>JAWQEG010000043.1:7082500-7662500 GCA_033782935.1 Petrolisthes cinctipes | reverse complement strand
CAATGAGAGGACATAGTATGAAATTAATTAAAAGAAGAGGAGATAAAGATGTACAGAAATATAGTTTCCAAATAGAGTACTAGACGAATGGAACAAATTACCAGAAGAAGTGGTGTGTGCCAAAAACATACATACACACACACACACAAAACATACATACATACACACACACACACCAGAAGTAGTGAGTGGTGTGTGTCAAAAACATACACAACTCTAAAGAAAAATATGATAATTGTGTTTTAAAATACGGGACATTACGAGTTTGACTCAATCCTGTAAAGATACAAATAGGTAAGAATAAATAGGTAAGAAAACACACACACATACACACGTACACAAACTTGAGAAAGGTGAGATAACAACATACATATACCAGACCTTCATCTCCACACTGAAGGTAGCCTCGGCACGTCGCACACCCTCCCTAACAAAATGCCCAAACATAGAACCCCCCCCTCCCCCCCCCCCACACACACACTCTACATCTCAATCCCCCAATCCCTGTTGGAGGAGGGAGCCCCCCATCGCATCTCCTTGTGTGACTACGAGGAGTACAGCTATGTTTACATCCATAGCAAGGCCCGACAGCAAAAGCTGGTTTACCCCTGCCACTTCACTACCGGGCAAACTCCCCCTCCAGCATTCAGCCAGCCATGGGCCACACTCAATGCAGGCCCCTCCTCCAAGGACTGTGAAACCTTGTCCACTTTTCAAGCATTCACCACACTCCTCCACTCGTTTCTATCACCTTGCACCTAAGATATAACTCTTCTACAGAGCTCCTTTCACAGCGTCCATCCATCTCCTCTGTGGCCTTCCTCTCCTCCTTACACCTCCCACATTTGAGCCACCTATCCTCTTTACCATTATATTCTCCTCCTTCTCTCCACATGTCCAAACCAGCTTAACACATTCTGCTCTGCCCCACCTGTTAGCTCTCTCACTACATCTGTCCTTCTCCCCACTTCCTCATTCCTGACTCTGTCCATTCGAGTCACACCACACATGCTTCTCAGACATCTCATCTCTACTGCATTCAACCTTCTTTTCTCACTTTCTCCCATATTCCATGTTTCCGCTCCATACAGTACAGTAGGCACTGCTATCCCTTCGTACAACTTCCTCTTTACGTCCATTCTAAGTGACTTACAGTCAAACATCCTATTCATTCCTCCCAGCACCTTTCCTACCTCATTTACTCTACATTTTACCTCTGTCTCTATTTTACTACCCACCATCACCTTTGACCCCAAATACTTAAAGCACTCCACCTCCTCCTATATTTCACCATCTAGCATTATATTCATCCTTCTATCCTTTGCTCCACTCCTAGATCTCATTACCTTGCTCTTTGCCTCGTTCACTCTCAGTTTCCTCCTGCACACCCGTCCAAACTCTTGCACTAACATACTCAGTTCCTTTTCTGACTCTGCCACTATCTCAGTCCTCTCTCCATCACCCTAGCATTTAAATACCTCTCTTACCACTCTGTCCATAAAAAATATTAAACAACCATGGTGGCATCACACAGCCTTGACAAAGTCCTACCTTTACTTCCCACTGTAACACATGCTCTACTGTTCACATAGAAACTTTTCACCCCTCTCAATAATCCCTCCCCCCTCCAGCCCGTACAACTGCAAAACCTTCCACAATCCATTTCTATCAGTTCTATCATATGCTTTCTCGAGATCCATAAATGCCCATACTACTTCTTTACTTTTATCTAATTATTTTTCACACACCTGCCTTACTGCAAATATCTGGTCCACACAACCTCTTCCTCTCCTAAAGCCACCTTGCTCTTCACTAATCACAGCCTCCGTACCCTCTCTGACTCTCTTTATCAGCACCTTCCCATACAGCTTTCCTACTACACTTAACAGGCTTAAACCCCTGAAACTCGTACATTGGTATCTATCCCCCTTTCCCTTATATAGAGGTACTACACAAGCACTCACCCATTCTACAACCACTCCATCATACTTGTTCCACCATATTTCAGTCATTCTACAGTGCATCCATCCAAACCTGAAGCTTTCCCTGTTTTCATCTCTCTCATTGCCTCCTCTACCTCCATCTTTCCCTGTTTTCATCTCTCTAATTGCCTCCTCCACCTCCATCTTTCCCTGTTTTCATCTCTCTCATTGCCTCCTCCACCTCCTTCTTTCCCTGTTTTCATCTCTCTCATTGCCTCCTCCACCTCCATCTTTCCCTGTTTTCATCTCTCTAATTGCCTCCTCCACCTCCATCTTTCCCTGTTTTCATCTCTCTCATTGCCTCCTCCACCTCCTTCTTTCCCTGTTTTCATCTCTCTCATTGCCTCCTCCACTTCCTTCTTTCTTATCGGCTCCTCATTTAATCCCTCCAACCTGTTTACTCCATTTCCCCTTCCAAGCACAACAATTAAGTGTTGTGCATATATTACCTCCTAGTGAAGACCTGTTAAGGACTCTGGATTGTACACGTGTACCATTGTGTTGTTGGTGGTCGCCCTCAGTGTTTTAGCCCCACCCCTTCCTCTCTCTCATTTACTATGGCCACGTGAGAACAAGGGATACTACTGCTGTGTATTGTGTATATACTGATGTGTTAGTGTTGTGTATATCGTATCCCCTGGTGAAGGACTGGTACACTTTACATTTACTATGGCCACGTGACAACAAGGGATACTACTGCTGTGTATTGTGTATATACTGATGTGTTAGTGTTGTGTATATCGTACCCCCTGGTGAAGGACTGGTACACTTTACACATGTGCCACTGTGTCCTTTGTGCTTGCCACAAAGTTCTAGCACTCTCACTCTCTCATTACATTGGCCACGTGAGAAAAAGGTAGGGGTGAGCAGTGTACCTGTGTTACCGTACTGTCTCGTCTGGCCGCCGCCTTGCACTCCACACACACGTACGACACAATTTATTTTCCTCCACTTGTGCTACACCTCATACTCACCCTCCATCCACGCCAATATTTTCTCCACCAATACGTAATACCATCAATTCAATTCAATTCAATTCGATTCAATTTATTATGTTTTGTTATACCTGAGTAATATTACAAGAGAGTTGTTTTGGTGACAAACAGCCCTTTATAAGCATGAGCTTTTGGGGCAATGGTAAAGTGTAAATCCTTGACTAAGATTATTTACATAGAAGTACTAATGAAACAATTTGTAATAATAATAATAATGAAAATAACAATAACAACAATAATGACAATAATGATAATAATATAATAGTAACAATAATAATAATAATATTAATAATAATAATAATATTGATGAAAATGGTAATAATAACAAAGATAATGACGACAACAACAATGATAATGATAATAATAATATAATAGTAACTATAATAATGAAGGTAAAAAAGTTGTAATAACAATAATAATAGTGAAAATAATAATAATAATAATAATAATAATAATAATAATAATGATGACAACAACAATATTAACAATGATAATAATAACAATAATAATTGTAGTAATAATAATAATAATAATATCCACAATATTATTTATAATACTGCTAAAGATAAACATGACAACATTGTTAATGCAATGAAATAATATAAAGCAATGATATTAGTAATGATAAAAGTAATGATAATGACAATGACAATAATAATACTAATAACAATAGTAATAATAATTATAATAAAATACAATGTAAGTAATCATAATAATAAAAATAAATGCAACAGAATTATATCAAGACGAATAAAGAGAAAGTATTAATTAAGAATACAGGGATAGTAGGAGTTTCTTGTAGTTATTTTGAAAGGATTGTAGATTGACAGATTGTTTAATATTGCTGGGAATATTATTCCATGTTTTGGGACCAAGGTATAACAGTGAATGTGCGAACAGTGTTAGTTTGTGTCTGGGTATAGGTAGTAAATCTTGGTTACGAGTATGATAAGTGTGAAGGGGTTGTAGATTGTATAGGTTTGATTTTATTTGTTTGTACATATAGGATGCAATGTTCAGTTTAGAGATGTCTGTTAAGTTAAGGATATTTAGTGATTTGAATAATGGTGGTGTGTGTGTACAAAAGTCACTATTAGTCATTATCCTGATAATTTTTTGTGTAGAATGTTGAGGTTATATAAATGAGTGGAATAAGTATTTGACCAAATTGAATTGCAGTAGTTTAAATGAGGATATATATGAGAATAATAAATACATTTGAGAACTTCTGGTGGGGTGTAATGCTTAACTTTGAGGAGGAGTGGAATCATTCTGGACAGTTTCAAACAAAGATCAGAAATGTGGTGCTTGAATGTCATTTTCTTGTAAAAAACTACGCCAAGAAATTTAGTTTTGTAAACCTGTTGGATATCATCATTTAATATTGTTAGATTTGGCAATGGTTGGTATTTAGAGATAATGTTGCTGAATATCATATAATATGTTTTTGTGGTATTTACTGTGAGTTGGTTAGCCAAGCACCAATTTGAAAATTTTTCAAGCTCTAGATTTGCACTGTTGATTAAATCAGTAGGTTGATCTCCTATCATATAAAGTGTTGAGTCGTTGGCAAATAAAATTGTTTCTAAAGTGTTAGTTATATTACAAATATCATTAATGTATAAGATAAACAAGATCGGTCCAAGGATACTACCTTGTGGAACTCCAAGGTGTACTGATTTAGTTGGGGAAGAACATTTATTAAGAATTACATATTGACTTCTATTATTTAGGTAGGAACTGAACCAATCATGTATACACCCTCGTATACCGTAGTGATACATTTTGTCAAGAATAATATTGGGTTGAATGGTGTCAAAAGCTTTACGAAAATCAATGAAAACTGATAAGATAAATTTGTTTTTGTTAAGAGCAGAATACACATCTGATGTAAATGTGTTGATAGCCTCAAGAGTGCTTCGACCAGACCGAAAGCCAAATTGCTTGTTATTTAAAATGTTATGTTTATCTAGGAATGACATTAAATGCTTTTTCATAAGTGCTTCAAATATTTTGGAAAACATTGGTAGAAGAGAAATTGGTCGGTAATTTGATATATCAGATTTATTGCCTGCCTTGTGGATGGGTATTACTTTTCCGATTTTGAATCTGTCTGGGAAGATGCCTGTATTTATGGATTGATTAAACAATATTGAGAGTGGTATAGAGAGTGTATCTTTGTTTTCTTTGATAATGTTTGGTGGGATCTCATCAAGATGTACTGACTTATCTTTCAAAGTTGATATTATCCTCATGGTATCGTAGTTAGTTATTGGAGGTATTGCCATAGAGTTTGGATAATTACCACGGAGATAAATATTATGGGAGTTTATTTTAGGTGGCAGTTTGCTAGCGAGTTGAGGAGCAATGTTTACAAAATACTCATTGAATGCTTCGAAGATATCGGTAGGAGTGTTTTTAATTATATTATTGTGACTAATAGAGTAAGTGGTATCATGTTTTTTAACAGGATAATTAGATAATTCATTTATAGTTTTCCATAAGTGTTTAGTGTTAATTTTGAAGTTACTGAATTTATTAAGATAATAATTTCTTTTTGTCTGTTTAATGGTAGCATTGAGTTGATTTCTATAAGTTTTGTAAACATCCAAGGTGATTATTCCAAGTTTGAAAGATTTATAGAGAGCAAATTTATGTTTAATTGCTTTAGCAATTTCTTGGTTTAGCCATGGCTTTTGCAGTCTTTTAGAGGATATATGTTTAGTGATGAGCGGAAAGCATGAAAAGTATAAACTATATATTGTATCAAGAAAAAGATTACAATTAGTGTTAGTATCTTGATATTTCAACAAGGACACCCAATTAATTTCCGAAAGTTTGGCTTTTAATTTCTGACGATTTTCGTTTGATTTAATTCTGAATGTAATCTTATGTTTAGTGTTAAGTCTGTCGAAAACTGGAATGTTAAGGAATACAGGAAGATGGTCGGTGATAGGAAAAAGGATGATTCCCGAGGAGGAGGGAATATTATAGTTAGTCCATATATGATCTAATAGTGAAGGAGAAGCATTAGAATTATCATCAGAGAATCTTGTGGGTCGTGATATTATATGAGGAAAGAAATTATAGGATTGCATCATTGTCAAGAAATTATTTGTAGGTGGATGAGAATCATGTTCCAATAAATTGATATTGAGGTCACCAGTAATGATAGTATGGTTATTAGTAAAAATGGCTTGAGATAAAAATTTATCCATAAATAAATTAAATTCATTAACTTTATGGTGTTTATCATGGTGACGATAGATGGTACATATAATGAACTTTGCTTGATCAAAATTGATTTGAATAGTACAAATTTCAGCGTTATCATCATGAATACAATAATCATTTAATTGTGTACAAGAGATGTTACTATTCACAAAAATAGCAACACTCCCATAGCCTCCGGATCTATGTGTATGGAAAGAATTGAAGCCAGCAATATCATTATATGGTGCAGTATTTGGGGTGAGCCAGGTTTCACTAATGCATAGTAAGTCAGGAAGTTTGGGAAGGGATTGAATAAGAGTAGTAAGGTGATCATAGTTCTTGTTCAGGGACCGAGCATTGACATGTAGAATGCTTAAATAGTCAATTACATTAGATGGAATACTTAATTTATATGACTGTAAGTCATGATACTTACATATATCATTGATGTTTAAAGTGTTATATATAGAATTAATAATTTCAAGATCAACATTGTTTTCATTTTGGTTATCATCAACATATTTTAGGAGCTTGTCAAATAAATTACTATTTGCTATGTTCATTAATAAAAAGTTATATTAAGTTAAAGGTTGTAGTTTGTCAGAGAATTAGAGGTAGGGGAGGAAGGGAGAGAGGAGATTCGAGAGAGAGTTGAGAGGGGAGTAAATTTATCAATAACAACAAAAAATTGTAATAATAAAGGAAGAAAAAAAAAACTTATTAATAAATATATATGAGACTGATAAAGGCCAGTCTGTAACGGGTATGCATGTGTTGTACCTAGTTTAGCAGGTAGAATAGTTTATACATGGTATATAGTAATAGCAGCAAACGGACAAAATTAACCAGGGAAAACAAAATAGGAGTATATATACCATAGATGAAACAATTTGCTTATGAATATACCATTGTACATATTGTAAAGAATAAAAATACTAGTAGTAGTAGTAGTAGTAGTAGTAGTAGTAGTAGTAGTAGTAGTAGTAGTAGTAGTAGTAGTAGTAGTAGTAGTAATATTAGTAGTATTAATAGTAATAGTAGAAGTAGTTGTGGTTGTAGAAGTAAAAGAAATAGTAGTAGTAGTAGTAGTAGTAGTAATAGTAATAGTAGAAGTAGTAGTAGTAGTAATAGTAATAGTAGTAGTAGTAGTAGTAGTAGTAGTAGTAGTAGTAGCAATAGTAGTAGCAATAGTAGTAGTAGTAGTAGTAGTAGTAGTAGTAGCAACAATAGTTTTAGTGGTAATAGTATTAGTGGTAGTAGTATTAGTGGTAGTAGTATTAATAGTAGTAGTAGTAGTGGTGGTAGTAGTAGTAGTATTAGTTGTGGTAGTAGTAGTAGTATTAGAGGTGGTAGTAGTAGTAGTAGTAGTAGTAGTAGTAGTAGTAGTAGTAGTAGTAGTAGTAGTAGTAGTAGTAGTAGTAGTAGTAGTAGTAGTAGTAGTAGAAAGTAATAGTAGTAGAAGAAAGTAGTAGTAGTAGAAGAAAGTAGTAATATTAGTAGCTCTATTTGAAAGAAAAAAAAAATACATATATACGGTATGGTAACATAAATATTAATGGTGTCATTAGAAATATTAACAGTAATAGTAATCACATTGCAAATAGTAGTGTTATTAATATCAACAATCGTATGAATCCAAATAAGCGTTAGTTCATGTTTTCAGCTGTATTTTTGAAGATTGGATGATTATCAAGGAATAGAGCAAGTGACTGGTCATTGGTTATGGTGTGCTTAACTGTGGAGTTTCTAAGTTTCACTATTATCCTACCATCAGAAGTGTGACATTGTTGGAAAAGGTGTTTATGTTGTGTCCTGATTCTACGAATTACAGTATATATCTCACAGCGTTTAGGGGTCAGTGATTCATTAATATACAGTTGTGGTTTTACGGTTATACATGTGTGTACTAGTTCTGATTTTTTTATGCGGTTTTGTAGTTTCACTATTATTGGTCTTGTTTTCCCTTGAGTTTTACGGCCAATGCGATGTGCAACATTAATATCTGTATGTGTCATGTTAACATGGAGGTGGTGTTTGATGGTGTTCACTATGAGGTCACAGGGGTTTTCATTGGTTAATTCATCAGGTAATGAGAGGCCACTAATTATCACTGTGTCTCTACGTTCGTACTGATCCACGTCATCTATTGTTGTTTCTAAATTGATTATTTTATTTTCCAGTTCATTAATTTTAGTTTGCATATGGTCAATTTGTCTGTTATTGGTAGTGATTAAGTTGTCGACCTTGGAGAAATATGTGTCAAATTGTGTTTGAATAACTTTGCCTATGATTGTCACAAGTGCCTGCATATCACCTGGTAGATTGGTGTTGGATAATTCCTGGTTGATTATTTCTGTTACGTCAGGCACTGAGGTGGTGGTGGTGGTGGTGGTCGTTAAGGTAGTAGTGTTGTGTTTACCGGTCCCGCCAATGGTTGTTATTACATTTGCGTCTTGTGATAAGGCGCCTTCTTCACTAGTAGAAGCTTCCTCAGGCTTCTTATTCCTCCTCCCGGGAGCCATCACTGCTGTAATAATATTATAGCGCAGAAAATAGGGCACTGAGACAATTGAGGAAATGGTTGTTTGGAGTGTAGAAAATGAAGATGGCGCTGAGGTGGCGGGTGTACGGTGGGTATGTTGTTAGGCCAGAATGTTATCACATTTCAATTAATTTCAACACATTATGGCGCTTATCTGGTTTAGATTAAGGTTGAAACATACCTCTAGCAGCCAGCAAGAATACTGGCTGCTCAAACAAGTGATCGCGGGGACAAATGAAGGAAATGTAGGAGCTCTGTTAAGCACGTCTTCCCTCCACCGCTGCCCAAAACACTCTCTCCCCAGATAAGAGCAGAATATTCACCTGCCGCCTTCATCAAGCTCGGCCAGTGTTCACCATTGGAGGGACTGTCATTCCTATGTGTTCCCAGTATCGCTACCTGGGCGCGCCAGTCAATATTTGGCCGATTGTCCCTGTCAGATCTCAAGACCATCCCATTGTCCAGGACTTATTGGGTCGTCTCCAGCGCCGACTTACGCCACTTCAATGGCTCACTAACAACTCCTCGGGCATCTCCATCCCAGTAGCCAGGACTATCTATATTGCTTTTATCCGTTCAGTTGTTGATTACCTCTCCCCTGCTCTGATTCAACTTCCCAGAGCTACTCTTGAAACTTTAGAAAAAATTGAGAATAGAGAAATGAGAATAATTCTCGGTTGTCCAATGTCGACCAGGATAGTGAACATGCAGCGTGAGTTGCGTCTTCCCCCGTTAGTGGAGAGAATTTATTCTAATGTTACTTGCTTCACTGTCAAGTGCCTCCATTTCCCACATCTTTCACCCCATTACTCTCAGTTAGTCAGGACTTCTCTTAGACCAAACTACCCGGTCCCTCCCATACTGCCTGCTGGACGAACTCTTATAAGGTCTGTTTCCTCTATGCTCCGTAGTCTTAATATAGATATAATAGTAGCAGACGTCCCCCCAGGACCCCCTCCGTGGATGCTACCAACACCTGATGTGAGCTTCACACCTACTTCCAAGTCGGAACTGCCTTCTCTACAGCGGCAGTTGGCTCTGGAACACATAGAAACAGTGACGTTCTCCATCACAGATCCATACTGCCTCTACACTGATGGCTCATTGCAGGTGGATGGTGCAGCAGGTTGTGCTGTTTTCTCACCTGACATGGAGTCACCTCCGGGGGGCTGGGTTTGCCGTCGTCTTTGTAACCACTCTAGCTCAACATTGTGTGAACTGTATGCCATTCTGGATGCTGTTAGTCTTGTTTGTCAACATGGAGTGAATGCTGCCATTTTTTGTGACTCTAGACCTGCCCTTCATTCCCTCTCCAGTGTTCAGCCCACACACTCTACTGTTGTTCAGCAGATTTTATCGTTTTTGGCCTTATTGCGTCATCGTAACTTGACTGTCAAATTTTTATGGGTGCCATCCCATGTAGGTTTACGTCACAATGGTACAGTTGACAGACTCGCAAAGGAAGCCTGCCATCTGCCTCCTCGTGGTGTTGGACGTCCTCTCTCCCTGACATGTTACCTCTCTAAAGTCCGCTCCGCCGCTCTCCTCCCTGTACGGCGACGCAGGGATGCAGAGAGGCCCTTCAGCATCTCCATCACACATTACGAGTCTGTCTGCCGTCACAAATATTCCTACCGTCGTCGAGGCCTCATGGTTCGGAGGCACAATGTAGTCTCTGCTCGTTTGAGGCTCGGCTACCGTACACCGTGGCAGGTTGCTAGGATGCAGGGTGAGCCTCCCTTCACTGAGTGTCGCTTGTGTCGAGCGCCTCGTGCTAACACTATAGAGCACTATTGCCTGGCCTGCTCCACTGTCCGACACTTGCTGCCCCGGGGCCTCTAACTTGATGTGGTTTGTCGACACCTGCTGAACCACCAGGTTCTGGAGGAACTTCTGGTACGCCATCCTCGTTTTGGTGGATTTAAGTAGGTCATAATGTAAATATTTGTCTGTATGCTTGTGCTCCATTCTGTTATGTTTTCGTGATGTGTGTGTGTGGTGTGTGTGTGTGTGTGCGTGTGTATGTGTGGTTGTAGTCATTGTATTCTCATGGGTCCCGCCTACCCGTATGTATTGTTGCCTGCCTGTTGATTGACACTACGGCGCAATTAATTTAAAAAGAAAAGAAAAAAGGACAACCTGAGTAAGCTGTTAGCAGTGTTTAATGAGATTTGGACGTCTCAAACGTTGCCAAACTCATGCAACTACGCGCATGTCATACCGATACTTAAACGAGACGGTCGCCTTACGAATCCCAGTTCGTTTCGTCCTATTGCGCTGACTGACTGTCTATGTAAGGTCATGGAACGTATGGTAAATAAAAGACTGGTTTTTGTTTTAGAGTCGAAGAATGTGTTAAATGTTCAATAGAGTGGATTTCGTCAACATCGGTCCACTCTAGACCATTTAATGCATTTGGAGCATTGTATTGCCGAGACATTTGCTCGGAAACATTTCATGATAGGTATATTTTTGGATATTTAAAAAGCATATGACATGACATGGCGTTACGGACTACTACAGAAACTTTACGCCTATGGCTTAGAGGGTAATTTGCCTATATTTATCAGTAACTTCCTTGCTGATAAGACATTTTCTGTCAGGTTGCCCTATAACGTAACATCCGACATATTTGTCCAAGAAAATGGGGTGCCCCAAGGAAGTGTACTTAGCACGACTCTTTTCAGTATTGCTATTAATGATATTCTGTCATCAGCTTCTGTTCCCAGAAAACCTTAAATACTCACTGTATGTTGACGATTGTGCATTGTTGCACTCATCCCCCAATGTTCAGTTTTCGGCGAGGCAGATTCAATTAGCACTTGACTCTGTCCATCAGTGGGCCTCAAAGTGGGGTTTTAAGTTTTCTGTTCCTAAGTGTGTCGGCATTGTTTTCACACGTAAACGTAGAGTACATGATTTGCATATTACTTTAGATAATCAGCTGATACCTTTTCAAAATTCAGTAAGATTTCTAGGCCTACATTTTGACAGTAGGCTTAATTGGAAAAGTCATATTAATTATTTGCTTGTTTGTTGTAGAAAGAAATTAAATGTCCTTAAATATTTATCTGGTAAATCTGACAGAACATCTTTATTGATGGTGTATAAGTCCCTCATACGTTCAAAGCTTGACTATGGCACACAGGTGTATGGGTCGGCATCTGAGGCGACACTCAAGAGATTGGATGTATTTCAGAATGTATGTTTAAGATTATGTCTTGGAGCTCTTCGATGTACTCGTGTGGAGCGGATGGAAGTAGAGGCTGATATACCTCCCCTCCGTATTCGTCGTGACCATCTATTATTATCATACGGTATTACCACCTACCGAAAACGATCGCTGGCCATCCCAGCTTGTGGGATCCTCCTGCAGTGGGAACATCTGCTGCATGGGGCCCTCAAGTCGGTGGCTGTGCGGCTTCACTTCCTCTGTCAAGCGTTAGGGTACGACCTGTCTAGTGGGGATCGACTCATCATGCTAAATATAGCGCCCTGGGAGTCTAGTCCCACCACTGTTATTACTGACTGGCTCCCCACTGCCAAGTCCCAGTCGCCGGAGGTGGAGGTCAGACAATTGTTCCGGAAGATCCTCATTAGAAACCTAGCGTCATTCCACTTGTACACTGATGGCTCTAAATCTTGCAAAACGACTAAAAATGAAATCTTGGGCAATATTATCAATAAATTCCATGTGTCTGCTAAGTCCTTCTCTCTGATCTGGGTGCCTGGTCATTGTCGAATCTTCGGTAATGAACAGGCTGACTTACTTGCAAAGTCGGCGGTAGAACTTGAGGAGATGTGGGAAGTCCCTCGGGAGCTACAGTCGTGTCTCTCTTTCGGTAAGAAATCAATTAATCTTCTGCGGCAAAGTCAGTGGACCGACCTGGCTATACCGACCATCAAGACCACAATTGAAGACTGGCCCTCAGCATATCGCCAACATCGCCTCGAGGAAGTAGTACTTGCAAGATTAAGAATGAATAGCACACTTTTAACTCATATGTTGCCTTATATCAATCATAGTTTCCCACCACAATGTAACCCCTGTGATGTGGTGCCATCAATCAGTCACATCATTTTGCACTGTAGTATGTATGTTGGGGAGCATCAGCCTCTGGCTGCCTATTGCAGGGTAAATCAAGTCCCCATGAATCTGAACTCTGCCTTGGGTGATGGGGATCCTGGTGTGACTGATAAATTGATGATTTTCTTGAAAGAGACCGGACTAGTCAGAGTGTTGTGACTTAGATTTTATTATAATTTATGCGTGGGATGGGTATTGGGGTTTTTATACATATTTATACATATATGTATTGTCAACTGCCTTAATCAAAAATAAATCACCACCAAGCACCACAGTCCTCTGCCAAGTGGCGTCCCTCCTGCCAACTAATGACACTTTCACTCCTATACAGATCAACTCCAACCTTTCATCGCATTCCCAATATGAATCTTCCACTCCGTTCCTTCACCTCAATCCAGTGCACTTTCATACTCAACGTCTCATCCCCATACGCTCCATATGAACAAACTACCAGAAGATGTTCGTTTTCACACTCACCATTGCATCCACATCCACACCATATTGCTCACGTCAACATATTTCACCATATAGATCAACATGTCAATATATCTCACCATGTCACTTTATTCACTACACTGTTAATTCAATAACAAAAAAACAAAAAAAATTGTATATATATAAACTATGTACAATGTATATAACTATCAGGACAAACATTAAATGTATTTTATATATATATATATTTATTTGTGTATATTAGATTTATCTTTTATATACATTTAGTTTTATATATGAGATTAGATTACTATATACTGTAAATTTTTATATTGTTTTGCCTTTGAATTAGCATAATGATGAAGGATTACAAATGACGTATGCGAGGAGGTGCTTTTCCTGAGGCAATTCTCGCATACTGATGTGTCCTTCATTGTTCACATGAGCCAGCATCTATGACTGGAGCAAACTACTGGGTTGGCTTATTTGTTTACATTTATGTCATCTCCATCAGGGGTGATGGCTTTTTAACGTAAAAAAAATAAAAAATAAAATAAAATAAGTCTTAAAAAATGTTCAGTCCAGATCTCGTCATCTCGTAGCACAGCAACAACAGAATACAGACCCGCAGTACTCGCTGCCTCAGGGGAAACTCTGTGGTAGGGAGGCCCAGTAGTTGGTGCGTCATTTGGACGCCTCTTTCTCTTAATCTACTCTTTCTTCCATATTTTCCGTGCGACCTCCTGGGCCTACGGTTGTCTCTTGGCTGAGCAACGGTATTCGCTTGAAAGGTGGGTTCTGACTACACCACCCCTCGCATTAGGCAGGTTCGGTGGTGGGGAAGTTCCTTCCGCATAAACTCTGATCCCCTAGCTGGTACTGGAGAATGCCGCCAGGCTACCACTAGAGGGGGGGGGGGAGTAAAGGCAACTTTTATTTCCCTAAATTATTGTCCTGTTTTGGGGGTTGATACAATAGTAAAGGTAATTAAGTGAGTGTGATAGGAGAGGGGTCGGATGTAGTCCGATGCCCCGGATAGATGATCCCCCGACTAGTCTCCATCCTCCTCAAGGAGGGAGGTTAACGACTAAGGACCAAACTAGAACAATGGCTGACAATAATGGAGCTCCTAAGGCAGACAGACAACGACAACTTGATATTAAAATTCCTCCAATGAATACTCGATACGTAAATATTAGATGTGTAGACGAGGGTCCAAAAAGGTCCTTGATGGTCAAGCAGGTGGCAGTCTTGATTGTGCTAAGAAGTTACCTGATGGTAGTCTTCTGGTGAAAGTACTGAAGGCATCCCAGGTTAAGGATCTCCTTAAACTGACGCAGATTCATGACCTGAAGGTGAAAACCACTATTCCAGTGGGGCCAAGTACCTGTAAGGGCGTCATTTTCCATAGGGATTTGGCCGCTCTGAATGAGGCAGACATTTTGGAGGGAATGAAGGACCAAGGCGTTGATGATGTTCAAAGTATGACCAGGATGAGAGAGAGAAATTTGGCTTATGTTTTTTTTACTTTTGCTTCAGCCCAGATTCCGGACACAGTTAAGATTGGTTACGAAATAGTTCATGTAAGACCATACGTTTAGAAACCGATGCGTTGTTTCCGTTGTCAGAAATTCGGACACACAGCATTGAGGTGCTGCAATAAAGATTCATTCACTTGTGGTAAATGTGCAGATAGTCACGAGACAGAATTGTGTACAGAGACAGTCTTCAGGTGTGCTAATTGTGGCGGCCCCCACCAGGCAAGTGCAGGTGACTGCAGGAGCCTTAAAGTGGAGACTGAGGCAATGGCATACATGAGGGCTCATGATGTCAGTTATGGTGAGTCAAAGAGGAAGGTGGAGGGGGTTAACCAAACTCCCACAGTTTCCTATGCTGCAGCAATAACTGGCACCACTGCTCCTGCTAATGCAACTGATGTCAACGTGACTATCCAGGCTAAGGATAAAGAAATTAAA
The DNA here is from genome assembly GCA_033782935.1 of Petrolisthes cinctipes. Classification (NCBI taxonomy): domain Eukaryota; kingdom Metazoa; phylum Arthropoda; class Malacostraca; order Decapoda; family Porcellanidae; genus Petrolisthes; species Petrolisthes cinctipes. The sequence continues at coordinate 7,647,270 of JAWQEG010000043.1, read as the reverse complement.
GAATTAAAAGATCAAGTAAGCAAACTAATGCTTCAAGTAGAAAATTTGGCTTAGAAATTAGAAGAAATATTTGAATCAACCCTACAAAAGAAGCACCACAAGGCTGATGATACCGTATCAGCTTCAAGATCTTATGTTCTCGCTCAGGTGACTCCCATGAAGCCTACATCCGGGAGTCGTCCGGCTCGTCGCGAGACGAGCCGTTCGAGGACTGGCTCTGTACCTCATGGAGAGGAACAGGCGATGGAGGCTACCGTCGCGAAACCAGCCTGCGGGAGGTCCCCGGGAAGTGCAGGGGAGGAAGAGGGTCTTCCCTTCCAGCACAAAAAGGTTCGGCCAGACGAACAAGGCCCCAAGAAACCACATAAACAGCGATAATCTTCGCGCTAACCATACTCCAATGGAACTGTCGAAGTCTTAGAGCTAGATTAAATGAACTCAAACTTTTGGCTTGTTCTTAAGCTGCCGATATTATTGCCCTTCAGGAAACTCATCTGAACGACCAAGTCGAAGACGAGGTTGTTCAGCTTCGGAACTGCATGTTAATTAGGAGGGACCGTGGGGGGAGGGGTGGAGGTGGAGTGACAATCTACATCTGCCATAACCTCCCTTTCACTGATGTGCCCTGTAATTTTCCTCTGGAAAGTGTCGCTTGCAGAGTAAAATTCGGTGGCATCTATCTGACTAACTGTTCTGTCTACTGTCCTCCTGACACAGTAACTTATGATGATGTTTTTGATCTACAGGACAGTCTGCCCTGTAGAAAATTAATTGTATTAGATTTTAATGCTCATCATACGTTATGGGGTTCCCTGCAGGATGACAGAAAGGGGGAACAGGTGGCTAGGCTAATCAGTGATTCCTAGTTGGTTCTTCTTAACGACGGTAGTCCGACGAGAGTTGATGATAATACTGGTAATTTTAGCGTCCTTGACCTATCTCTGGTCTCCCCATCAATTGCAGCCACTTGCCAGTGGCTACCCGTTGATGACTCATTGGGAAGCGACCATTTTCCTATTTTGATTATATTTAAAAGCGACACTATTAAAGAGCCTTCAGCACCTAAATTTAACGTAAAAAACGCAGACTAGGTGTCCTTCACAAAGGGTGTCAGTATTGAAATTGTTCGAGAAACCATTGATTATAAAGTAAATAATATTTAAGATAATATCCTCAAAGCCGCAACGGCAACAATTCCTAAGACTTCGATAGATAGCGCAAAGCATAGAGTTCCATGGTGGACGCCAGTTTGCCGCAGGGTACTGTGAGAGAGGAATAGAGCCTACAGGCTTATCAAAAATCACATTGGTGATGAGAACTTTCGCAAGGATAAACTTGCGAGAGCTAGGGCTCGTCGAACCATCAGACAAGCCAAAGGAGACTCCTGGCGATGCTTTGTCTCTAATATTAACAGTGAAACATCAATTTCCCAAGTCTGGTCCACTGTAAGAAAATTAAATAAGAAAAAAATCTCCAATAAAATGACCAACATCTCTTTTAATAACATCAACTATGACGAACCTAGAGACATTGCTAACGCCCTCGCCAGGCAGTTCTCTTTTGTTAGCAGCTCTGAAAATTACCATCCAGCTTTCCTGCCCATCAAGGAAGCATCAGAGCTGCAGCATATTAACTTTGCCACAGGAGATGAATTAGATTACAACAGTGAACTAACAATGCAAGAGCTTGACCAAGCCCTAGGAGCCAGTAGTGGGACATCCCCAGGACCCGATGAGATTCGGTATGAGATGATAAAGCATCTTGATTATGATTCCATGATCAAGATGTTGCAGGTGTTTAACGAGATTTGGAGTGGTCACACCTTTCCAAACTCGTGGCACTTTGCACATGTCATTCCCATACCGAAAGGAGGGGGGACCCAGATCGACTTCATCGTATCGGTCTATTGCGCTCACAAGTTGCTTATGCAAGGTAATGGAACGAATTGTTAATCGTAGGTTATTGCATTTTTTAAATTCCAGGAATTTGCTGGTTGACGAGCAGTGTGGCTTCCGAAAAGGTCGCCAGACGCTCGATCGGCTAATAAACCTGGAAATTCAAATTCAAGAGGCATTTGCCAAAAAACAATTTTTGATTGCAGTATTTTTAGACATTGAAAAAGCCTACGACATGACTTGGCAACATGGCCTCCTCAGGAAACTATATGTGATGGGATTACGCGGTAACCTGCCCTTTTTTGTTAAGAATTTCATTTCTGACAGAACTTTCTCTGTCAAGCTTTTTTCGGACACAGTCACTTTCTCGGACATATTTGTCCAGGCAAACAGGATCCTTTAGGGGAGTGTTCTGTCTCCGACCTTATTTCTATGTATGATCAATTACATTCTACCAGCTCCTCCTCGAAATCTTAAATACTCACTGTACTTTGATAACTGTGCGATATGGCACTCCAGCTGTAGTGTAGAGTTTTTGGAAACTCGGATCCAATTGGCACTGGATTTGATTCACAACTGGGGCCTCCAGTGGGGTTTTAAGTTTTCAATTAGAAAGAGTGTAGGGGTGATTTTCACTCATAGGAAGAAGCCAGACGTCCGGCTGACTATGGGTGACAACCCCCTACCTATATTATATTCAAATAAATTTCTTGTACTGCATTTTGACAGTTGAATGACATGGCGATCTAGATCTAGAGTAGATTATGGGTCAATAGTGTATGGTTCGGCATCTGAGTCTGTCTTGAAAGGTTTGGATGTTGTACACAATGCGTGTTTGCGTGTGTGTCTTTGAGCCCTATGTTGCACTCGAATCGAGCGTCTAGAGGTGGAGTCACAAGTACCTCCCCTCCGTCTAAGACGAGATCAACAACTTCTAATATATTGTGCTAAAAAATCCAGGGTGCCGAGTCATCTTCCCGGGAATGCCTTTCTACGGCAACTGCACCCGGGGGGCCATGGCGCTAGGCCCCTGGCAGAGGGACCAAGTCATCCGTCCAGGAACCCGTGCACCCCAGGGGGCACTGGCGTGAGGCCAATGGGGACCAGGCCCCAAGTTCAGGTACCCGTGGAGCCTAGTCATCCTCCCGGTAATGTCTTGGTGATGCATTTGCAGCCGGGGGGCCATGGCGATAGGCCCCCGGATGGGCCGAGTTATCCGCCTGGGTGTCGCAATGGTTCTGGAGGGCACTGGCGTGAGGTCCCTCAGAGCAAGACTCCACGACCTCGTAGAGTGTGTCGGTATAGAATTATCAACAATCGATTCCCTGGTTTTAGTAAACATTGCACCCTGGGTAACACCCCCCTTCACTATTGTGGATTCCTGGCTGCCAGGGGTTAAATCCCGGGTGCCGGAGGTGGAGGTACACCAGAGGTTTCATGAGATAATTGTTAAACATCTTTCATATTTCCATCTGTATACCGACGGCTCCAAGACGGATGAATGTGTGGGTGCAAGTGTGTGGTCGACTGAATGCCAGTTAAGATTCAGACTGCCGAATCATACATCGATTTTTCTTGCAGAACTTTTTGCTATTAATAAAGCTTTGGATTTTGCCCTATCGACGACCCACGGTAGGATAGTTATCTTTACTGATTCATTATGTTCACTTAAAGCTATTAAATCCTTAAATAAAACTAACAACGAAATACAGGGTAATATCATGAGTAAGCTGTTTTGTGCCAATAAATCAATCAAGCTAATATGGGTACCTTCACATTATGGTATCTATGGCAATGAACAGGCTGATATACTAGCCGGGTCAACTGTTGATCTGGACCTGAGCATAGTCCGTACGGATCTCAGGTGTTTTGTTTCCCTCATTAAGTATCGAATTCATCTCCTGTGGCAAAGGCAGTGGACCAGATTAGACATCAGAAATAAAGTCAAAGAAGTAATGGAACCCTGGGCTACGTCATCATGACGTAGCCGCAGGGACGAGGTGGTGTTGGCTCGTCTTCGGGTCAACGCCACCAAAATAACTCACTTAAAGCCATAAATGAACAGAAGTTTTCCCCCTCAGTGCCCCTCGTGCAATACAATAATGTCCATAAGTCATTTACTAATTTTTTGTAATAAATTTGACAGTCAAAGATGTAAAATTAAACAATACTTCCAACTTAAAAACACGGCTTCCACCATCTAAAATATTCCATCAGATGACAAGAATATTATAAACAAACTAATGAGTTTTCTGAGGGAGACAAAACTTTATGACCTTATACAGATTGATATAATAAAATGGAATCATTGGTTTAGTGACCTTTGGCTATATGCCACTGGTTAATAGCCAATAAATCCAACAAGTGAGTGAGTGAGTCTTGCTTGCTCTCGGCTGGTGTCTCTTCCCTCCTGGTAGCGGTGGTGTTATAAACGGACTTCACCTTACTTACATCGATGTGGTAATACCAATTGTCAGTTTTCAGAAGGCAGAGTCTTGGAAGATATACTAACTAACTTGTTCTTTCATTACTGGGATAATTTATATGTAATTGTAATCTTGGAAGATGTATTCACTAACTTGTTCTTTCATAATGGGATTATTTCTATTTATTTGTAAATTATTGTATTATTTTTATGTCAATGTAAATTTTTGTGTTTCATTTAATTTGTTGTATTGTAAGCTAATTGTTAAGTATATGATTATTGAATTCAATGACTTGGCTTTTCATATCCTTTCTGTGTTTATTTTTAGTGATGCGTTAACCTGCTAAAAACCCTAGACATCAGTAGTGGTCATTACACAGTCCATATCACGCCTCCTTCCATTCCTTCCCACAACACACTCTTCCCTCCATTCCCACACTCTTCCACTCCCTATCCTTTCATATGAGTTTCAGACACCCTACACACACCTATTTAACTCTTTCAAGCACACTCCACAATCTCTCTCCTTTTCACCTCATTCACCATTCCATTCACATTAATCGCTACTACTCTCAAACATTCTTTCCCTTTCCTGTCCCCCACAGGGCAGACTGGAGACCCCTCCCCGCCACTGGCCCATTGGAGGGCCACTGTTGGCTGGCAAGGCCAACGCAGCGCTCGGTGCTCACCTCCTGAGGGACAAGGGTCATCAACATTGTCAAGCTTTTTTTTTTTTAAGTACCTAATAATAATAAAAGACAGAAAAAGGAAAAAAAATTGCACACTATACACTTAAAAAAATAATTATAATTATAATTTAAAAACAATTTCGTCACTAATAATATTAAAAGGGAAATTAAAATCTATATGTGGGGGAACCTATTGTGCCCCCACACCGCCTCCCCCTTCAGCTTCACCTTCAGCTTCTATAAAGTAAAATACTGATAAAAACAGGGAGGTGTCCCCCGAGGTCACCACGTGGAGGCGGGGTGAGACTTACCTACCCCTCCTGTGGAGGGGTAGGTCACCGAGATTCTTTATAAAAGAACTTCCCAATTCTTAATGGTAGCCAGTGTGCAGTGGCTGCACCTTATACCACATTGGTTACGATACTGCCACTGTGTAAAACTAACAATGACTCCACTAAAGGTTCATATAACCTACGAGTTGGACCCCTTGTCTGTCAGAGGTCTTGTACTGGTGCTGGAGCCTCACCACCCATGGAAATAAAGGCAATTGGTGCTGGAGCCTCACCACCCATAGAAATAAAAGTAAATGGTGCTGGAGCCTTACCATCTATAGAAATGAATGTAAATGGTGCTGGAGCCTCACCACCCATAGAAATAAAAGTAAATGGTGCTGGAGCCTTACCATCCATAGTCATGAAACTACTACTGTACCTGGATTATTACTACTATTATTATTCTGTCATTAATTATTATCATCATTATTTGTGTACCACAGCTTGGATGCATGTAGGTTGGAGTATTGAACACATACACACACACACACACACACACACACACAAAGTAAGTAATAGCTGATTTAAATTAAAGGGGGGAGGGTAAAATGTTGGTGGTCAACCTGGAGCACACACACACACACACACACACACACACACACACTCTAACCAAAGGTACAGTTGAGCAAGTAGAAAGTGCAAGAAAAATATGGCTGTTTATGGCAACATCTGGCAGTTCTTTGTAGTAAACCCTCGTATCTTAATGAATGAATCACTGGGAACCCAGAGCCAATATAAGGTGGAACGTGATTGGCTGAACATTGAGTGGTGGTGAAGTAAATCTTATCATCCCATTTTACGTAAAGTAATATGTGGTAGAACAAATTGTAGGAAGTAATACTACAACAGTTATGTATTGAACAATGTTAGAGTAACAATGGTGTAATTTGCATTATTGATCTGTAAAACGTTAATAGCAACACAGCACAGGAAAGCAGCATTGGTTTGTTGGTTGTTTCGTGTTTTCACGATATTCGAATATGAATCAGATTCGAAGGGAGAGAAACGACATTGCTCCTGTAATAAATCGGATGCTGAGCATATGTTTTGTCAATTTCTGTGGCCATTTGCTCTGGCACACAATGACTGTTATAATGATTTGGCAATAAATTAACAATTAACTTTTTCTAGCTGCTAGGAACACAGAGAGTTAGTACTTGTTATTATTACATTAAAACAAGTTAATAATGATACTGAACGAACGACTTGAAGTTCATTCATTGTGCTACATCAGTAAACGAAGGTAATGAGGGAACCTCATATCGCAGCATACAAACAGAAGCACAGGAAGTTCTGACAGTGTAAGATGGACCGTCGTAACGTCATTGTGTGCCAGAGCAAATGGCCACAGAAATTGACAAAACATATGCTCAGCATCCGATTTATTACAGGAGCAATGTCGTTTCTCTCCCTTCGAATCTGATTCATATTCGAATATCGTGAAAACACGAAACAACCAACAAACCAATGCTGCTTTCCTGTGCTGTGTTGCTATTAACGTTTTACAGATCAATAATGCAAATTACGCCATTGTTACTCTAACATTGTTCAATACATAACTGTTGTAGTATTACTTCCTACAATTTGTTCTACCACATATTACTTTACGTAAAATGGGATGATAAGATTTACTTCACCACCACTCAATGTTCAGCCAATCACGTTCCACCTTATATTGGCTCTGGGTTCCCAGTGATTCATTCATAAAGATACGAGGGTTTACTACAAAGAACTGCCAGATGTTGCCATAAACAGCCATATTTTTCTTGCACTTTCTACTTGCTCAACTGTACAGGTTACTATTATCATCATCTGGAGCACACACACACACACACATACACACACACACACATACTACATCTCTAACCAAAGGTACATGCTACTATTAATATCATCTAAATGTACAGTCGGCCTCAGGAATTCGTACACAAAGCATTAGTTAAAAGGAGTTGTTATTCTGCACATACTGTAAGCATTGTTCTGCTGACTGATTCAAGTATTACCTAAATAACATTAATAGAAGAATTTTGTGTTAGAAAATTAATATACTATTTTTTTTAGTTGTTACGAACCCTTGATGTCACAGTGGTGTATACGAATTGCTGATGCCGACTGTACCTCAAATATGTCTAACAGGATATTACACAACACAATAAGATAAGCTGTTTTAATTAAGTGGAGAGTATTGTGCTGGTGGTGGGAAATGTGGAGCAACTGATGCCTCCAACATATTCCAAGTAACAGAACACTAATATTATTGTTATTCTCATCCTGTTGTTTCCTGGTATACTTTGGAGGAATCAAGGCACTCTAATGTACCAAAGTGTGTGTAATACACCCTTAATTTGTTTGTGGCATGTTGGAATGTTACTGATTCACCCAAACTATTCAAAACAACAACAAAACATAAGACACTAGACCTAAGCCATCCCACCCCTATAAAATTCTTACTAGATTCAGGCCACCATTAATTTTGTTCATCTGGTCCTGTTGTTTCCTGGCATACTTTGGAGGAATCAAGTTGCCTTACTGTACATTCATGATACATAGGGCCGTATGCAATTGGTGGTGTTGACGGTAGTGTGTGTGTATGTGTTGTGTGTATGTGTGGTGTGTGTGTATGTGTGTATGTGTGGTGTGTGTGTATGTGTGGTGTGCAGTGACAGAGTGGATAAAAAGACGGACTGCGGATGTCAAGGACCCGGGTTCGAATCCACGAGGAAACGTCTGAGATTTTTCAGAGGTGAACTGGGTCCAGTTGTTCGGCAATTATCCTGGCTACACCGACACATCAAGAAAATATCCCCTACATCGTCGTCAACTCACCATATTCCAAGATGCTGTGAGTGACGGTGTAGCTGCTCTCCCTTGATAGTGACGTGTATAAATAAGGTGTCGTCATCTAATGGGACAGAAGAGAAGCTATGATACAGTACCAACATCACCACGAAGCTCCACTGTCTCATCTGGTGCGACACCCAGTAATCTCGGGGCCTCGCAAGAGTCACGGGCTATGTGTGGTGTGTGTATGTGTGGTACCGGTACAATGGCTCTGTAGTATATGTGTGTGTGTGTGTGTATTTGTGGTATGTGTATGTGTGTATGTGTATATGTGTGGTACTGGTACAATGGCACTGTAGTGTGTGGGTATGTGTGTGTATGTGTTGTGTGTGTGTGTATGTGTGTGTATTTGTGGTATGTGTGTGTGTAGTATGCATGTGTGCATGTATGGTGTGTGTATGTGTGGTATGTGTATGTGTATATGTGTGGTACTGGTACAATGGTTTTGTAGTGTGTGTGTATGTGTGGTGTGCGTATGTGTATATGTGTGGTACTGGTACAATGGCACTGTAGTGTGTGTGTATGTGTGTGTATGTGTGGTGTGTGTTAGTGTGGTACCGGTACAATGGCTCTGTAATGTGTGTGTGTGTGTTTATGGAATCATCATACTGGTATCACACCATCGTCAACATCATCAATGGGTGGAAAATCACACTGACGTGATCATGAATGTAAGTAATAAAACCCAAACTGGTAGACAAAATATTTTATTCCAGAAGTTTCGGTGACCTCTGTCGCCCTCTTCAGTAGGAATACAGGTTAAGAGTGGTACTGTACATCCATTACTTTCGAGTGAGTTTATATACACTACGTTGTGACCCGCCAGCAACCTCACTTCACCACCTAATCCGTCGTGCCTGTTGCCCGAGGCGCTTCACTGATGGGTGGTGGGAGTACTTTTGGCGGCAAACACTTACTGACTAACCCTTTCATGACTGGGTCTAACTTAAACATACCCTCTAATAGGTTAAAATTATTGTACTTATTAATACATACTAATTCAACAATCCTACGTTTCTTAGAATTGCTACATTTGTACAACATTTGGCACGCATTCCAATCTATTCTATGGTTCTTTTCATATGAATGAACAAGGATTGCAATGTTGTTGTTTCCTACTTTGCAGGCATATTTATGTTCCTTTATATGGATGTTCAAATCCCTGCCAGTTTCTCCCACATAAACTAAATCACAATCTTGGCATGGGATTTTATACACACCGGCAGTGACTTCGCTCTTGGGCTTACTCTTAACTAACAAAGATTTTAGCCTATGGTTGAATTATACCTAAATGCAATGTTTACATCTAAATCCTGACTCACAGCTTTGACAACATCAAGGCTTGACACATAGGGCAATGTTATGTATGGTTTCTGTTTAACAGGGGATTTTGGCACGAAAAATGATTTCCTAGCTTTGAAGTAAGCTTTCCTTATGAACTATTTGGAGTATTTTATGTCCAATAATATTTGCCAGATTTTAGCATTTTCCGGATCTAGGTGCTGGGGACTAGAAATTCACAGTGCTCTGAGAAACATAGAAGAAACCACTGACATTTTGGTTGAAATATGGTGGTATGAGAAAAAATGAATATACAGATTACACTGAGTAGGTTTTCTATAGACTGAAAAACTGAGAGAGTTAGCATCTTTTTGTACCAGTACATCTAGAAATGGAAGGGAGTCATTTGTTTTCCACTCTACTTTGAATTTAATGGAGGGAACCAATACATTGAGATTTGAGAAAATATCCTCAGAATTGTTAAGGGTATTAGGCCAAAAGGAAAAAATGTCATCAACGTATCTGAACCAAGTAAGATCTGGGTGAGAAATGGTTGTAAGGATGGGAAGTCTCAAAATATTCCATGTACAGGTTACTCATAATTGGAGATAAAGGAGAGCTCATCCCCATGCCAAACTTTTGCTTATAAAACTGGGTACCAAAGGAGAATGCATTACAATCTACACACAGGCTAATTAATTGGAGAAACATATCTTGTGGCATTCCTAAGTTAATGTTACAGTCAGGCAATTTCTCTGCTAAAAATCTTAACACATCATCAAAGGGAACTTTTGTATATAAGGAATCTACATCAAAACTTACTAACTTTCCATTGGAGAAATTTAGGGAATGAATTATATATATGTGAACTGGAGAAAGTGCCAACCAAAGGTGCTAGTTTACTGGCCAGAAATTTCGATAATATATAGGTAAAAGAACCTGTCTGGGCGATGATTGGTCGTAGAGGAACATGTTGCTTGTGTGTCTTGGGTAATCCATAGATGTAGGGTAGTCCGGGATTGATTTGTATGAAATTGCTGGCATCCACGTCTAGCACATCTTTTAAAAGGTTTCTTACTTTTTTGTTGAAGTCTGAGGATAACCGCTTTAGAGGCGAGGACACAAGTTTCTCAAACGTTGAACGATCACTGTCTTAAAAGGTTATCCATCTTTGTAAAATAATCTGGTTTATCTAAAATCACCACTGAATTACTTGGTTTGATCAGTTGAATTGTGAAGCAACTATGGATATCCATCTAGTATATTTTTAATCATGGAAGGTAAGGGCTATGGTGTAGAAAATTTCCTTGCTAACCCCTCCCCTGACTGAACCACCGGGTTTTGGAGGAACTTCTGGTACTCCACCCTCGTTTTGGTGGATTTACGTAGGTCATAATGTAAATATTTGTCTGTATTCTTGTGCTTCATTCTGTTATGTGTTTGTGTGTGTGTGTGTGTGTGTGTGTGTGTGTGTGTGTGTGTGTGTGTAGTCATTGGATTTTCATGGGTCCCGCCTACCCTTATGTATTGTTGTCTGCCTATTGATTGATTCCATGGCACAAGGAATTGAAAAAAAAAAACTCCCTGAATACATAAATATCTTTTGGAAGAAAGAGTGGATTAAAATTGTCAGATCCCTTTACCTGATCACCCAGGTAAACTCACTAAGTCGGTAATTAAGGATGTTGTTGTAAAATATTTAGTGAAGCAGGGAATTGTGGACACCCCTGCTCTACCCGACACTGAAGATGAGGAATAAGTCCCTTTTAACCTTGACACTATCCCTCCAACTCAGTCTGCTAAAACATCGGGTGGTAAGAGTAATAACAAACCTGAAGTTTCTCAGGTTGAAAAGCTCCGGGTAGAGATGTAATACCAGCTCGAATGGGAGAATATTTAACTAGAAAGAGAAAAACTAGAACTCGAAAGGGAAAAGTTGGCAGTGGCTAGAGAACAAGGTAGAGAAGGAAGCAGAGTGGAGGAAAAGGAACTATCCTTTAATTAACATGTCTAGTGTAACTACAATGATATCTGCTTTTGATGAAGGTGATATTGAGGGTTCATTCAGCCTTTTCGATTGATTAGCAACTAAAAACGAGGGGCCTAAAGATGTCGCTGATTGCCCCTAAACAAACAGGTAAATCATTTTGTACTTACACTTACCTAGATAGACCCAATGACTATGAGTTTGTCAAGCAAAAGATTCTGTATGTCCATGTGGTAACCCCAGAGACGTACAGAGATAAATTCAGGAAACTGGTCAAAAATAAGCATCAAACATATGTGGAATTTGCATGTGATAAGCTTAAATATTTTAAGAAATGGCTAAATGTTCTCTCGGTCACCACCTATTCAGAACTTATTAATCTCATTGTCCTAGAGGAATTTAAAAGAAAAGTGCCCTTACCTATTGTGAAATACATAGAGGAGAGGGGCGAGATGGAACTATTGAGGGTGGCGGAACAAGCAGATGTGCAGGCTTTGAGGCTCCAGATCTAGTCGAGGCGTGAGGGAGACCTCACTCTTTCTGTAAAAAGTTCCTCTGACGATTTCAAGTACAAAGATGCTGAGGGGTAGCGGGTTCACTACTAGCCAATTAACATGTGTATACTGTAGGAAGCCAGGCCATACTATTGCTTTTTGTAAACACCCCAAATGTACAAGTAGTAGGAAAAGTTTCATCTCTACTGCATCAGGTTCCTCTACCTCATCAAATCCTGTAGCTTCTAATAGTAGTGTTGTCCAGTCAAAACAGTTGTTTGATGACTTTATTTTTGATGGTGACGTGGCTTTGACAAAGGAGGGTCAGACCTATCCTATTAAGGTCTTACGAGACACGGTGGCTTCTCAGTCCATACTGCTAAGTGATGTTCTTCCCCATCTAGAAGATAACTTTACTGGAGATAAGGTATACTGTATACTAATTTCCAGTCTCACCTCTCAGACTCAGTCTCGCTCCAGAACAGGTGGAGTGTGGACGTTCTTGTGGCGCTCTGCCTCCATTCTCGTTTGTGTTGTTGTTTTGTGTTGTTTTGGAGCTCTTGTTTGTGTTTTTTGTGTTGTTTGTGAGTTCTTGTTTGTGTGTTGCTGTTTCTGTGGTGTTGCTGGTGTTGTTTGTCTGTTGTGGTTCTGTGTATAGTTTTGTTGTGATTTTCTGTGTGTGTGTGTGTGTGTGTGTGTGTGTCCCTGGCTGATTGAGTGTTTAGTTGTTTGTGTTGTTGTTTCCTTTCCATCTAGGCCTTGCCTGGCCTGATGGAGAGTGCGGATTCCTGCTTGGAGGCCGACTTGGCAATGTCGGAGGAAGACGAGTCTCCAATTGAGGATCACTGGCCTGAGCTGCCTTCTCGCAACCCTCCCCCCCTCTCCTCGGTCACTCCGCAGCACAGGTTGCAGCCGTCCACCTCCTCAACCTCTACCAAGCGACCTGTTGATGCCTCGTCCGACTCCTCGCAGGATTCCGATGGTGTAGACTGTTTGCCTCCAGCTGCCAAGACTGCCAAGGGTGCTTCAGCTGTGCACGACGTACCTTCTCTGCCTCACCCTGGTGTTTCTTCTTTGTATACCAACTCCTTGCCCTCGTCCAACCTTCCTGCTTTTGCCCCGAGAGATGCCTATGTCAAACTCTCCTTCTCTGGAAACCCATCTACGGACAAAAAGCTGCGTTGGTTGTCTGATGTCAACAGGGCCTTCCAGTTGCAGCGTGAACTGGCTGAAGTCAAGATGGCTGCTGTGACCTCCCGGTTTGTCTACATCTCTAGGAAGCGTCAGGACATCATTGATAGAGTGAAGGCTGGTGAATTTTTATCTCTGCCTCTCATTCTTGAAGACTCACCTGAGAGGCCTCGTAAGTTCCCCAGCTACATCCTCACCCGTTTTCCTATTGATGTTGACCCGAAACTTGCCAAAGGATACCCTGGTGTGTACTTTGCCCGTCGTTTTTTCCAAGATGGTTCCCCCATTAGCCGTATTGTTGTTGTCTGGAGTCAACCCGATCCACCTCCAAATGAGATTTCCTTTGATTTCCTCCCTTGTCTTCCACCGTGTGAGGTGAGGAAACTTCATAATGACCAGCCTTGGTGCTACAGGTGCTGGGGAGTTGGGCATATCTCCCGGTACTGTTCTGCCAGGCTGAAGTGTGCATGGTGTGCGGCCGACCATGATTCCAAGACGTGTCCTGTCAGGGGTGAACCATCACGTCCTGCTGCCTCCACCTCTGAGCCTTCACCTCCTGAAGATACGTCTCGATGGAAGTGTCCACGATGCCTTCAGCCAGGGGTTAACGTGTGGCATGGATGTACTTGACGTCAGGTCCAGGCTCGTGTCTCTACTATTGCTCCGCCTCCACCACCACCACCACCACCACCACCACCACCACCTCACCAGTCTGTTCCTCCTACCAACCCTGCCTCACCTCCAGACCTGGCCCTCCGCAAGTCTGTTGCTACCCTCATGGCACGATGTACGGCTCTTGAAAACCGCTTTTCTCCCCTTGAAGCCAGGATTGATGAGCTGGTTGCCGCTCAGGCTGCCAATGACTCCAAACTCTCCACCTTGGTCGAGGCTCAGCAGGCCATCATCTCAACTGTCACTACCCTTACCGAAAAGATGGATACTGTTGCATCTCGCCTTGAAAAGCTTTTCGAGTCAGTCCCTTCTCCTGGTCCATCTTCTTCTCCAGGTCGCTCATCTGCCCCCACTCACCGGACTTCTACCTCCAAATACAGAGTTCGCTAGTGATTGCCGGCTGGATGTCATCTCCTGGAATGTATGTGGTATCACCAGTTATGCTAAGCTCACTCAACTCAAGGCCTATGTATTTCGTCATCATCCCAGTGGTTTTTTTCTCCAGGAAGCATTTCCAGGACGGCCGCTCGCTGCTGGGCAAGCTCCTCCCCTCTCAGGTTATGTGCCATATGTTCATCTGGTAAGGAATGGTCTCCTGACTTACATACATAGCTCCTTGCCACATCGCCTTCTCTGTACCTCCACTGATCCTGACATGACCTTTCAGCTATTTGAGGTTCTACCTGGGAATGGAGTACTCCAACTATGTAATGTCTATTCTGCCCCAGCTAGACTCACTCTTGAGGCTCTTCCTTCTCCAACAGTGCGTGGTATGGTGTATATGGGAGATTTTAATGCTCGGCATTCTGATTTGGGTGATGGTACTGGCTCTATTAATCGTAATGGTGTTCGTCTCCTTTCATACATCCGCAAGCATCATCTGACACACTGGGACACTGGCGGTGCCACTCATTGCCGGGGAGGTACTCTGGATTACATCCTCTCGTTTGGCCTGATATCATCTCAGGTCCAGTGCTTCTCCGTGCCAGACTTATTCTCTGATCACATTGCTCTTCGGTTTCATTATTCTCTAACTGCTGGGTCAGGTGCTTCAGCCACTCGTTTGCGTATTGCTGTGCCCCCTAAATATTGCCCGACTTACATCTTATTTATGGCCCATGTATTCCCTACATTTGACATATCATCAGCTGAACAGTTGTACTCTGATCTTGTATCTGCTACTCATGACTTTTATAGGCTATACGTCTCCCGGCCACACCTCCAGCATCGCCATACTGCCCACTCCTGGACGCTGGATGCACGTATACAGGAGGCAAAGGAGGAGGCTGAACGTGATGGCCTATTGTTTCAAGCCAACCCAACCCCTGTACTACTCCATCATTACCAGATGTCTAGGGACGCTTTAGTTGCCCTGCAGGACTGTGCTCACACTGAGTCTTGGCAGCAGTTCACGGACAGCATCAACCAGCAAACAAGTGTGGCTTCTATGTGGCACCTCATCCGTCAGGTTGTTAAAAAGACGCCGGCCACTGCTCGTCATCACACTCCTGCCGACTATGCCAAACAACTTGTCGATGCCTGGTCAGAACAATCTACCCCAGCCAGTCTACCCATCCACATACAAGATGCACTCGCTTCCCGTGCTGCTGTCCATCTGCTACGTCTAATGTCTGCTCTGTTACAAGATGATGACGATGATGCAGAGGAGATAACTGAGGAGGAGTTGCGCCGTGCTCTCATTCGAGGTAGAGCTTCTTCCCCTGGTGATGATGGTATTACTTATGCTGTGCTGCGCCTACTTCAACAAGTTCTTGGGAACCCTCTACTTCGACTGTACAATCTTTGTCTTCGTGACGGTTGTGTACCACGAGCCTGGACCAGCAGCACAATAATACCCATCCTTAAGCCTGGCACTTCGAAGTTCAGGCCTATTTCCCTTACTTCCTGTTTCTGTAAGGTTATGGAGAGAATCTTACTCAATCGTCTCATGTACAGACTGCAGGATTGCCTTTCTCCATGGCTGTTTGGTTTCCTTCCCCAGCGGAGCACACATCACTGCCTAGTCGACCTGTACTCTCGCCTTTCCAGGGACAGTGTGGTGGCCTTCATTGACCTTCGAAGTGCCTTCGATGTTGCTAATAGAGACGTCATTTTGGATCAACTGGTTGACTTTGGGATAAAGGGTAATCTACTACGGTGGATTCGGGGCTACCTGAGTAACAGGACCTCCCGTGTGTTTTTCAGTGGTGCACTCAGTCCTTTGCGCAGTTTTCATCTTGGTACGCCTCAAGGTGGTGTTCTCAGCCCATTGTTATTTAATATTCTGATGCATCGGTTGCTCACTTCTCTCCCTGATATTCCTGGAACTACAATTACGTGCTATGCTGATGATATCTGTGTTCATTCTACCTCACCAAGGGATCTCCAGCGGTTTCTTGACTCCTTCTCTGTGGCCTCCTCTCACTGTGGCATTATTGTCTCCCCAGATAAGAGCAGAATATTCACCTGCCGCCTTCCTCAAGCTCAGCCAGTGTTCACCATTGGAGGGACTGTCATTCCCATGTGTTCCCAGTACTGCTACCTGGGTGCGCCAGTCAATATTTGGCCGATTGTCCCTGCCAGACCTCAAGACCATCCCATTGTCCAGGACTTATTGGGTCGTCTCCAGCGCCGACTTACACCACTTCAATGGCTATCTAACAACTCCTCGGGCATCTCCATCCCAGTAGCCAGGACCATCTATATTGCTTTTATCCGTTCAGTTGTTGATTACCTTTCCCAAGCTTTGATTCAACTTCCTAGGGCTACTCTGGAAACTTTAGAAAAATTTCAAAATAGAGCAATGAGAATTATTCTCGGCTGTCCAATGTCGACCAGGATAGTGAACATGCAGCGTGAGTTGCGTCTTCCCCCATTAGTGGAGAGAATTTATTCTAATGTTACTTGCTTCACTGTCAAGTGCCTCCATTTCCCACATCTTTCACCCCATTACTCTCAGTTAGTCAGGACTTCTCTTAGACCAAACTACCCGGTCCCTTCCATACTGCCTGCTGGACGTACTCTTATAAGGTCTGTTTCCTCTGTGCTCCGTGGTCTTAATATAGTTATAATGGTTGCAGACGTCCCCCCAGGGCCCCCTCCATGGATGCTACCAACACCTGATGTGAGCTTTACACCTACTTCCAAGTCGGAGCTGCCTTCTCTACAGCGGCAGTTGGCTCTGGAACACATAGAAACAGTGACTTCCTCCATCACAGATCCATACTGCCTCTACACTGATGGCTCATTGCAGGTGGATGGTGCAGCAGGTTGTGCTGTTTTCTCGCCTGACCTGGAGTCACCTCCAGGGGGCTGGGTTGGCCGTCGTCTCTGTAACCACTCTAGCTCAACATTGTGTGAACTGTATGCCATTCTGGATGCTGTTAGTCTTGTTTGTCAACGTGGAGTGAATGCTGCCATTTTTTGTGACTCCAAACCTGCCCTTCATTCCCTCTTTAGTGTTCAGCCCACACACTCTACTGTTATTCAGCAGATTTTATCGTTTTGGCCTTATTGTGTCACCGTAACTTGACTGTCAAATTTTTATGGGTTCAATCCCATGTTGGTTTACTTCACAATGGTACAGTTGACAGACTCGCAAAGGAAGCCTGCCATCTGCCTCCTCGTGGTGCTGGACGTCCTCTCTCCCTGACATGTTACCTCTCTAAAGTCCGCTCCGCCGCTCTCCTCCCTGTACGGCGACGCAGGGATGCAGAGAGGCCCTTCAGCATCTCCATCACACATTACGAGTCTGTCTGCCGTCACAAATATTCCTACCGTCGTCGCGGCCTCATGGTTCGGAGGCACAATGTGGTCTCTGCTCGTTTGAGGCTTGGCTACCGGCCACCGTGGCAGGTTGCTGGGATGCAGGGTGAGCCTCCCTTCACTGAGTGTCGCTTGTGTCGAGCGCCTCGTGCTAACACTATAGAGCACTATTGCCTAGCCTGCCCCACTGTCCGACACTTGCTGCCCCAGGGCCTGCCACTTGATGTGGTTTGTCGACACCTGCTGAACCATCAGGTTCTGGAGGAACTTCTGGTGCGCCACCCTCGTTTTGGTGGATTTAAGTAGGTCATGATGTGAGTGTGTGTGCGCATGTGTGTGTGCTTGTGTGTGTATGTGGTCATTGGGTTCTCGTGAGTCCCGCTTACCCTTGTGTACTGTTGTCTGCCTATTGACTGACGCTACGGCGCAATGAATTAAAAAAAAAAAAAAAAAAAAAAAAAACCTCAGACTTCATACCTTGTGGCCCATATTTATCTTAAGTGTTCCCTTGTCGCCTCGTGTGTCAAAGTGGCAGTACAGGAAGGAAACCTGTCTGTTGAAGGAATTCATTTATTGCTTGGTAATGACATAGCAGGTAAACTTGTGGTACCTAATGTTCTAACTGTAGAAAAGTGTTTACCTGTATTCCCTTCTGAACCTTCTGATGTTTTTCCCTCCTGCGTGTTGACTTGTTCACAGGTCCAACAAGCCTCTCAGAAGCAATGTCAGTCTCCGTCACTTTCCATGCCTCCTTTTGATATTATCTCTAAAGTAGATTTGATACTGGCACAGGAAACTAACCTTTCTTTAGCTGCAGGGCGACATGCTGCTCTAGACAAGAAGGATGTAGACATCCTACCTGCCTTCTATTATGATCAAGGTGTACTCATGAGTGCATACCGGCCTCTAACACTATCAGCCAATTATTATTGGTCAGAAACCCATCTGATTGTGTTACCTAGTTCAGTACACTCAGATGTATTAAATCTAGCTCATGACGGTTACAGTGGACATCTTGGGTTTCGTAAAAGTTACTATAAACTTACTAAAATCGCGCGCCAAATGTACCGCTCGAACAGAAGTTAGAACTGAAATTTTCCGTTACCCAATGCCTTAGCCAGGCCCATGACTGATGTCATGGTTGAATAGTCTGGACATGACACCCATATGCATGACACCATTGTATCCGCGGCTGATCACGTTCGCGATACATGATACACCTATGGTGGTGGAACATACCGTTAGGCCAAAGCAGTTCAAGCTAGTTTCATTAGACACAACATCCTTTGAAAAGTGCTGAGTAGCAGCGTGAGGGAATCTTCCATGCTGAGCTACTGATTGCTAGATTCACTCTGTAATTATCTATATGTTAATCTCTCTACTATAATCAACTCCATATTGTCATCTCGTATGTAGAGAAAGGGACAATATATATTTACTCACTTTATTCTTATATAAACTCATATCTAACTTATCCAGATTTCATATGTAAGCTTAGCATTGTAAATAGCATCATCGACAACCTGTCATCTGAGAAAGGGTGTTGCAGTGTATACCACGAGCGGGGACTACCAGAGAGAGAAGGCGCATTACAAGCCCTGCCTTGGCTACAACAGGTTCACCTCCTACCTTATATTAGAGAGACACGAGTTGTCTGTATAACCTGTAACCTATACATAATATATTCAGTAAATAGAGACAAGTCCACGAGTTTACTCTAAACCTTGAGTAACTAACTTAGTTCCCCAGGAAGACTAGAGTGGTAGTTCAGAGCAACGGTAAGTTGGCTGAAACCAGAGGTCTACATCGGCGTAGTAAGTAATACTAGCCCGAGAGAGTAAGTGAGAGTTTCCAGCAGGTGTTTCCGAGAGAAGCTGTTGCTGAGCTTGGACGACTCCATGAGTACATAATGGTGGCAGCGGTAAGGGATACGTAACATTCACAGTGTCCTGTATTAATTCTATATTCCAAACAGAATAATTGTGTATGTGGGTGGCGGCTTGGGCGTTTTTCCTCGTTGGTAACACTGACGGAGCGAGAGCGAGCCTGAGCGATACCAGCTGGGGGTTGCCAGCTAATGGTGGCTGCGTAACCTAACCTACTTTAATCAGGCATTTTTCCCTTTGTGCTTTTCCCAGGGAAAAAGAGGATTTGTCTGTTGTGGGTATCTCATCTGAAAAGGAACAAGGACGGACTTAGGAGGGTGAACCAGAAGAGTGAACGGGAGCTGTGAGAGGAACGACTGGCCAGCGTTTACTCTGGGTGTGTGTGGCATCTACACATTCCTTTACTACGTGTGCTGAACATCTCTGTAATTTCTCCATCGGTTAGTTATTTTAATTCTATACACATACACAGTGAACATTAAACACACAATAGTAACATGTTTTTGAGGTATTTTTATATGCCTATGTATTTTTTATAATTTTTATTATATGTTGTGGTGAGTGTATAGGAATTATTTCTACAGGACATGTTTAAGAAATTTAGAACGACAAAGACTATAATCCCAGGGGATTCATCAGAGGATTCAGACAGTAGTAGCAGTTTTGAGGGGAACTAAACTTTCCACCTACTCCCAATACCACTAATATACATGAGCAGTTAAGGGGACTGAATAGTCCAGTGCCAGGGCAGTTAAGAAGTGGATATCAATTTCGTGTAGAGGGAAGTGACGAAATAGAGGAAACACGGGAAAACGTGTTTAAGTTACCGCCAAAAGGGCGAGGAAAGGGTAATAAAAATACTACTGTTGTACAAGCTACAATTCCAATGGCGACTGCAAGCATCAGTGCTGTTGGGGAAGCAGCCCAGGCGACAGGGCAGAATGTCACTAACCCTAGTATACAAGGCAATTTGGTGGGTAGCGCCCACGGAAATCAGCCAACGAATATTATGAGAGTGTTTACAGGTGAGGATTCAGTACCAAAGTTTGATGGGGATCCAAATAAGAATTATACAATAGAGGAATTTATACGGAGACTTGAGCAGTCTTTCGTGGAGTATAATATTACCGGGGATAGAGGTAAAATAGGATATGCAGACTCGAGGATTGAAGGGGAGTTTGCAAGGCAGTTATTAAACTGTAGTTGTCTGTTGGGGAGGTCGTCAAGGGAACAACAGACGTGGGAGGAGTTTAAAAAAGCATTAATTACAGTGTACCGAAGGTCGGCTCCAGAGGGATGCTCTGCGTGGGCACATAGAACATTCACGGACTTAGGTTTAAAGGCGTGGATTACACCACTAGAAGTAGCAGTATCAAAGGCGGGTGCTATACGTAAGGATATACAAGATTGTATACAGGACAACAATTGGTCTAAGGATGTTAATGGGGAACAATGGATGAAGGTAAACGACGCCTGTGAGATGTTTGAATATCTCTTGATGTATATAGGTCTATCAGAGGAGGACCAGAGGAGAGTCCGGAAAAAAAAGTTGGAGTGAGGTAAGGGAATCTGGCATTTGATTAATGAGTTAAAACTGGAAATCAGAGATCCCATGGTTGTTAGACCATTTCGCAACCAAAATGTTACGAAGGTACAGACTTCGGTATTGCAAACGGAAGTAACTGGCAGGAGGTCAGAGGGCGAGCCGCAGACAGGCGTAAATGCGGTCGCGGGGCAAAGGAATACAAGGGGTGGAAATTCATCTGCGAGGTACCAGGTAGAATGTTTCCATTGTCGTAAGTGGGGCCATGTAAAGGCCGACTGTCCTCAATTACAGAATAGATCTCAGGGGGATCAATATAGAGGTTCAATGAACAGGGGTCAGGCATACCCTAGAGGCGCAGCCAGGCGGGCGCGTGGAGGACAAGCTAGAGGACGTGGTAGAGCGTACCACTATGCACATCAGGATAATTATCAACAAGGAAGAGGTTATGTACCTCCCGGACAGAGTAAGCGGTGTGAAATCCATGAATGGTCGAATCATATAACGGCAGACTGTGGAGTAATAATACGAGCTATGCATGAGGAAAAATCCCGTATGGAGGTCCGGCGATCAGGGTCGGATGAGGCATTACGACACAAGGACGAGAGGAAGAGAATGTCTAGAGATATAGAATTCTCCATAGTGTCAGCAGTCAGTAGAAGTAATCATTTAGCCGTAGGAAATGTAACAATAGGGGGAATATTAGAAAACATCATTCTGAGAGGAGTTATGCATTGCAAGAGCCACAATACCAACTGAGTGGGGTGTCATGAACTACAGTGGATGTTCTTGGAGTTGTGAGGTTGCCAGTTCACTTCCGGGGTAGTTCAAGTTTTGCTGCATCATTTTATGTTGTAAGTAAATTTCATCCTATGGCAAGCGGGTTGCTTGGATTGTCAACCATGGATGAAAGGAAGATTGAGGTGTACCCAGGGGAGGGTTTAATTGTTCATGGAAATGTACCTTATATGTGTATGGCAACCCCGCAACCCAAACACTCAGACAAAGAGGTTAAAACGGTGGGTTATGTAAGGGGCTTTGAAGAGAAGTCAACCCAAAGGGTCAAACAAGATAGACTATGCGACACTGCTGGGGAGGAAGTCACGCATTGGACTGTTGTTACTGCTATTGTACCTGATGCGCACAGGCTGCAACCGCAGGAAATGATTCAGTTCAAGGTGTGTTTGAAAGGAGTGAAAGAAGGCGTAGATGTGGTATGCATGTCTGAAACATGTAAGTTGAAAGGGGTGTCGCTAGAGTCTACCTTGACTACAGTAAAGTCAGGGGGCGAGACTGTGGTGCTGGCTGTAAATAATACAGGAGTAGAGATTGAAGTTAAGCCAGGCAGTCAATTGTGTGATTTTCTCGTATACCATGGTATGGTATTAGAGCCAAAGCATAACCTACCAGTTGTGAGTGTTGTTGGTTGTATTGGTGCATCTCCTTCGTCAGAATTGAGAAGTCAAGTTAAAACTGGGGGAAACTCAGAAGGGAAAGAAGAGTTGTTACAGTTACTTCAAGGGTATAGGAAGGCTATAGCTCTTGCAGGGGAACCATTAGGTAGTACAGACCTAACTTCACATGTGATTAAGTTAAAGCGAGAAGCGCAACCCAGTTACATAAAATCATATAGGCTTCCCCATTCACAAAGACAGATAGTGGACGATACGGTGAAGGATATGTTAAAACAGAAGGTTATTGAACCTTCGACCTCTCCTTGGAGTAGTCCCATATTTTTGGTTCCAAAGAAGGATGGAACATATAGACCTGTTATTGACTATAGGAGAGTAAATCAGCAGACCGTCCCTGATAAATACCCAATGCCTCACTTGAATGACCTGTTGCAGGCTATAGGTGAGGGAAATAAGGTGTTTTCTACCTTGGATTTGCTGTCAGGATATTGGCAGGTGCCAGTTCACGAGCAGTCTCGTGACATCACGGCTTTTTCCACTCATCAGGGTCATTATCAGTTTCGCAGGATGCCATTTGGGCTCTGCAATGCCCCTACGACTTTCCAAAGACTAGTGAACAATGTATTGGCGGGGTTAATTGGGAAAGATGCATTAGTATACCTAGATCACATAATTATTTTCTCAAAGGATGTGCCTACGCACTTGGAGAAATTAAGAAAGGTATTGGAACGTTTAGCATCAGCGGGTTTGAAGCTAAAACTTAGTAAGTGTGAATTCTTGAAACAAAAGATTAAGTATTTGGGGCATGAAGTAGACGAGTCAGGTATACATGTGAATCAGGATAAGATAAAGGCTATCTTAAAGTTTCCAACACCGACCAAGGCAGATCATGTACGATCTTTTCTGGGACTAGCGGGTTTCTACAGGAGTTTTGTGTATCAGTTTTCTAGCAAGGCAGCACCTTTGATTAAACTGTTGAAGCAGACAAATAAGTTTGAATGGGGTCAACCACAAGAAGAGGCAGTTAGTATATTAAAGGAGGCTCTGACGCAACCACCTGTTTTGTCTTTCCCAGATTTCAAGAAACCTTTTATTTTACATACAGATGCATCGGGGGTTGGACTTGGGGCAGTATTGGCACAAGAAGATGAGGGGGGAAAGTTAAAACCCATTGGCTACGCAAGTAAGGCGTTAAATGATACAGAGAAAAAATATAGTGTTACACATCAGGAGGCATATGCCATAGTGTGGGCCTTGAAACATTTTCATCCTATTATTTTTGGTTACTCTATTACAGTTTGTACTGATCATCGCCCATGTCTCGAGTTGTTCAAGGGGAAGAATATGACCGGGAAGTTAGCACGATGGCACTTGACTATTCTGGAGTTCAGTCCTACTTTCAATTTTGTACCTGGTAAGATTAATGTAGTTGCAGATGCATTAAGTCGACAGACTGTGAACTCTGTAACCACATTGAGTACAATATCCCCACAGAAGTTAAAGACAAAGCAGAGGGAAGATACTATGTGGAAGAGGGTAATTTATGGTCTAGAGTCAGGGGAAGAGGTAGAAGTTCCAGGTCTACCGCTAAGAACAACAGAGTTTATCCTGAGGGATAATATTATTCATAAGGTAACTGTAGTTAAAGGGGAAGAAACATACAGAATAGTAGTGCCAGGGTCTCTGATAGAAACAGTATTAAGGCTTCTTCATGATGCACCACAAGCAGGTCATAAAGGGAGGAACGCTTGTCTAGAAGAAGCTAGGTCGAGGTATTTCTGGTTGAAAATGCATAAGGACATAGAAAACCATATAAAGAAATGTGTATCGTGTGCGAGGAACAAAGGAACTACGGGACCACCCGCTCCTCTGCAAACATTTCCAAGTCCTGCTAAACCTTGGGATGTGGTAGCCATAGATGTGTTACAGCTACCTACAAGTTATCAGGGATCAATGTATTTGTTGACTTGTGTGGATCACTTCAGTAGGTTTGTTGTGTTAGCTCCTCTACAAGATAAATCAGCTCAGTCCATTGCACATGCATTAGTAAACTTATTGTTTTGTACATACACTATACCCCGTGTGCTATTGTCAGACAATGGGACAGAATTTAGAAATAGTGTCCTAGAAGAAATCTGCAAGCTCTACAATATTAAGCAGGTGTTCACGGTTGCATACCATCCTCAAAGTAATGGTATGGTGGAGAGAGTAAATAGGAAGATTTTGGAGGTACTTAGACATCTGGCAGGTTCAATTCAAGCAGGCTGGGAAGATTGGTTATGCCAGGTAACCGTATGTATAAATAGTTCCATACATTCCTCACTGGGAAAGACACCACATTATATTATATATGGTGAGGATAAGGTCCTACTATATGATATATTGGTTGGAAGACCAGGCCCAGTGTATAAGGTAGACGACTATGTGAGTGTCCAGGGACACGCTTTTGCAACTATTCACCATGAAGTAAGAAAGCATATGGAAGCCTCACGGGAAGAACATATTGCAAGGCAACATAAGTTTGCAAAGAAAGTAGAAATTGAGGAAGGAGATGTGGTGATGGTGAAGACTCCAGAGAGACAGAGCAAACTATCTCCGAAATTCAAGGGTCCCTACATTGTAAAAAGGGTATTGGGAAATAAATTAATAGTTCAGGATAATATAACAGACAAGGATCAACAGGTACACGTGGATAGAAAAAAGAAGGTTCCAAAGGAAACGATCCAAGTGGGAAAAGAAACAGAGTCTGAACCTGAGCAAAGAATGCAATTGAGATCAGGGAAATATCTGGCAAAATAATTTAATGTTGATTTTGTTCGCAGACAATCATGAGGACATTGGGAGTGTTCTGCGTGATGTTGGTTGTGGCGTTCGTGAGTTCCAAGGGTTCGACTAACCAAATAAAACCGGGTGCCTTAGTGGGTACCGATGGGAGACTTGAGGTGGTCACGGACGTAATAACAGTAAGACTCAATCTTGGATCTCTGTTGGACCTAAAGACAAGGGTTGATGATTTCCAGCTGAAATTTCATAACGCCATAGAAATGTCGTCTGCTAAATTAGGTAAATTGACGAACTCGAGCTACCCTCTGGAACGGCAAATAAAGGTACAGTTGGAAGACAGATATTTTTAAATAAAGAATATGATGAAGTACTCAGAACAGAATTTACCCAACTTTTCAAGTGAGGTTAGAAAATTAGCTCATAATCAGATTACAAATAGCAGGGCTAAAAGAGGATTATTTGACATTGGAGGGGTAATTGCTAAAATTCTATTTGGAACAGCTACTAGTGACGATGTAGAAGATCTGGGACGCACACTAGAAATTTTAAACAAGGTGATTGTAGAACAAAATAGGGTAATAGATAGTACGTTTTCCTTGGCAGCTAATGTGGCAGAAGAAGTAAATGGAGTTATTGAAAAGACTAATGAGGTAATTAAGGAATTAGACAGGTTAGCTAAACATTTGGATTTTACAATGTTTGTGTTAAACCTAGATCAATATTTAAATATTGTGGAAAATTACATAAATGGACTGAATGCTCAAACCAGAAAACTACTCCATAACCTAAGGAATGCAGCGCTGGGTAAGGCAGACGCTGACCTTCTGTCAGTAGTTGATCTTCAAAGGGTGGTTGATGTGGCTAGAATTAAGCATGGTTTGAATCCTTTCTTTGAAGGTGAATCTGTATCTTACTACTATCCACTTTTGGAATCATGCTTAACGACTAAAACTATTCTTATTCACATTCCCACAAAACATCAGGTTCATTTTAACATATGGTCAGTGAAGCCATTTCCTATGAGGTTAGGGGCGGAGATCATGATGTTAAATGTGGATTATGATTATATTATTGCATCTCAGGATCGCTCACTGGTGGTTGCAGTTACCATGGAACAGCTAGAAGATTGTCATACAGCATATTACTATTTGAAGGTGTGCCCAGCTCTAAATTTTATTTTTACAGGACCCGAGGAATCCCAGTGTGAATTGTCATTAATCCAGGCTGATGCTTCAAGCTCCATTAAACATTGTGAGTACCTGAGACCAAAAAGGAAGTCAGATGTTTATATAACGTATTTTCAGGGCATTGCGTATTATACATTCACTAAGCCCGCAAGAGCAACTATTATTTGTGAAGATGGCCCTTCAGGAGCAAAACATGTGTCTGAGGTGGGTACGTTTGTAGTTCCACCTGCGTGTTCATTTTTAAGCAATACTAAAACAGTTCTGGCCACGAAACATCATCTTGGATTGGTCCTAAATAAATCTGTGGAATTTGTGAAAGTCCATCCTCCTCTCCCAGCAAACTTTTCTACTGTTAATATGGATTCTGAGAAAATAAGATTGATGGAATTGTTAAACATGTCTGATATTCATCCTGTAATTGAATCTGCTCTACCTTTCCATCTGCAACTGGTAGCTGTGTACCCTTGGTCCGGAGTGACTACTTTATTATTCATATTATATTTCATGTTCTCTTGTTACCTGTTCAGGAGTTTGAGGGTTTTGAATGGTGAGATTAAAAAGAAGAAAAACAGAAGATCAAGAAATATAGAGGTCCACCATACACAACCTAGGGAAGATGAATTGTAAGGATAATTTTAAGGACACCCCAACAACTAGGTAGTACACTACACGGTTAGTTTTAAGGATTTAGAATTAAGGAATTGTATGAATGTGTAATATATTTTATTATCCATGTATAATTACTTAATTTAAGGAAGTATTATTAATTATCCATTGTATCATTCACGAGCTCAACAATTTATTTTTCTTTTATGTTAATTCATCCAATGTGTATATATTTCATCTTGTATATATTATATATGTATGTTACCATGTCAAGAGTGAATCTAATAATCAGGAAGGCTAAGCATTGATTAAAGTAAATTTAATGTTATTGTGAACTGCAGGGACGCAGTTGTTTTAGCGTGGCCGAGCAATGTATCCGCGATTGATCACGTTCGCGATACATGATACACCTATGGTGGTGGAACATACCGTTAGGCCAAAGCAGTTCAAGCTAGTTTCATTAGACACAACATCCTTTGAAAAGTGCTGAGTAGCAGCGTGAGGGAATCTTCCATGCTGAGCTACTGATTGCTAGATTCACTCTGTAATTATCTATATGTTAATCTCTCTACTATAATCAACTCCATATTGTCATCTCGTATGTAGAGAAAGGGACAATATATATTTACTCACTTTATTCTTATATAAACTCATATCTAACTTATCCAGATTTCATATGTAAGCTTAGCATTGTAAATAGCATCATCGACAACCTGTCATCTGAGAAAGGGTGTTGCAGTGTATACCACGAGCGGGGACTACCAGAGAGAGAAGGCGCATTACAAGCCCTGCCTTGGCTACAACAGGTTCACCTCCTACCTTATATTAGAGAGACACGAGTTGTCTGTATAACCTGTAACCTATACATAATATATTCAGTAAATAGAGACAAGTCCACGAGTTTACTCTAAACCTTGAGTAACTAACTTAGTTCCTCAGGAAGACTAGAGTGGTAGTTCAGAGCAACGGTAAGTTGGCTGAAACCAGAGGTCTACATCGGCGTAGTAAGTAATACTAGCCGGAGAGAGTAAGTGAGAGTTTCCAGCAGGTGTTTCCGAGAGAAGCTGTTGCTGAGCTTGGACGACTCCACGAGTACAGGCGTTACCCGTGACAAGCGGGATCAAAGTCACACTAGAATATAGACAATTATGTTGAGTAAAATAATTGAAAGTACAAAGATAAAACATGATTACCAAAGCATAAATATGGTAGTAATATACGACAAGTACATCAATACATTTTGTCCACAGGCCGTCTCTCACCACACGTCTGTTTGGTGTGTGTGTTGCTACATGCAACTCCTATACTCGTGTGTGTGTGGTCAATGTATCACCTGCTTACACTCGTGTGTGTGTATGTGTGTGTGTGTGTGTGTGTGTGTGTTACTCCTATACTCGTGTGTGTGTGTGGTCAATGTATCACCTGCTTACACTCGTGTGTGTGTGTGTGTGTGTGTGTGTAACTCCTATACTCGTGTGTGTGGTCAATGTATCACCTGCTTACACTTGTGTGTGTGTTAGCTTGGTTATTATCTGTGTGTGTGTGTATGTGTTAGCTTGGTCATTATCTGTGTGTGTGTGTGTGTGTTAACCGTATGACCACAGCCTCCTCCTTCTCCGCTTCTTCCTCCCTCCTCTACTCAAACATAATTATATCGTATTGACAAAGTAATGTAAATCCACACACAAGTTATATACACATTCACAAAATATATTATAATTATCAAGACTTTGTGTGTAGTGACGATTCTATCATTTGTATTGACTACTGGGTTGGCTTTCCCACTTTTTGTTTACATATCTAAATTTGGAATATGTTAACCCCTAGAGACCGACTTTTTTTATTATTATTTTCACCCCCAGCCGACTTCTGGGGGTCAATTTTCAACTTTCATGTAGGCAAATTTTGTTCTTACAGAATGAAAGAGCTTGAATTTACGCACCAGGAACTGAAAACGGGAGCCTCCTAGGTGTACGCGTTTGCGTATGACAGAGCATAAAAGTCCGAAAATAAATAAAATGGTATCCCCTGAAACGCATGAAAGGAAACCTCATACGCTCTGCGTACGCTCTAAACATGTAAATAAACACCTAAACAATGCGTCTAAGTGGTTTTCAATGATAATAAACGTATTTCAGTGTAATTTTGTCTGTCTAGACTCTCCTGGAGTATAGTAGACAGCAGCGAGATACGAGAAACATAAGAAAACACCATGTAGTGGTGAGATGGGGTCCTTGTTGGTGGGGGTAGGTCTAGGCTCCACCCACCAGCATACGCAGTTGCCAGACACCACTACCACAGTCAAACCTTTTCTCAAGGACGTTAGCTTTCCATCGTTACCAACGCCAGCTCGCTAGCTACTCGCTACAGTTTTTTATAGGTACGTCGACATATCGGTTATTCAGAGCGAACCATTAATTTTTTTATCACCGACATGTCGGTTGATCGGTCTTAAGGGGTTAAATACAATATAGTTTAGTACCGGTACAGTCAATGAAGTAGTGTACATTATATGGTGGTGCGTTTTGTCATGCCCAGTGTGTCCCTCCTGTTACGTAATTATTATACTATTATCAAACTCGTTTTTCACTCACTCCAAATAATTATCAGAGGCAAACCAAACCTAAATGATAATGTTGTTCAAATTATGCCCTCAAACCTATAGAGTAATGGTGATGTTGCCTTCTTCCATTGGTGTAGTGACAATGTTAGAAGGGGAGAGTATTCTTGTTGTCATGTTAACCCTTAAATGCCTATTGACCAAATATCATGTCACGGCGAATTTAGGCCTTGAAGCCGATTGACGTAATATAAAGCCTGCAGAAAAAAAACTACTTGGGGTATATCTAGCCACTTCATTGGTAACACTGGTTAGGTTGGGCCTTCAGTGAGTGGTGTGAGAGGGGAATGGTTCACTTGTCATATATACGCAATGAAAATACGCTCGCTCACGTTTTCTAATTTTTAGGTTTTTTTTAGGGGTAACTACTTTATTACTCATGGCGCTGCTGTACGCAAACCAGTAGACCTAGGAAACTTTAGTTTACAGATTCTGGTGTGTAAAATCAAGCTCTACAAATTTGTAATAACAAAATTTACCTAAACGAAACTTTAAAAATCACCCTGTTTTTGCAGTTCACGCACCAGTAGCGGTAGGGGGATTGCGGTTCTTAGGGGTTAATAATGGAGAACAAGAGGGAAACCGACTCGTGGCAAGCACTGTCCATTGATGCTTGTCATACCTTCTGCATCCGGCCTCGTCAATTTTCAAAGAGGACATTTTCCCCTACATTAAGGGCATAGTATACTTTGGGTTCATTAGAGTGCCTTGATTCCACCAAAGTATACCAGGAAACAGAACCCGATTAACAAAACTAATGGTGGTCTGTTGCTTGGAATGCTGTAGTTTGGAGGAATCAGTTGCTCCAGATTTACCAACACTGTAACTATCCCCTTAAGAGAGAAAGACCCGCCTCTTATGTTATGAATTTTAGTCTTTTGTGTGTATGAACTTGAATATGATTATTTTATTAAGTCGCCCAAAATGGATATTTAAACCTTAAAGGAATTTCATTAAACGGCAGGGAATTATAGAGGTGCTGGAAATATAATAATAACAATATAAATAATAATAATAAACTATGGAGCAGGATGGGTGTGATGGTTGTGTAAATGATGGACACGGCTCATGATGCCTCGGGAATAAACAAACCATTTCTCAGTATCCATCATCGTCTGAGGTGTTAGAATGTTTCACACCAAAACTGCACCCATAGTTGTTTGATGGTGTGTACAATGGGTCCTAAAAGGTACGAAGGGATGGCAAGCTGCAGTAGTAGTAAGCAAGCAGGACAAATAATGGGGTCAGAAAATATAATGAACTCAATATTAATAAGAATGTAATATCGGCCACAAGAATTCCTACACACGCTGTTGTTTTCAAAAGTTTACAAAATATAGGTCATGTACGACTATGTAACTATAATACAACATTATTATTAGGTTTGTTGTTTTGTAATCACCGAGTCACTTTGTAGATGATTCATTACAGTACTTCCACAATAATGACCTCTCTTTCCATATTCCCTGTGTAAGAATTGGTGTGGCCAACTATACAAAGGTATGTTGTGTAGCCAGCAGTACAAGTAATGGTCCAGACAGGTGTGTTGGTGGTGGTGGTGTTTCTGGGGCCACAAGTTTTGAACTAATTATTAAACTGTCTGCTGCACTATTACAGGTTTATGATCACAATAACAATAATATCATCTGGGAGACGTGTAATTACACTCCAAGGCAAAGAGGATTTGTGGTGCTAATGAATGTTGGGTAAGCAGATTATTATTGGGGTTAAGTTAAGTAAGGTATTTCCCACCAAGTGTGGCTTGAGATGACTTTGCTAATGTATATGTACTATACAAAGGAAGATAGAATCAGTATAATAATAATAATAATAAATTAAAATGAACTAATGAAAAGAGTAAGGATGAGGATGTGAGTTTGAAGGAATGAAAATGAAGATGGACAGAAGTCAAGATGAGAGATGAGGATTTAATTAAAGGAGGCAGAGGAAAGGCACATAGATGAGTATGAGAGCTAAAGGAGATGAGAATGAGGAGAGAAAATAATAGAAGTGAGAGTGAGAAAGATGATGGTGACAGAAGGGAAGGGTATGAATGAAAGTTTGAAGTGACGTGGATGAGAATAGCGAGAGTTAAATAATGTAAGATAAATTTCAGTGACAGAGGTGAAGGGTGTGAAGGTAGATATAGATACCGAGGAGAATTAAGGGGATGGTTTAGTCTTTACATTATTGGAGGTAGTGATTCCTCCAAACTATTCCCAGCAACAAACCACCATTATATTTGTTAACTTAGTCCTGTTTTCTGACATACTTTGGAGGAATCAAGGCGCTCCAATGCACCAGATGTATACTATCCCCTTATGGTCGTCATCAGCTGTGGGTAAATTATTGAAAGATTAAAAACTGTCTTGAAGACACTTAATATTTTATGGTGGATTCTTTTGTTGGTAGATTGGTGGGCTACTGATTCCTCCAAGCTATGCCACCAAACAAACCCCCCATGAAAGTAACATTCAGGTCATCTGTTTCCTGGTATAGTTTGGAGGAATCACAGACCTTCCAATTCACCAACAAGATAATCTCCACTTAAACTGATGACAACAATGAAGTGAAGAGAAGGAGAATGTGAAGGAGGAAGAAGGAGAAGGGAAGTGTCTCGTTGGTGAGATAATAAAACTTCATTATATTCAGGGAAAGTTTCACTCTCAGAATTGGAAAAAACATATTCGCATTTCTTTACCATTAGAGAAATTTAAAGTATAATCGTAAGATTTGCCCCTTTCTAATGCTGAAAACTCAGCTAATCCACACCGTAGTTGCCAAATGGTATATAATGTTTTCTTTCTTTTTATTTATTTTATTGTATTTTTACTTTTTTTATATATACCCCTACCTCGGGACAAGAGGCCATCAGTCGTAGCCTGAGACTGAGGCCCCGAGATTATCGAGTGAAGCTTTGAGGTGTTGGTTTCTTCACACATTTATTTATACACGTCACTTTCTGGAGAGGGTAATGTCTGTTTGTGTTAGTTTACAAAATCTTCTTTAGTAGTATGAGAAGAAAAAGCAAAAGCCTACTTAATCATACCCTATGCTATAACTGCATTATATTTAAGACAAAATACTACAGTTACAGCGAATCTATTCAAAGATTTTTTTTTGGTTAAAATCCGATTGGGTAACTTTATTCTCTGGGTCATCATTCTCATTATATTCAATAATTCAGTAAATTCCTCCTCCCCTAAAACCATCAATCATTAAAATCACATAACGTATATCTGTAAAAATGAAGTCACAACTCTTACTCAACAACTTGCCTAATGCATGAATTATGTATGCTAGAGGATTTCACGTTAGTACAGAAATGAGAGTCAACTCACTGCCAGCAAGAATACCAACCCCACAGTACAGTCATACATGTAGCTTCGATCTTTTCTCAGCAGGATCTAGCCAGCAATGCCGGTACTTTTTTGGGAGAGTGTTCCACCCATTTTCTTGATGGTAACTCAATTGTTGGTACTGAGACTGTACTATACCTTCGTAACACACAGGATGTCAAAGGTGGCTCAGAAGGTCAGTGTGTGGGTGACTGGGTGTGTCAGTAGAATTGTATAAGTGTAAACGCGTTTGGGAATGCCATCCATTATTGTGGTGTTCACTAATGGAGTGTTTTCATGGGTTTGCGTGCATGTATGATTTCATGCAAGTGTTTCATGAATGTGTAAATGCATAGGCGATAGTCTGAACGTGTTATGAAGGAATGTGTGTGTAATAATAATAATAAATGTTAAAGGCTGCAAATAAATGGCAGTCAATGGGACAGAGTGAAGCACACACAAGACTGTTTGAAACACAACTATAGCACACATCACAGATGAGGAGTGGCCCAGAGACCTCACCACCCACGTGAGACCCGAGTCAGCTTCGGCTATGGCTCAGTGTTGCCGCGTTTTCTACACAACACTGAGGATTACTGTTGCCAGCAGGGCTTCCATTCTAGGGTAAAATACCCTAAACTAGGGTAATTGGACCCTTCCTAGGGTAGTGTTTAGGGTAATGCATAAACTAGGGTAATTCTAGGGTAATCTGCCGTCAGGCTGGTTTTTATTTAATAGTGTCCGATTAATGTACTGTACATATTATCATCCCCGTGATTTGTATGAGCATACCCGCCGGGCGCCAGGGATAGGGAGGTAGGGAGGTGGGTACCAACCTACTGGAACTCATGTCACTTTGATCCTTACGTAAATAGTTTGTAAGGATGAATATTGCTTATAATCATGAGGATTTTTCCGCCTTTTCTTTTCCTTCTGAACTGTTCCCGTTCGATATTGTGTGGGTGCAACCAAGAGTCATCCATAAGTAATTATGTCGTACGTACGAATATTCTAAGCATAACCATGAGTGCTTTTACGGCTTTTATATTATCCTATTTCGTCCCGTACGCGTTCTCTTCTGAAATCTGGAGCGTGAAGCTGTTCTCTTGATCTCTTCACAAGTTCACACACACACAGTCAGACACTTGCGAGGACGAGTCCACACAATACAGCAGCTGCAATAGTGCTCCTACCAGCTATATTCTACTTGAAGGTGGCCTCCTCCCATATAAACAGTTAACTTCATATCCATTCTATAAGGTAATTTATTATTGTATATATGCATATTTTTCTTGAACTAAGTTATGTTAACTGCGAATAAGTGAAAGAAAATGAAAATGCTATTAAGGTATATTTAGCCGAAAATAGCCTATGCTATTTAACCCTTACACTGCCGCCGACAGCATATGCTGATCGCTACAGAGCACTCCCCAGTGCCACCGACAGCATATGCTGTTTTCACTTGTAATAATTGTTTAAAAGTGGGAATGGTAGGTTTAGGTACTTGGTAGTTACTGACAACTCACCATGGTTTGGCACCAAACACAGTTGTTGGAGTATAATATGAGACATTAGGTGGTAAACTTATGTTCATTGGAGCCTACTAGCCAGTATTCTGGGAGCTCGTTTTGGTTTATAACCGACCGGCGGCCGTGGTTTTTGTTATTTCGTCGTAATGCATCAATAAATTATATGATTGGAACTTTTTATATTAGTATTTACTATTTATTATTTATATGGTGTACAGTAGGCTATATTTATATGTTTGAAAAATTTGTGTTATTGAAGACAAATTTTCTAGACCTTACTTAGAATTCCTAGACTACAACTTGGGTAAGTTTAATAGTTACAACACACTTTTCCAGTCTGAGGCTCCAAATTTCTTCACATTAAAAACTGAAACGTGTAAACTCATCAGAAGTTTATGTTCAGACTTCATGGATGTAAGTTTTGTTAAGAAAGCAGACATTTCTCTCCTTACTCCTGCTCATCCCATGTTTTCTAGTACTTTCGTCCCAACTGAGAATATTTATCTAAGAGTGAGTGCATCAACATCAGTAAATAATATGAAAATAGCAGGAGCAGGCTACTAAAGAAGAACTTTCTCAGTTTCAAAAGTCATGTCAGTCTTTCCTGATAGAAGCTGTACTCCAAATCCAAAAAAGATATTCCTTGAATGACAAAATTCATGACATAGTAGCCTGCATCAACCCACACTCTGCTTCTACCCTTAACCCTCCCTCCCTAGCATTTTTATTTGATGAACTGCCCCAGTTACAAAAATTTGCTGACAAAAAGCTTGTGGATGAAGAGTGGAGACTACACTACTTGGATGAGGAACTATCTAAACAACTAAATTTCATGCAGTACTGGAAGATAGTATTAAATAGGAAAAATTATGCAGGCCTACAATGTTACCCTAATTTATCAGATGTTATTTCCACTCTCCTTTCACTACCTTTTTCAAATGCTGCTGTGGAACGTTTTTTCAGTCAATTAAACATAACAAAAACCTCATTAAGAAGCTCTCTAAAAAATTAAACAATATGTGGTCTCATGCATGGAATTTATTACATGAAACGCCTTGGTTTTGATGACAATATGCTAAAAGCAATGAATAATGTTTAATAAGAGTGATGCTACATGTTCTGAGGCTGCAAATATGTAAGTCTCCTGGAGGTGTTACAGTGTTAGCAGATAGAGTATACAACTGCATATTTCTAAATAAAATACCCTTTAATTTATGCGGCATTTGTTTTTTTCCTGTGTGTGTGGGGGGAATGTTTGGGGGGGGGGGGCAATATATAAACTTATGTATGATAGTGCATGAATCAACAATTTTATGAAGAACTTCGACAATCTAGGGTAAAACACTCGAATCTAGGGTAATATCGACAAAAATCTAGGGTAGGATTTCATCAACTCATGGAAGCCCTGGTTGCCAGCTAGCACACGGGCGGCGGCGGGCGGCGGCCCAGCCTTGCCGCCGTGACCACACCGAGTGTGGTTGAACGCTTAGTGAACGAACCATGATGAGTCTTCTTGTTTAATGTTCTTCCTGTTTATAGAGAATGGCATTACAAGAGGTACGACTAATGTACATAAATGGTCGCTTTTTCTCAATTGAATAGCTAATATTTCCGACTCGGAATATAACTGATGTTCCAGTATTTACATTTTATTATGGTTTGGAAAATTTTGTTTTTCCTTCCCTAGTTGTCCCTCATTTTCTCCCGGGAAATACAGTAACGATTGATTTTATCCATACCTTGAATGTGCGTATTTTTTTATGCAAATGCAGTATTTAATTAAAATCACAACGAAAAGATCATGTAAACAAAGAAAAATCTGTAACAACTCTTTAATTACAAATAATATCATAAACCTTGAGTTTCACAAATATACCATTAATATGTATGACAAATGTAAGAAAAATAAAGTACAATTTAGATATGTATTTGAATAATTGCATTTAACAACATTATCAACAGGAGAAGTGAGTAATCAAATATATACTTAAATTATTGAATAAACAAAGAAACGAACATTAATGTAGTGTACATCGACCCAAATACATTGGCAGAGACCCGACGGGTGTGGGGTATGGGTATTGGTCTGGTAACAGTGGAGAAACCTGCCAAATGTTCAATAAACTGTACTTGTTTAATACCTTCTTAGCTGTTTGTCATTATCATTATAATTGATAATGATCAAAATTGTAAGAATAATAATATATAATAAAGATATCAACAGCTACAGCACTGAAGGCTACGTTTGGCAGAAAGTTTTTCCACTGTTACCAGACCAGCACCCAAAACCAACACCAGTCGGCTCTCAGCAAATTTATGGAAAATAATAACAAAAATAATTATGACTTAAGAATAGCATTTATCATATCATCTGTTGGCTTGAAATTATAGCATGCCCCGTGGACTTTTACTGCCTCAGAAACGAGAGTCAGTGATTGCAGTGCAGGCATTTGGAGACGATTCCGGATATCTGTTTTAATTAAATTCATTTTAGAAAATATTCGTTCTGCAGCAGTATTAGAAGTTGGCAGTGCCAATACTTGCAATGCAAAGAGGGCAAAATTCTTAAACTGCTTTGTACCTTCATTGTCTTCTAACTCTCCCAATTTTATATAAAAATCATGGATATCAGAGGTGTCGTTCTTGAGATAGGCTAAGTTAGGTGTACTGTCCAAATTCCTCCATTCATTATCTAGGTCTTGTAAACTTCCTACGTACAGCCTGGGTACAAGCTTTACAAAATCTGTCAAGGAGGGCATCAACTCCCTACTTTTGCTGTCTAGTACCTTATTTTTACCTAAGAATGATGCCATATACCACAAAGGTGAGTTAAGGTCAAACCTCTTTTGCATTTGTTGGTACATAGTGATCATAAATTCTCGACAGCGGGATCGGACATGGTCAACCATACCTTGATTACGAATGTACACTTCTGTTTGGAGAAGGCCGTGGATAGCTGATCCTAAGTAGATCTGATTTAATGGCAAATGATTAGAACTTAACATTGGATCAAATGTCATCAGATCAGCTTTTTCCACAACATCTCTTCGACAGAAGTATCCTAGGAGGTTTCTAAAGAGCTGAATTATGGGGTCATTTAGTAAATGTACAGTTGGTGTATCTCTCTGAAATAGTAAGTTAATTTTTGAAAATGTTGGCAAAATGAAATTAAGAAAATTGTAGTACAGAAATACTGAAGGATCCTTGAGATCTTTTACAATAAATTCCACAGATCAGAGCCTTTCACCAAGTTCGTTTTCTATAAAAAACAATTTGAGTGCAGCCCACTGCTCAAGGATTCTCTCTACTGCTTTATGTAAAAGAAAGCCATCTGGTTTGACAAGCATGCAAAATTTTGTGGGGTTTTAATTCTAGGAATAATTGTGCCTGTTTAAACTGGTGTTGTCTTTTTGAGCTATGGGAAAAGTATGAATATATATTCCTGAGAAGATCTTCACAATGTCTAGGTAGAGTTTTTGCAGCTTCAGACGCACATAAATGTATACTATGGCAAATGCACCTGAAGATTGTTATACCTGGCAAGTCTGCTCTCAGTCGGCTGGCTAGAGAATTATTGTCCCCCATTAGGTTGGAAGCACCGTCAGCTGCAAATCCCACAACATTGCTCAGAGGAATGTCATATGCAGATAAAGTTTTCAGCAGTAAAGTATATAAATGTTCCCCAGTTGAGCCCACGCATTCCTTGTTGTCGTCATCATATACATCAATGAGTTCCAAGGTGCCAGTCTTCATCGTTGTCGTATCTGTATCATAATATTTAACAACCAACGTCAAACATTTAGTGGTGCTGACATCCGTGGACTCATCAATGATTACAGAAAACTTATGACCTTTGAGCTTACTTACCATATCCAAAGTTACACATTTACCAATCGCTTTTGCTACCTGAGTGCATTTGGTTTTCTTCATGCACATTCCTTGTGCGATTGGCGAATCTGGAAACATGGTTTTGCATAGTTCTACCAAATGATCTGCAATGGTGAATGGTAAGTTATGCTCAGCTATAAAGCATATTAACAAGATCTTCGCTAATGCTATGGTGTCATTAAGACAACGGCGTCCATCAACTGGCTCAACCTCCTGTACATCCCTCACCCTATCCTCCTGCCTCTGCAGCATGTGTGCCTCATTGGTGATGTGTCTGTAATGAGATACATACTAATAGCCTACGTAAGGCGGTGGGATGGTTGAAATAACTCGATGCTTGTCAAGAGAACAATATTAAAACAACAAAATAAAGGTTTGATAGTGTACTGTATACCTTATGTCTCTTAATAGTGGAAAGTTCGGCATTGAATTCTTTGTTGCATACTGTGCAGTAAGCTCTCTCTGCATTGCCGTCCACCCGTGACAACCAATGCCTGAACTCCTCATTCACCAACCATTCGTCTCTCAGTTTTCGCTTGGGAGGCATGCTAACCTTTAAATTTATATCAATATTAGTTCAAGGGCCTGAGATACGAATATTATGAATGCCGGTATACAAAGGAGGCCTACAGATAAAACACGAATGATAGACATGTTCGTTTTCTTTATAAATTTATCTGAGAGAAAACTGATTTAATAGCTTTGAGGGGAACTCAATATCATTCAGTGCATTGAATAAAGAGGTGATAAATAACAAAACTATATGCCCCTCACACACCCGTGACTTACCTTGATGAAGGCCTTGAAACAACTAACTTCCCTCAAAGTTTATAAGTAAAAAGGAAACTCTCATAATGTTCCGAAGATGGAAATAAATCAATTTGATACTCCGGTCGTGAAGGTGTTTGTCATGAGAATATATCATTGACATAAGGAAAGATTGATAATTGCAAGACACATTGAGGCATAAAATGAAAAGATATAAAACAATGTAGAATGATCATTTTAAATACAGCAACTTTCTTGTTTACTATTTAAAAACGTTAAATTAAAGTGTGGTGGTTCCCAATGTAGTCGAATGTGGACGAACTCCAACTTGACCACGGTGGGTTGCCAGACGTCGTCAGAAAACCACGTTTACACAGAAAAAAACACAAAACGGCATCCCTGGACCGTCACCGTCACTACACGCTAGTATATTTCTGTTCTTTACTGGCAACTCTGAACACTGGGTTACCAAAGGTAATTAAATTTGTGTGTATACAAATCTTTTATATTTTAGAATAATTTGAGTGTAAACTCAAATATGTTATTGTAAAAATATTTGTAATTGTTTATTGTTTGATTTCACCTATACATTTCTTAGTTCAAGGTAACAGATTTTCGTTTATAAATGAAGGATATAGAAAGGGAAACTAAACTATAGGATACAACATTATATGTTTTTTTTTTAATTGAAACAAGAAATATAACTGTAAAATATATAATTAATAAACAAGTAAAACATTTAACATTTAACAAACATATACAATATTTTATTTATTGTAGGCTACATGGGCTATTTATAAGGATTCCATCATTGCACCAGATACTTTAAATTTATAACACTCTCCTTGTTCCCTGACTGCTTCAGATACATAACATAGTGATTTAAGAGAATGGATATTTAACTTATTTCTTATATCTGTTTCAATTAAATGTAGTTTAGAAAACAGTCTTTCTGCGTCTGTGTTTGTAACAGGCAGAGCTAAAATGTTTAAAGAAAACGTGGCCAGAGTTTTGAACAGATACTTATTATTTTTGGTCATATTCCCAAGTTTGGTATATAACAAAACAGCATCACATGAATTTGTAGCCAACGTGTTTGACTTGGATGGAGAATTTTGTGTGGTTTTCTGTCCAATAAGGTTTGAAATTGTTTAAATTCATATTTGCGTTTGGCACTGTGAGCAAAATGGGTATAAATACTTCTTATCAATCAAATCTTCACAATGTCTGGGAAGAGTCTTAGCTGCTTCGGAAGCACACAAGTGGAGAGAATGACAAATGCATTTTAAAATTGTAATCCCTGGAAAGTTTTCCCTTAACCTACTGCATAAAGAGTTTGATTCTCCCACTAAATTCGATGCTCCGTCTGCAGCAAAACCAACCAAATTATTCAGGGGAATATCATGAAAATTTAAAGTTTCAATAATCATGTTATACAGTGACTGGCCAGAAGATCCAGTCGTTTGCATTTTGTCACCATAAATGTTAATTAAATCTAGCATCTTTGTAACAATTATTCCTTTGGCTGAATTATAAAATTTTGCTATCACCGTAAGACATTTGGTTGCACTGACATCAGTTGACTCGTCAATAATTATGGAAATTTATGCTGCCTCAAATCTCTCACAAACTCTTCTGAGATAACTAAACCAACTTTCTTTGCAATTTCTGTACACTTTGTTCTTTTCATGTGTAATCCCTGGGCAATGGCAGAGTCGGGAAATATTGTTTTAAAAAGATCTGTCATATGGTCAGCAATGAGGAAAGGTATATTATGTTCGGCCATGAAACATATTAATAATATATATGCAACGTTTATTTTATACCGAATATCTTGACATCCCTGCTGATCTTCTTGACGAGACTTTTGACTAGAGCTGGCTGCATGAATTTGTGTTTTCTGTGGGACAGGAAATGATAATTTTTCTAGGTGTATCTTTAATTTTGCTTAAGGGGAGCCTCCACTGGCCCTCCAGTCAGATCCTTATCTCCAATCATTACCTCCCCAATCCTAATCCTCAATCCAGAGTCCCTGACCCAATCCACCCTCATCCTAACCCCATTCCTAATCCTACCCTGGATCCCTAAATCCTTCACACAACCCCCGCATATTATGCTGCCCATGAGCGGCCCTCTGCGGGACCTTGAACTTGAAGTTGAAATCAGGTCCGTATGTGCGCATTAAAAAAATCGGCAAAATTCAATAGTCTGCCATACACCAGCCACTTCTCCATACTCAGTATAACTTAGGAAAGATAAAGAAAATGGAGGTATTACAAATTTAGAGCACTAACAAAAGAATTTTTAATTTAAATTTTTTTTCAAGTGATATTTTCCAGTATAATAGCTATCAACACGAAGGGTTTTTACATCATGTCAATTAATCTTTTCACACGTGATATACGTATACAGTATATGAGCACATTCCGTTAGAGGGATTTCCATCAAAAATGATTATTTTATTTTTGGTGATTTTTTTTCCCCAAAATTTCAGGCGACAATTTATTTCAACAATTTCAGGCGAGGAATTTTCTCATTTACAGCAGTGACAAAGGACTTTTCGTTCCATAGAAGTGTTGCTATATATCAGAGGATAGTCCACATAAAATCTTATGCTATTCTGAAACATAGATATTTTTTTGTTAATATTTTCCATTTTTTTTTTCAAACGTTTTAAGAAAAATATTATTTGTTGCTCGATTGCAATGAAAATTGGTCAGCATATGTAAAAACCAACGAGGATTTTGCTTCTAAAATTAACAGGAGCGCAAATGGGGGTGAGAGTGGAGGCTCCCCTTAAGGGATAGTATGCATTTTCTATATTAGAGTGCCTTGATTCCTCCAAAGTATGTTGGAAAATGGGGCCAATGAGTAAATATAATGGTGATCTGTTGCTTGCAATAGTTAGGAATAATCAGTTGCCCCAGATGTACCACCAAACACAGTGTACTATGTACCCCCTTAATTCTTTTTCATAATATGCCATGATTGGTTCTTTTAACCTATGATTAAATGAAAAGGTTGCCTTACCTTGTGACGCTTGATTGCTGTAAGATCCCCAGAAAACGTCTTTTGGCATTTGTTACAGTAGGCTTTGGTTGGATCTCCATCTACTTTTTCTAGCCATGGTCTAAAATCGTCCATGTGTAACCATTCATCCCTTAGTTTCCGTTTACCAGCCATTTCAATCTGAAAATATCAAATATCAAATATGTCAATTTACAAAAGTTATAGGAAGGTATCACATTTTCTGTTAAGTGCCGTATAATCTGTTAAATGTTTGCAATGGATAACTTCTCTATTTTCCTTACACTCGTAAAAAAGTTAAAATTTTCAATCCAAAGGTAATGTTTACGTATTAACTCTTACCGGAGTTTGAGGGAAAGATGTCGGCGAGATATCTATAGTTCGTATTGTAGCTCTGGAACACCTTGGATGATGTCTTCAATGTGAATGCACCCAGAGAACTGACATCTGCTTCAAATCTGTTTACAGTATCTGTCTTGATTTGACATAAATTGGTTCATAATTAATATGTTATTAAGGAATTTGTAAGTACAATGCAATTCCATACCCTAAAGAATTTGAAAAATAGTTAAACAAATATTTTTATGCTGCTTTGCCATAAAAATGCTTAATTTAATTTTGTAGAAAAAAATTCTACACACAGAAGAACCCGAAAAGTCCATTCTAATTAGTGCTAAATATAATTTTAAGGACTTATTTGACGATAAAAAACATCATCTGTTATCACTATTTATTTCCATTCATGTAAGGTCAGTTTTTACAAATTATATGTTTAATTTTTAATGTGGTTTCTGTGCCGAGTGTGGATGTGGAAAAAAATTCTACGATCAGTTGTCAGATGTCGCTATTTTTCTACGTTTCTCAGCAAAATTCTACAAAACGGCAACCCTGCAATGATGATGATAGTATGGCTGTGTAAGCAGGAAGACCTCAGACAGCTGACTCAAACCCCCAACCCCCTGCTCACAGGGGTGGTAACCTCTGGCATCAGTGAAAGATTTTTTACAGTGTCCCAAGCAAGGACCGAATGCTGGACCACAGAGACTGCAGCCGTGCACTCTACCACTGTGCTAGCCATAACAATAATAAACGGTTTATTTGATGTATGCAGCCAAATGCTGAAAATATACATGTGTGTGTGTGTGTGTGTGTGTATGCGTGAGGCTACATAGAGAAACATGGTGTGTGTGTGTGTGTTGTACACTCGCGCACCACAGTCTCTAGCCCACCTGAGTTTGGGCCGGAGATATGGCTCAGATCCTTTCTGGACGACAGCCCACTCAAACGATTAAGATGCCACACAAGCACGAACATACGTTTCGAACCGATACAAGCTTGACTCCCTGTTTGACATGTATAATTAATTGTTTTTTAAGGCTACGCAATCATATTTTGGCTGTGTGAATGACATTTATGTATATAATTATTGCAATATACTATCCCCATAATTTATAATGAACTAGCACACGAAAGAATATTACCAGAGGATTCATGAAATTACTAACTAAACAACACACTTCAAATCAGCAAGTGAACTCAGAGGTTTATTCGGCGCACACGAGCGTTTGTCTATATTGAGAGAGAGAGAGAGAGAGAGAGAGAGAGAGAGAGAGAGAGAGAGAGAGAGAGAATATCATCAGACAATATCTGTTCACCTATGTGGCCGTCTAAGCACAGTGGCTAAAAATAATGATGGTTCCACCGCAACATAGTGACCAATAATGTAAGGATGACCAAACACATTTTAAAACATATACAATATAGAGCTATAACAAACAACAATTTCCTACACATTTATCAATAACATTGTATACGTTTTCAATATTATCTTACAATAATTCCATCTTTTCATAAGGAGAGGAGACACACTGCTGGTGTTTCGGGGTCACACACGCAATATTCTTCATGTTCATTTTCATGTTAATCTCACC
Organism: Petrolisthes cinctipes; assembly: GCA_033782935.1. Taxonomy (NCBI): domain Eukaryota; kingdom Metazoa; phylum Arthropoda; class Malacostraca; order Decapoda; family Porcellanidae; genus Petrolisthes; species Petrolisthes cinctipes. The sequence goes on along the minus strand of JAWQEG010000043.1, from coordinate 7,603,179 downwards.
TTACTTTTGTTAATGTTAATCAGCCAAATCATGGATACATAGGGGACTCTAATTACTGCATATTGATATAAAAGTTAAATTTCACTGCATGCCATTGTCATACAAATACGGTGTTATCTCGTTATCAAACGCTCGGCCTATACAACAATGTCGATTGTATTTAATGTGAAGTAATAAATAACATCTGAAAAGCAACGCCATTTTAATCAGATCACACACGGCAGAATGACTGAAAGAATGAACAATGAGTTTGAGGAAAACACTGAGCTTCAGGACGAGTCACTATCATCAAAATGAACTTAAAAAAAAAAAAAAAAAAATCGTTTTAGATAATTATACAAAATACATAAGATTAATCACGTTAAGGAAACAATTTCTGAGGAAGAATCTTGATGTTACAGTAGGCTACACACACACACACACACACACTGAATACCTGTGTGTTCACTGGGTGGTATGGAAGTGCTTCGTTTTAATTGTAATTCTTGAAAGCTTATTAGTATATTCTTTTGTGTCCCTCTTTCATGCAAATATTTGAGGAATTAAAATGCAGTAAAGAAATATATTGATGTTTGCAGCCAAACTACTATTGTATAGTATAACCACAGAAAGAGTTGTATATAAGGTTAACATGACACAGTGAGTCAGACCCCTTTTCAATTTTTCGAAGCATTTCTGTTGGTGCGGGTCTGACCTTGTGATAGTTTCAGTGGGCTGTCGTCCAGAAAGGATCCGAACCATATCGCTGCCCCAAACTCAGGTGGGCTAGAGATTGTGGTGCGCGAGTGTACCTGTACATCGGTGTTGTAACACAGTCACACGTCTTAGTGAACACCAGGTGAGGTAGAAGCTGTGACAGGAACAATATTGCCTTGACTCACCTATACACACACTCAGTCATCTAGGAATACACATACACACACACACACACACTCAGTCATCTAGGAACACACACACACACTCAGTCATCTAGGAACACATACACGTACACACACACACACTCAGTCATCTAGGAACACACACACACACACTCAGTCATCTAGGAACACACACACACACACACTCAGTCATCTAGGAACATACACACACACACTCAGTCATCTAGGAACACACACACACTCAGTCATCTAAGAACACACACACTCAGTCATCTAGGAACACACACACACTCAGTCATCTAGGAACACACACACACTCAGTCATCTAGGAACACACACACACTCAGTCATCTAGGAACACACGCACACTCAGTCATCTAGGAACACACACACATACACTCAGTCATCTAGGAACACACACACATACTGTCATCTAGGAACACACACACACACACTCAGTCATCTAGGAACACACACACACATACACTCTCATTCATCTAGAAACACACACATACATACAGTCATCTAGGAACACACACATACATACAGTCATCTAGAAACATACACATACATACAGTCATCTAGGAACACACACACACTCAGTCATCTAGGAACACACACACACACACACAGTCATCTAGGAACACATACACACACACATTAGTCTGGTGTTTACAGTTGAGTGCCGTGGAAAGCAATACAGGGAAGCCGATTAAACTTGGACCAATTTATCAACTTTTATTATTACCAGCCACTGAATTCCAGAGGTCAACCTTCCAACATGATATTATTATTATTATTATTATTATTATTAGGGTGAAAATAATCAGTGGCAGCTCATTAAGGGGACAGTACAGTATACAATACTTTGTAACATTGTAGCACCTTGAATTCCTCCGTAGTATGCCAGAAAACAGCAGCACCAAAAATAAACAATAATAATGATGATGGTCTGTTGTTACTTGGAATAGTTTGGAGGAATAATTAGTTGATCCAGAATTACCAATACTTTACTATCACCTTAATTCAACGTTATATAATATTTTGACCCGTTGAAATACTTGATACTAAAAGTAATGTGACAAAATAATATTATTATTATTATTATTATTGTTGTTGTTGTTGTTGTTGTTGTTGTTGTTGTTGTTGTTGTTGTTGTTGTTGTTGTTGTTGTTGTTGTTGTTGTTGTTGTTGTTGTTGTTGTTGTTGTTGTTGTTGTTGTTGTTGTTGTTGTTGTTGTTGTTGTTATTATTATTATTATTATTATTATTATTATTATAATTATTATTATTTGGGAAGGAAACCCTCTTTAATACAGATATTAAAGATAACTGCGAGCTCTGCGCTGTTTGTAGCAAAAAGAAGAAAGATTGTTCTTACATCAATCTGACAGACTATCAACCTACCCCTGAAGAAGATGAGATTCTCCAACTTGGGCTTAATTGCCATGTTGTCGAGAAACCCAAGGAAATGGATAAGAGGATTGAGATCGAATCACTACTTGATTCCATCTTTTTACTTGATAACCAGGGAACTGTCACCACCACGGAGGAACTACAACCCCTTCTGCTCGCTGAGGCCCTGCAGGATCGTGGCAACTACCGTAGCCACATTCTCACCCCAAGACTGAGACGTGCTGCTAGAGAGCTTCGAAAGAGAGAAGGAATAGTCATCCGGAGGGCTGACAAGACTGCTGCCTTTGTCCTCATCAGCCAAGAAGAATACCTCACCAAATTGGACAATATACTCCACGACACCCAGAAATTTCAACGAGTGACTAGAAACCCGATAGAAGACATTAAGAGGGAGGTGAACACCATTATTAGCACTATCAATGCTGTCAGAGGTGCTACTCATCTACCTAAGATTAGTGGTGACTTTGATGCTGGCTATATCTATGGCAATGTCAAAACCCACAAACCTGATAACCCTCTTAGACCCATTATCAGCCAATGCCCAACTCCGACATACAAACTGGCGAAGACCTTAAATCGTATCCTGACCCCTTTTGTCCCAGACCAGTACTGCCTGAAATCATCAACAGACTTTCTACAATCAATCACTACTGCTCCTCCTGCAGGTGTAGTGGCTTCGTTGGATGTGGAGAGTCTCTTCACTAATGTTCCCGTGGATGAGACCATCAACCTACTGCTGGACCACATCTACAGGAGTGAGAACACCCCACAGCTGGATATACCTGAGAACTCACTACGTAGACTTCTCCAGGTGTGTACCAAGGAGGCCCCATTCCGTGACCAGCGAGGCAACCTGTGGAAACAGATTGATGGTGTTGCCATGGGGTCCCCACTCGGGGTCCTCTTTGCCAATACATACATGGGGTTTGTTGAGCAGAGAGTGTTCCAGCGTATTCCACACCCTATAGCCTACCACCGTTATATTGATGACACCTTTGTGGTTGCTGAGACACAAGTCTTACTAGACTCAGTCAGACATACCTTTGAAGAATGTTCAGTTCTCAGGTTTACCTGTGAACTTTCCCGTGAGAACACAATACCTTTTCTTGATGTGAAGGTCACACAGACTCAGGATCGATTTTCTACTACAGTCTACCGTAAACCTACCAACATTGGCCTCTGTCTGAATGGTGATAGTGAATGCCCAACAAGGTTTAAGTCTACAGTGGTGACTGCATACGTCAAACGGGCCCTTACGCACTGTTCAACGTGGAATACTGTTCACCAAGAACTCGATTTCGTGGCCCAACAGCTGGTGGATAATGGCTACTCTAATAAAGATATCCAACGTTTGACCAGACGCACCATGGACCAGTGGTACACCCAGGAGGACAGACCTGATGATGGTAGAAAGAAAATAAAGTTATTTTACAGAAATTTTATGCATAAGAATTATCAACAAGATGAAGCTGCTCTTCGGAACATAATTAATAACCATGTTGCAGTAACGAACCCTGAGTCTGTGATTGATCTAATCATCTATTACAAGAACAAGAAGACGTCCCAGTTGCTGATGAAAAACTCTCCTCGGACTGACGGTGACCCTTTGAAGAGGCATGGGGTGGTCTACCAAATTATATGCCCAGCGAATGGATGCAGCCATTCTTACGTTGGTATGACCACTACTCGTCTTTCGAAGAGGTTATCTGTTCACCTGAAGGAGGATAACTTCTACCAGCACTATGTGAGCGCCCATGGTAACCTACTGAGACCGCAACTACTACAATGCACATCAATTATTGATACTGACGATGACAGTCGTCGACTAAGGTTGAGAGAAGCTCTACATATTTTGAAATTAAAACCTTCTCTCAACGTTACTCAAGAGACTCTTTTACTACCTACTAACATCAGGCGAAACCGACCCACACCCACTCAAGACCCGGTAGCTGTAGGTATCCCTGTAAGACCACCAGAAAACCCAGCTAACCCAGACCCAGATCTCCCAATCAGGCGCTCCGCCAGGCTACAACAACGTGGGTCAAGCCAGAGGTGACACGGGATCAAGCGGGACTGCTAACAGCCAATCAGGGCGCAGTATTATTATTGTTGTTATTATTATTATTGTAATCATTATTATTGTTATTATTATTATTATTGCTGTTGTTGTAACTATTAGTATTATTATTATTATTATTATTATCAGGGCGCAGTACGCACATAATCCAGCGGGACTGCTAACAGCCAATCAGGGCGCAGTATGCACAGCAGTACATTTACTCAGGGACTATAAATATATCTGTTACCTGTAAGACACTCATTCCTTTGAGAATGGCTTTTAGAGAAAGCCGAAACGTCAGGCCAATAAACTCTCTTGGTAATTTGCTTTTCCATCTCCCCAGCAATATTAAGAAAATTATTCGTAAATTAGAAAAGATTTGCTACAAAATAAACAGCGCAGAGCTCGCAGTTATCTTCAACAAAACCTGTATTATTATTATTATTATTATTATTATTATTATTATTATGAGATAAATGGGTAGAGTCAGAATTGTATTGACTGACTGAATATAAAAGAGTGTTATATTATATTAAAAAAGGATGCTTCAGATGTTCATGATTGTTTCGGTGTCAACCAGAAAAAGACGATACAAATTAATCTAAAAGTTGGAAACTGGTTGGCCGAGGTAAGGAACTTTTGGGCGGTAGTGTATATACATAAATGGTAGGCATGGATATTTAACAATATATTAGGGCTTTGTCGTAGATATTATCGTAATTTATTATGTAATTTGTATTTTTTGGAGGGGGTGGCAGAGTGGATACGGCGACGGACTGCCAATGTTATGGACCCAGGCTGGAGTCCACGAGAAGCGGTTTGTTTGTTTTGTTTTTTTTCCGAGGTGATCTGATGGTTGTTGCTGTCCCTCAAGTATCCTGGCTACGCCGACACGTCAACAAAATATCCCTTACATCGTCGTCAACTCATAACATAGAACCATATTTCTAGATGCTGTGAGTGACGATGTGAGTGACCTGATAGTGACGTGTATAAATAAGGTGTGGTCATCTAGTGGGACACAAGAGAAGCTACCAACACCATGAAGCTCCACTGTCTCATCTAGTGTAACACTCGATAATCTCGGGGCCTCACAAGGGTCACGGGCTACTGACACCATACAGTGCCGAGGTTCACGTATTAAAAAAAAAAAAAATCAATAGAATTATTCATTTTATTGTCAAATAATTAGTATCAAAGGTCCTGTGTGTTGCTAGTAAAGAAAATCTGACTTAATAATAATCAGGATTAAGGGAAGCAGACAGCAGCTGTAGTGTTGATTCCTACCGGCCGTTAGAGGCGCCACCGTCCCAGCCAGCCAGATTGGCAACAGGAAAATAACATTGAGTGGTGTGTCGTTCTCCAGTACTAGAATCCTTGGTCATGTTGGTCTTACCTCACACATTGAAGCTCCACACTTGGCAGTGTCAAGGTGTGGTTACTCACATTCTCCTTATATTCTTCTACGTATAATGTAGTTTGAGTTTTAATTAGAGATTGCTGCTCCGGTGTACTTGTAGATTATTTAACTTGTGTTTTATACTTTGGGGTCCTTATGGTTTTGGGTATAATGTTATTGGAACAGAAACTCATTTAGGCTACATGTATTACACAGTGACCAATTCCGGTGATGGTATACAGGCCTGGTTGGTACTTTAGTTACAAGTAGAGATGAAGATTGTTTTAGGTTTGGTGTTTACATTGTGTTGAGAGGTTGATTAATGTTATCGATATTATGGAACACATTGATTGATTGATATTAGGCCCAGCATCAGCGAGGTTATATAGCGCCAGGAGAAGGTGATAGAGAGGTGAGACAGCAAGCAAGAAGGAAATAGAAAGATAAGATGGACCGTTGAAGAACTGAAAGTAAGTGGCTGGAGCCGAAGGGGCGCCAAAACCCTTAAAGTATTGTCCACATCACTATAATATATAATAGTAATGCAATTGTTATTCTCACTATTTCTACTAAAGTGCAGCTGACGAGTTTCATAGAAAGAATTTGGCGAGTTATTTTTTTTTAACTTTACAGTTTTATTTTTTCCTGAGTGTAAGAATCTCATTGAAATATTATAAACTTAAATCACTAAAATACATTACGGTCATTATATATTTTATTAATATATCAATCTAGGATCATGTAGATATTGTAATGTTTGTCATCCATTCAGAAGGGTTTAATATTTATCTTTTTGTTACAGACGTGTACAATGGATGGCGCTGTGTGTTACAATACCAGAGACAATACAGTAGTACAGCATTGTCTATCAAGTAGCCTAGTGCAGCCTCAAGATGAGTGTTGGTGGTTGTGGTGGTGTTGTGTCCGTGAACGACAAACCAGTGTTAATGTCACCAAGGGAGTGTTGATGGTTGTGGTGGTGTTGTGTCCGTGAACGACAAACCAGTGTTAATGTCACCAAGATGAGTGTTGGTGGTTGTGGTGGTGTTGTGTCCGTGAACGACAAACCAGTGTTAATGTCACCAAGGGATTGTTGGTGGTTGTGGTGGTATTGTGTCTGTGAACGACAAACCAGTGTTAATGTCACCAAGGAAGTGTTGGTGGTTGTGGTGGTGTTGTGTCCGTGAACGACAAACCAGTGTTAATGTCACCAAGGGATTGTTGGTGGTTGTGGTGGTATTGTGTCCGTGAACGACAAACCAGTGTTAATGTCACCAAGGGAGTGTTGGTGTTGTGTCCGTGAACGACAAACCAGTGTTAATGTCACCAAGGGAGTGTTGGTGGTTGCGGTGGTGTTGTGTCCGTGAACCACAAACCAGTGTTAATGTCACCAAGGGAGTGTTGGTGGTTGTGGTGGTGTTGTGTCCGTGAACGACAAACCAGTGTTAATGTCACCAAGGGAGTGTTGGTGGTTGTGGTGGTGTTGTGTCCGTGAACGACAAACCAGTGTTAATGTCACCATGGGATTGTTGGTGGTTGTGGTGGTGTTGTGTCCGTGAACGACAAACCAGTGTTAATGTCACCAAGAGAACATAAGGTTACAGTGGCTTGTCCAGCAAAACTCTTCTTGTCGTTAAGGTAAGGATTCATACCATGTTGTGTATATTATATTAAGGGATTAGCATTTTATGGGATAGTATATATAGGACACTTGTGGTTCATTGGAGCACTTTGATTCCTCCGAAGTATGCCAGGAATCAGATTCATGCTAACGAAAGTAATGGTGGTTTGTTTTTGCTTGGAATAGTTTGAGGGAATAATTTGCTCCATATTTACCAACACTGTAATACTCCCTCATTAACCTTTTCACTATCTTCCATCAGAGGAGTTGCCCTGCGTGTTGAACATAAGTATAGATATTATACATCTTGTTATTATTATTATATCATTGTAACACAGGGCCGTAACATAAGTATAGATATTATGGATCTTGTTATTATTATATCATTTTAACACAGGGCCGTAACATAAGTATAGATATTATGCATCTTGTTATTATTATATCATTGTAACACAGGGCCGTAACATAAGCATAGATATTATGCATCTTGTTATTATTATATCATTGTAACACAGGGCCGTAACTCTAATAGAATCACAATTGTTACGCTCTATGAAGAAAATAATGGATATTAATAAATAGTCTCATCATTTGAAAGTAGATTTACAGAAAACTCTGTCTGTATTTTGCTTATGACATTATACGAATACTTATTATCTTAGGAATGTGTTGACAAGTACGACAAATGTTCGTTGCTCTTACTCCCATTTAGTTTATTGATATGTAGCTTAAGGGAGTAGTATACTTTTGGTTCATTAAAGTGTATTGATTCCTTAAAAGTATGTCAGGAAACACGACCAGATTGACAAAAATAATGGTGACCTGTTGCTTGAAATAGTTTGGAGGAATAATTTGCTCCATAATTACCAACACTGTACTACCTCCTTAATGTTGAAATATAAATGGTGCTGCCTAGTTATTACTTATAAAGTGTTTACTCCTTCTTTCTATTTTGAAGTACCAACGTAATATTAAAGTTTTAACTTTGAAGTCTACTCCCATTTTATACAGCTTACTGTAGGACAGCACCACATATGTTAAAGGAACACTACACAACTGCGTTGACATAATTTGTCCGAAAACCGTCGTATGAAAGTAATTACTGTACATATTTCACAATATCATTTGCATAATTTAATTTGTTTTTACATATGTAAAATATTTTCGTTACATCAGTTTTTCTATAGTAACAACTGATATAATATTTTACATATGGTAACTTACAAACCTTCACACGAGAACAAATGAGGTCGTTGTATAAGTATATGCAACTTACACCTTTGGTACGTAACTGAAGATAAAGTAAGAGGAGACAGAGAAGGCATTGATGTCAGTTGTTGTCATAATAAATATGACAGTTTCTTTGTAGTCAAAATTTCCGTTTTGTATACGAGCTCGTCTCAGCCTGAGTCAAAAGGCAAAAACTAAATGTTTCACCGGGAAATGCAGGATACTTTTGTCAGCTACTGAACATATTATTATTATTGTTGTTATTATTATTATTCATATTATTATTATTATTATTATTATTATTATTAATATTATTATTCATATTATTATTATCATTATTATTATTATTATTATTATACTGTAATGCCTTACATTAATTTAGCAGGAATAACAGATTTACCGTATGTATGAACAGAGTTGTACAGTATACTAAATAATTTTCTTATCAGGTATATCAGACTTTCCGTATATGTATGACCATATAGTGAGGAGGGAGGTAAGGAACGGGGGGATTGAGGGACAGAATTGGCCAGAGGGATTGAGGAAAGAGGTGGTGAGTGGTATATGCATGACAGTAGAAGCTATAAACGTTGGTGGTGGATGAGGTGAAGAGAATTTGTCGAATGTTTTAGATGTTGTGTGAATGTGTGTGTTGTAGCAGAAAGCCATTTTAAGAGGTGGGGTGGAGTAGTGTGGGTCTGGATGGGATAGTATGATGTGGGAAGGGATGGAGGAGTGATAATTATGGGCTGGTACGGATGAAAAGTGCTGGTGTCCAGAAGGGAGTGGACGGGCATGGATGGAATGGTACAAGGGTGCAAACCAAAATGGGAAGAATGGAAATGAGAAAGTTTTGGGAATAGCTGAACGACAGTTTGGGAAGACTTGAAAGGAGATATATATAATAGTGTTGGGGGATATGAATGAAAAGGTTGGAAGTGAGAACGATGAATTTCTGGAATTCATATCAAATACTTTCTTTGAGCACAAGGTGATCCACAGAAGGAAGAGAGAGAGAGAGAGAGAGAGAGAGAGAGAGAGAGAGAGAGAGATGGTGGAGAGAGAAAGAAGGAAGAGATATACTTTATTATGTCAATGTTGCCAACTTTTTTTTTTTTTTTATTTCTGTCATTTTTAATGTTTTCGTTAATGGTTACACAATAGTTGCTCATCAAGTCATTTGATGAGTCAAATATCAAAAATTTCTGTATTTTTTCCACATCATGTCCCGCATCAAAGTTGTTCAGTGGCAAGAAGGCATAATTATCAGCCAGGGTATTCAGCGAAATTTCCGTTGCCAAATTCGTTTGATTCATGGATCTGATAAATGCAGGACACTGTGTGAGTTTGTTAATGGTTATGTAGGAGAACATTACTACATTAACAGATTCACTTGGTTGGATCAGTCCTCCTCTACTGATACCCTGTACAGTCGGCGGCAGATGTCCTGTCGCCTCACCTGCTTCACCGAGACAAGCAGTGTTCATGGACTAGAGAAATACACACGTTTACTACACTTAATAATTTCGAGTGTATGAATATCGCGTGCCTCGGTGAAGCAAGTGAGGCGACAGGACTTTTGCCGCCGACTGTACATATGTATTGATATCAGGTAGATTTTCCTAGGCTTCATGACAACTAAGTAGGTCTTTACATTCATTACACTTCAGCTTATCACCATCCCATACACACAGTAACCAGCCAGCAGGAATGTCATAACCGGAAGGAGATTCATGCAGTTGTCTATATCATCTTCGTCTATATCAATAGCAAAAGAATCTAAATTTGCCTAGTCCTGGCCTTGTACAAACTGCCAGATTATTTCCTCTTAAGTCTTTTAGTTTTATATCATTATAGAAAGACAGTCTAAGAACATATATGAACCGCAGTTTTATTTCACACTCATAAACCTGCCTTAATGAAATATTTTAAATGCACCCGGCAAGTCGACGGTATTTACCAAATCTACTTTTCAGTTGATCGGTCTGAAATTTTCCAGGCAGAACTACTTCATGCTTAGTTTTTCTAATAACTATTTTGTTACCTCGATCATTGCACTGGTATTGTTTTTCAATGCAGTGAATGTTTCTCTGATCAGTTTTCCTCCTTTTTTCAGGAATACTGTCTCAGAGATTTAGCCATACAAGAAAATTATGTAAAGAAAATGTATTTGTCATAATTTATTGTTAGTGAAGTGGCATATGTGTTTCTATGACGAATACCTTTCTCTGGATGATTAACATTCATTACAGTCCAACAGTGCAATATTACTTTAATATAGTTCGAAACCTTTTCAATATATATATGGCAAACTTTCCAATGGTCATTAGAGATTCTATAACAAATTCATTGAAAATTTATAGGATAAGACTGACATTTGTCTTTCAACCCTTTTCAATTCTTTATTAATGTGTAAATGCCGTATATATTGACATCCAACCTGGGATGATGACTCCTACCCAAACCAGCCAACCAGCGCTCAGTCAGGCCTTGTAAAACAGAGGGCAGTGGTGTAGGGCTGTATTTCCGATGGGTCCCACCTCAAGGCGTGGTACCGACCACAGTGTATATACAGGGCCGTGACACCTCCCCCCCAAAAGAATAAGGCTTCTGGGTAGAAGACTTATGGAGAGGTTGTAGATGGGCGAACTCGAGACAAGGTGTCAGCCAGGATGTTGTCGGTACCCTTGATGTGCCGGATTTCGATTGGATATTGTTGAAGGAAGAGGGACCATCGTAGAATGCGTTGGTTGGTGTGTCGTACCCTATGGAGGAATATTAAGGGGTTGTGGTCAGTGTAGACGAGCAAGGGTTCCACTCCATACAGGTAACACTGAAACTTCTGGAGTGCATTGATGATCCCCAACAATTCCTTCTCGACAGTACTATAGGAGCATTGATGTGGCTTCAGTTGAGACGAGTGGTAGCAGACAGGGTGAAGAATTCCATCGAGTTGAGGTTGCAGCAGTACTGCTCCGGTTCCAGTCACACATGCATCCACATGCAATATGAAGGGCAAGGAGAAATTAGGAGATTTCAATACAGATTCATGGGTTAAAAAGTCTCTAAGGGAATTAAAGGCTCTCAGACAGTTACCAGGAAGTAGAAATGGAAGCAAAGTTGGGACAAAACCTGCTGTAGAAACCAACCATACCTAAGAATCTTTGAACTTCTTTCCTAGTAGCTGGGATGGGAAAGGATAGGATAGCTTTTACATTAGCTGCCTTAGGTTTAACTTCTCCATTACCCACATTGTGTCCTAAATAGGTCACAGAGGCTGAATAAAAGGTTGATTTGATAAAGTTAACTGTTAAGTCCCAGTCAGTTAAAGACTTTAAAACACTATATAATCTATCATGATGTTGGTCTAGGTCGTCTGCCACTATCAGAATATCGTCTAGGTAGGTACTAACTCCAGGGAGGTTTCCGATGATCCCGTTCACCATTCGTTGGAAGATACTAGGTGCATTACGCAAACCAAACGGCATTACTGTATATTCGAATAACCCAAAAGGAGTAACGAAAGCAGAAATCTGTTGGGCATTCGGAGTGAGAGGCACTTGATAATAGCCTTATAGCAAGTTTAATTTTGATACGTATTTTGCTTGTCCCACGTTGTCAGTCAGATCATCTACGTGGGGTAGATGAGGATAAGCATCAGGTACAGTAAGAAGATTAACTTGCCTATAGTCCGTACAAAATCTTACACGTCCTCCTTTCATTGGTACCAGGATTGAAGGTGATGCCCATGGGGAACAGCTGGGGATGGCCAGGTGGTTTTGAAGGAGGCAGTCCACTTCCTGGCGCATCAGCTCCATTTGCTTGGGACCAATCCGTTAGGCAGGCTTTCTGATGGGATGAGCACCAGGGATGAGCTTAATATCGTGGTCGATGTAGGGACACCACTTGGGGAAGTCTTTGAAAAGTTTGGAATATTCCGTGAAGAAAAACTTTAGTTCTTGTTGTTGTTCTAGGTTGAGTGAGACGAAATGAGTAGGAATGTTAGAGATTATCTCCAAATTTTTGAGGGATGACCAACTTGTTATGAGATCTTCATTACCATCATGACGAGTATTACTATTGATGCATAATATGACATTAGAATTTTGCTCCTCATCAGATCGTACGTTATATTTCTTTAGGCGATTTACATGAATTAATTGTTGGGATTTTCTTCCATCAGGAGTGTTGATTACATAGTTGTTATGTTGGAGAACTCGTTCAACCTTGTATGGGCCAGAAAATTTAGCTGACAAAGGGTAGGAATGAAAGCTAGAACCTTGTCACCTACTTTAAAAGTTCGTTCTTTGGATTTTTTATCAAAGTTTCTTTTCATCTTTACCTGAGCTGTCTCCAAGTTTTATTGGGCATAAGTACAGTCGGCAAAAAAAGTTTCGTTACCACCCCTACGTTAATTTTAACATCGATAAGCGCGTCAGGGTTGGTACTCCGCCGTCTGAGCAGCTGTGCCTCGCGGGCCGTGGCAATGACAACTTAGCACAAGGCATTCCCTTTCTTTTTATATCAAAAGTTTAACTGATATTAAATTAAATTTTGAGTGTTCAAGAACTATTACTATTTAACTATTCATCATTAAACATAAAGAAATACGTTTGAGTATTTTAGAACAAGAATAACCTTGAAATACCCAGAAAAAGTAGCACTGGGTAAAAGTACGTCATTCCTACTTGCCTGACCATTAGACACTGAGGGGTCCGGGAGGGTGACAGAGGTATATATGACACTCGCACCCATGGAGGTAGTATAGGTGGAGGCGCCAGTAGGACCTGATTTGTGAAGCCACCAATCTGTCATTTCTAGCGCCTTCAAGATGGCGCATACCTTTGTATGTCAGGTCAGAAGTCCACTTTAACTGAAACATATCTTGGTGTCCGCCATATTAAAGGCGCCGAAAATGACAGTTCGGCGGCTTCAATTTACTCCTCTGGATTAGTGAGCCATGGCGACTCCACCTATACTACCTCCATGCTCGTGCCACATCTGACTCACCAGTCAGGCCTACCAACATTACATCACACTGTTAAAAGGATGGTAACGAAACTTTTTTTGCCAACTGTACATATTTCAGAGAGTACAGCTCGTAAGTTAGCTAGGTAGTTTGAGACAGTTTCCCTCGTGGTGGAATTTTTGTTTAATCATTTGTCCTTCACAACTCTTAAGGGACCTCGTACTTGTCGACCATACAATAGTTGAAAGGGAGAAAAACCAAAACTTTCCTGTTTAGCTTCTCGAAGAGCAAACAACAAGTACTGCAGAGAATCATCCCAATCTCGTTCATGTTCGAGACAACATTTTATTATCATGGTCTTTATTGTTTGATGCCAACGCTCTAATACACCTTGGGATTCTGGATGATATGCACTGGACAACTGTTGCTGGATACCAAGTTCGTCAAGTACCCTCGTGAATAATATACTAGTAAAATTGGAACCTCTGTCCGATTGAATAACTTTAGGGATGCCAACCCGAGTGAACATATGATTAAGATGGGTGACTATGGTCATTGCACAGATGTTCTTCAAAGGGAAAGCCTCAGGGTAACGAGTGGTGGGACACATAAGGGTTAGAATATACTGATTTCCATTCTTGGTGCGTGGTAAGGGTCCCACACAATATATGATGATACGTTCGATTGGTTCAGATGTTTCAGGTATAGGCTGGAGAGGGACTGGTGGGATGGGATGGTTTGCCTTTCCTACCATTTGACATATATGACAAGACTGTACAAACATTTTTATATAATTTTTCATGTTGGGCCAGTAGAAATTACCTAAAAGCTTATGATAGGTTTTATACACACCAAAGTGGCCGTTTATACCATCATGACTTAATTCTAACAAAGATTGCCTTAAGGTGCAAGGAACAACTACCAGTGTGATATTTGCCCAGACATCAGCTGAAGACAAGCGAGGTGATCTATAAAGGCACATAATAAAATCCAGGAGTTTTCACAACGTCCTTCAATGTATTCACAGCTTGACTACGACAAGAGAATTATTACTTGCCTCATCACAGTAGTCTTCAGCTCGTGCCTGAGAACGAGTTACCACACATACTGGAAATAAATCAGGTTGTTCCTTGTCGAGGGCAGTAGTCGGAGAGATGTTCATTGGAGTGCTTCGGACCAAGACATTGGGTACCACTAATCCACCTGCTAAGTCATTACCTAGAATAAAGTTTACATCACTTAATGGTAAGGTATCAACCAATCCCACCTTCACATCTCCCACTACCAAGTCACTCTCAAGATGTACCTTAGCCAGTTCAACTGTATATAGGACAGAGGAGAGTGGCCGTAAGTAAAACCTTATCACCAGTGACATTCCCTTTTACATCTGGCAAGCATTTTCGGACCATCAAACTTTGAGAAGCACTTGTATCTCTGAGGATCTTAATTGGTACTTTAGGGGAGTCACTAGTTAGAGCAATGGTACCACAAGTTTTAAATGCTGCAAAGGGGTCATCTCCAGAATTTACGTTGACTATAGGAGCAACAGGTTTCTTTGGGGGTTCGAAAGTTAATTTAGAGTTGGTGAATTGGTGAAAGGTACGTAAAACTTGGATTGACGACACTTGGGATCCTTACAAAATTTTACTGTGTCCTTCCTTCTTACAATAATAGCAATGCAAGGGAGTGGGTGTATTTACCGTAGATCCTACGGGGCGAAACGTAGAAGAGGTCACTGTGGTGTCTGAAGAGGGGTTTAACACTTTTCGCTGTCCACGGGGATTCTCTACAGCTTTGTTCAGGAGGGATTATTTATCTACCAATTTGGCGGCCTTTATAGGATTAGTTTCCTCCTTGTCTGCAATGTACACCATGACGTGATGAGGCACACGCCTATTGAATTCCTCCAAAACAACAAGATTTCTGAGTTCCTCGAAGGTGGCTGTCTCAGCCTTTTTCAACCACTGATCGAACCGTTTGAATTTTTCTGTAATTAATTCAAAATAGGTAGTCACTGAAGTTTTGACATAATCATGGAATGCTTGCCTATATCCTTCCACCGTGATAGAATATGCATCAAGAATGCCTTGCTTTATGGACTCGTAGTCTGTGTCTTTTGGGAGTGCCAGATAAGTCTGTACAGCCTTTCCAGTCAACTTAGGTTGCAGTAGCCACTTCTGGCCAGTTTAAATGTACAGCTGTATTTTCAAACAATTCAAAATATCCATCTGGATCAGACTCTAAAAGCAGGAACGAGTTTAAGGTTTCTGGCGAGATCAAACTCATGAAGAGTCCTATCTCCAGCTGTAACATTTTGAAGCTGAGGATGAGCTAGTTGGAGTTAATGTTGTCAGTCTTTTTCTCTCTCTTCTCGTTCTTTTTTCTTTTCCTTCTCGTTCTTTTTCTTTTTCTGCATTTCTCTTATCTTCCAGTTCAAGCTGAAGTTGTAGTATCTCGGAAATAACCATATGGTCTGTCTCTGTTTGTCGAGCACTAGCTCCTTCCTCGGTTGAATCTTCCCAGTCCAGATCAGTTTCTTGTAATATGCCAGAGTTAAACAAATGATTTAGGACGAGTTTTGCACGTTGATCATGGGTAGAGGAACTCTTATATGGTAGTCGTGACGTGTGTGTGTGAGAGTAGCAGTTGACCTGGGCCACTGTAATGGGCTTGATGAAGCCTATGTCCAGTGTCGGAACATTAAAAAAAAAAAAAAAAAGCACACACACACACAGAAGATAAGTAATTTCGTCCTTATATGCATATTTAAATTGGTCAAGTCCACTGACAGGGTCATGTTCAAATCTCTTAACATTAAATGACATGTTGAAGTTTGCAACAATAAAATATCACGTAGACAAGGTGAATGAATCACGATAATGAAATGTTTTGAGTAAAATGTGATCACATGTGATAAAAGATGATTAGTTCAAAACAGAGTAGGGTAAGTAGGTAGGCCTACGGTCACGGATATGACAGAGAGGACTTATTGATATGACAACTAAGCGGATCTCTCCATAAGCGCCCCACGTTTTGCTTATGGTAACCAGGACAACGATTAAAAGAGATCGAGCCCTTATATCTCCCGGTGCAATGAATGAAAAGATGTAAAATACTACGGTCTTAGACACTGCACAGCAATGATGGGTAAGATTAAGGTGTGAGCTCTAGGAGTCTGACAATAAGGCACGGTTCATTTGAACAAAACAGGAATATTATCGCCAAGTGCGAGTGAAGCTTTATAGCTGATGTAGGAAAGATTGCTACAATACCATCTCTGCTCAAACTATTGAATGTTTCATCCACTGAGGGGAATTGGATGACTATAATTAATTTTAAACATGAATACTGCACAAATAAACCAAATTAAGCCAAGAATAAAGTGAATACTTAAGCAATAAACAACTTAAGTTACAGATCAAAATAGAAATGCAATTATTAGAGTGAAACCTCCCGGACAGGCCCCCACATCTTGTTACAACCCCAGGTATGGCTTGTTTATGTTTAAGGGAAGATCCGAGGTTGTGAACAAGCTTGAGTTATAACTCTGGTAGGTATGTTACTGTAGTCAATGGAATTACAACTAATGAAATGATGAAAAGGAACCTCACTCCGATCCCTCAATGGATGTTTGCCCAGAAAAGAATAATGAAAACAAATGACGAATTAATTTACTATGTATATTATTACGATCACCAAATTAAAAATTAATTAGCCATTTAACATAAGTTAACCCATTATTCCATTTATAATTACAATATTTTACAATTGCGCAGTCGCAGTATCGTAACCAATGAGGTTGTGATATGTGCTGCTGCACAGAGCAACATCTGTCGGTATTGGGAAGAGCAACAATCTCGGTGACCTATCCCTCCCTAGGAAGGGTAGGTAAGTCTTACCCCGCCTCCAAGCGGTCACCTCGGGGGTACACCTCCTTATTTTATCTTCATTTTATCCATTCAGGAGGTGGTGCCAAAGGGGAAGGCGGTGTGAGGGTGAGTCCTAGCTGACCCCACATATAGGTTTTAAGGTTTTTATTGTATTTTAGTGTTTTAAGATTTTAATTTCTTTTATTGCGTGTTTCTATATTTTGTAATAATTTTTTCAATTTGTGACCGTGTTTTTAGCTTTTGACAATGCCGACGGCCCGTGTCCCTCCGGGAATGAGCACTGCATTGGCCTTGCCAGCCATCAGTGGCCCCCCAATGGGGGAGTGGACAGCTATGGCTACTGGCAGGGGGGGAGTCTCCGCGCTGCCCTGTAGAGGGAGGGGGGAAGAGAGATAGTATGAGAGTGGTAACTGAATGGAATGACAGATGGGACTAAGAGGCGAGAGATTGTAAAATGTTTCAAGAAAGGAAGAGTGGATGTGATGGGAGTGACGGAGACGCATGTGAAAGGATGTGGAGTGGTTGAGTGTAAGGAGGGAAGGGAGAGTGGACTGTGGGAGGGAATGGAGAGAGGAGTAGTATGGACGGGTATGAATAAAAAGAGTAAAGGAAGAGGGAAGGAAGGGTGTGCGCTGTTGGTGTCTCCGTGGGTGTGGAAGGGAGTGGATGGACATGGGTGGAATGGGTCAAGGATAGTATGGATGACTGAAAAGATTGGCATGGTGAAGTATGCGTGTGTGTTTGCATATGTACCAGTGGAAGAAAAGAGTAAGATGGGGAGAGAGAAGATGAGTGTTTTGGGAGGAGTTGAATGCATGTCTGAAAGGGATTGATAATGGAAGGAGAGTGGTGATGATGGGAGACATGAATGGAAAGATGGGAGGTGAGGAAGTGGGGAATATTGTGAGTAAGGAACAAATGAGAATGGTGAGTATCTGGTGGATGTCTGTGCTGAGAGGGAGTTGTTCTTGGCAAACACCTTCTTTCAGCACAAGGTGATCCACAGGTATACATGGAGGAGAAGGGATGAGAGAGGAGAGCTAAAGAGTTTGATTGATTATGTGGCAGTGGATGAAAGGTTGAGGAAGGATGTGTACGATGCAAAAGTGGTGGGAGGAATGATCCAATGCTCCGACCATTTTGCGGTGTTGGTAAGGATGAAGGTTAGGGTTAAGTGGGAATATAGTAGGAGGGATGAAGGGGTGAGAAACAAGATGGGAGGTGGCTAGTGGGAAATTAGATGTAGCAGAGTATAGGGAGGAATATAAGAGGAGGGTGGGTGAGGTGCTGGGGGATGGAAGGATGGGGATAGGGGAGGGAGTGGGAGTAAATGTTGTGTATGAAATTTGTAAGAAAATAGTATTGAGGACAGCAGCAGAGGTAGTGGGATATAAGACAGAGAAGAGGGGCAAGAAAGGGAGTGCTTGCTGGTCAGAAGAAGTGAAAGATGCCGTAGAGAAGAAAAGGAACGCATATAGGAAAACATTATAGAGGAATGTGTCACAGAAAGTGAAAGAGAGATGGAAGAGAGACTATAATGTATGTAAGAGACACGTGAAAAGGATGGTGAGTGAGAGTAAGAGGAGAGTGGGTGAGGAGTTTGGTACGAAACTGAGTGAAAAGTTTAAAGGGAACAATAAATTATTCTGGAAGGAAGTGAAAAGAGATAGAGGAGAAGGAAAGTTTGGAAGCGTGAGAATGAAGAGAGAGGATGTAGTTACTGTAAGTAGAAGTGAGGAAGTGAAAGAAGTGTGGAAGAGGCATTTTGATCGGTTGATGAATGGAGGGACGGGAGGGGAGGCGGTGGTGACATGCATGGGGATGGAGGCAGGTGGTAGACGACAGGATGTACAGGGAGAATTAGGATGGGAAGAGGTTAGGAAAGCAATAGGAAAGTTGAAGATGAGAAAGGCACCCGGGGGTGGATGGGATAACTGCTGAAATGTTAAAGTGTGGGGGGGAGGTAGTGGTGGAATGGATGTTGCTTATATGCACATTGGCTTGGAGGTAGGAAAAGGTGCCAGAGGATTGGAGGAGAGCCATGATTGTACCTTTGTATAAGGGGAAGGGGAGTAAGGATGAGTGTGGTAGCTATAGGGGAATAAGCCTTCTTAGTGTACCGGGGAAGGTGTATGGGAAGGTTCTTACTGAAAGACTGGTTGAAGTAACAGGGAATAAAGTTAGTGAGGAGCAGGGAGGGTTCAGAAAGGGTAGAGGATGTGTGGACCAAATATTTGCATTAAAATCAATAGTGGAGAAATATATTGGGAAGGGTAGAAAGTTGTATGCTGCCTTCATGGACTTGGAGAAGGCATACGATAGAGTTGATAGGAAAGCTATGTCAGAGGTGTTGAGAATTTATGGTGTTGGGGGGTCTTTGCTGAAAGGCACTGAGGCCTTTTATGCAGAGGCAACAGCATGTGTGCGGGTAGAGGGTGATCTAAGTGAGAGTTTTAATATTAACGTAGGGCTGAGACAGGGATGTGTTATGTCACCATGGCTGTTCAATATATATATGGATGGTTGTATGAGAGAGATGAAAGCCATAGGGAAAGGCCTATTGGTGAAATTGAGGCTGAATGAAGCAAATTGGTCCTTGGTGGCAAGTTTATTTGCGGATGTCAATGTGTTGATGGCTAAGAGTGAAAGGGAGTTACAAAGGGTGGTGGATGAGTTTCAGTCCGTGTATAAACGAAGAAAACTGAAGGTAAATGTTGGTAAGAGTAAGGTGAAGGTATTTGAGAGGACCAAAACAGAAGTAATTGACTTTGCTACACCCTATAGAGTGGCTGTACCAACTGGGACGAAATGTGAGATAACCTTAGGGGGTGAGAGGATAGAGGAGGTGAGGGAATTCAAGTACCTGGGAACAGTTCTGTGTAAACATGGAAGTATGGAAGGAGAAATCAGGGAGAGAGCAATGAGGGGCAGACAGGTCATAGGATCACTGGGGAGGATTATGAAGGGTAGGAGTGTGAGTATGGAAGTGAAAAAGGGACTGAAAAATAGTATTTTCCTGCCAACACTGACATATGCGTCGGAGACATGGACATGGAGTAGGGCTCATCATTCGAGAATAGGTGCTGTGGAAATGGGTTACTTGAGAGGAGTATGTGGACTTACTAGATGGGATGGAGAAAATAATGAGTGTGTATGAGAGATGTGGTATGAGTGAGAAGGCAATTGGTATTGAGTGTGGAGTGGTAGAGAGAGTGAAGCGTAATACACTGAGATGGTTTGGACATGTAGAGAGAATGCAAGGTGTAGAGTTTGTAAAGGTGGTGTACGATAGTGAAGTTGTGGCACCTGGTGTGAGAGGTAGACCACCGGTTAGATGGCAGAACAGAGTGGAAGAGTATGTGAGAGCGAGAAGTGTGAGGGAGGAAGGGGGGATGGAGCAAGTGAGGAGGGAGTGTTGGAACAGGGAAAACTGGAGACTCTTCTGCCGTGGCCACCCCCTTGGTGGGAGTTCCCGGAGGGGGCGAGGCGTCAGAGCTATAGATGGATAGAAGAAAAATATATTATGACGTTAAGAGACACAGAATTACACCAGTTATAACACCAAATAAGAGAACACAATCAGAGTAGAGTAGAGCAGATCTGGTATGTAGTAGCGGAGTGAAGTCTGAGTCTTCACTGAGTTGAAGCGTTGTTGCAGGAACCACACTGTGTGTGGACAAGCGGTTGCCAGTCCAGCTTTTTTGTGTAGCCTTTAGATCGGCGTTCTCTATGAAGGGTGGGAGGGGGACTGAGCTATTCCACTACATACAAACAACTAGTTTAGTATATAAAACAACCCGCTCTTCCCCATCTCACCCACAGTACTCTCTCTCTCTCCCCCATCACACCCACAGTACTCTCTCTCTCCCCCATCACACCCACAGTACTCTCTCTCTCCCCCATCCCACCCACAGTACTCTCTCTCTCCCTCATCCCACCCTCAGTACTCTCTCTCTCTCACCCATCCCACCCACAGTACTCTCTCTCTCCCCATCACACCCACAGTACTCTCTCTCTCTCTCTCTCCCCATCCCACCCACAGTACTCTCTCTCTCTCTCTCCCCATCCCACGCACAGTACTCTCTCTCTCTCTCCCCATCCCACCCACAGTACTCTCTCTCTCCCCATCCCACCCACAGTACTCTCTCTCTCTCCCCATCACACCCACAGTACACTCTCTCTCTCCCCATCCCACCCACAGTACTCTCTCTCTCCCCCCATCCCACCCACAGTACTCTCTCTCCCATCACACCCACAGTACTCTCTCTCTCTCCCCATCCCACCCACAGTACTCTCTCTCTCTCCCCATCCCACCCACAGTACTCTCTCTCTCTCCCCATCCCACCCACAGTACTCTCTCTCTCCCCCCATCCCACCCACAGTACTCTCTCTCTCTCCCCATCCCACCCACAGTACTCTCTTTCTCCCCCCATCCCACCCACAGTACTCTCTCTCTCTCCCAATCCCACCCACAGTACTCTCTCTCTCCCCCCATCCCACCCACAGTACTCTCTCTCTCTCCCCATCCCACCCACAGTACTCTCTCTCTCTCCCCCATCCGACCCACAGTACTCTCTTCTACACACACTGTGGGCCGAGTGTTGCCAAAGTAGTGTCTGTTTTCGTCATCGTGAAGTTGCCTCCATTTTCTTATGTTAGTCGTTGTAAAAGAAAACGGCACAAGGTCTACAGATTAGGTGATAATCTACGCTATGTTCAAGTTTAGGGTCCCGCAGAGGGCAGCTCATTGGCGGCATAATATGCGGGGGTTGTGCGGGGGATTTAGGGATCCAGGGTAGGATTAGGAAGAGGGTTAGGATAAGGCTGGATTGGGTCAGGGACTGTGGGTTGGGGATTAGGATTGGGGAGGTAATGATTGGTGATCCTATTTCTAAACGTGTCAAAAGTGGGGCTATTAACTACGTGAAATGGGAGATGATTCCACTCTTGGATGCTGCGGGGAAAGAATGAGTGCCTAAATATATCAGTGCTTGTCTGATATGTATGGTATTTTAAGTTGTGGCTGCCTCTAGTGGATCGTATACTTGTAGGGTGTAGATATGTGTCTTTGTCTATGTCAACTAACTTGTTTGTGATTTTGTATATCATCTGTTGTCTGTGTATCTGTCTTCGTGTTACTAATGGGTCTAGTTTTGTGTCTTGTTTAAGCAAAGTGACTGATGTAGTGTGTCTGTAATCACGTCTGGCCCATCTTGCAGTCTTGTTTTGTGTGGACTCTAATTTATTGATATTATTGTAAGTGTGTGGGTCCCAGACGGTGTCGCAATAATCTAAATGTGGCCGAACGAAAGTGTTATATGCAATAATTTTGGTGTCTGTGTTACACCTGCTGAGGTTCCTGCGCAAGAACCCCAGGACCCTACTAGCTTTGGCCATGATGTTACCTATGTGTGTGTTCCACCTCATGTCCGCTGAGATGTGGACGCCCAAGTATTTGTGGGAAGTGACTGTGTTGAGGTTGGTGTTGTGTAGTTGGTATGTATATGGAATGACATTATGGGCATGGGTAAAACGGATGTGATGGCATTTGTCTGGTCTAAATGTCATCTGCCACTTGACTTCCCAGTCTTCAAGTGCAGTTAGGTCGTCCTGTAGTCGAAGGCAGTCATTCCTATCATTAATCAGTCTGTAAACTAAGCTATCGTCTGCAAAGAGTCTAGTGGTAGAGGAAAGTGAGAGTGGGAGGTCATTAATGTATGAAAGGAAGAGAAGGGGACCCAGGACAGTTCCCTGGGGTACCCTAGAGGTCACAGGAACAGATGGAGACTGACTATCGTCAAGAACTACACGTTGCTTTCTGGTATTCAAGAACGTTCTAATCCAGTGAAGAAGTTGTCCCTGTATGCCATATAATTCTAATTTGTGTAGTAGTCTTTGGTGAGGGATTTTGTCGAAGGCATTGGCAAAGACTAATACTATGGTGTCAACCTGTCTAATTTTTGTGTCATTGAGGGACTGCAAGATGTCATGAACGTTTAGGCCGAAAACCGTGTTGATTGTCAGTCAGTATATATTGTCTATCAAAGTGGTCCATTATGTGTCTATGAATAATGTGTCCTAAATTTTGCAGGGGACTGAGGTAAGTAAAATAGGTCTATAATTAATGGGAAAGGTTCTGTCTCCGGATTTAAAAATTGGGGTCACATTTGCCAAAAGCCAGTCTTGGGGGAGTTCACCGGTCTGTAAAGTCTGTGAGAATATAACCTGCAGGACAGGGGCAAGAACGCTAGCATTAGTCCTCAATATCCTTCAGGGTATATTGTCTGGTCCAGTCACTTTGTGTATGTCTACCTCAGATAAGAGTTTCTCAATTCCTTGGGTGTTTATATGAATGGGAGGGATAGGTGGGTGTGATGGTGTTGACATGTCTGGTAAGTGTTCATGTTCATGGGTAAAAACGGACTGGAATTGTGTGTTAAGGGCGTTGGCTTTGTCTTGTGGGTGTGTAACCAAGGAATTGTTGTGTAGTAATGTTGTAATACCGTTCGAGTCTTGTTTGCGTGCTTTAAAAAAGCTGAAGATTTTTTTGTGGTTTTGTGTGTTGTCTGCGAGGAAAGTGGATGTGTATTTAGTTTCTTTCTGTAGTGTTTTCTGTATATTTTTGTACTCTAACCAGTGTTCTGTATCGTTGTATCGTTTTGCTCTGTTGTATGCTTTTACCTTGTTTCTGTGTAGTCTTTTTAATTGTCTATTGTACCATGGTAGTGACCGGTTATGTGTGATGGTTTTCGTAGGTATGTGTTTGTCCATTGTGTCGCGTATAAAGTCACGAAGTCTGGTCCAGTTTGTTTCCACAGAGCTGGCTACTGGGTCTGAGTCAAGGAACGAGTCACGAAATTCAACTAAGTCTTAGGTAATGCCACCCATGTCAGCTCTATTGTACATGTAAATTGTCCTGGGTAATTGTTTTTGTGTTGTTGGCTTGATGTTTGCGTCAATGAGTACCATCTCATGGTCACTAAGACCAGGTAGTACTCGTGTCCGTGTAATTAAGGAAATGTTGTTTGTGAGAAATAAGTCTAATATGTTGGATGTGACCCCGTGTCTTATGTTAGGATTATGTCTTTCTACACTGACTTGTGTGCGTGTTGGTTCGAGTACTGTTTGAGTAAGTGAGTGTGTGTTAATGATGTCAATGAAATTTTCATGTAAGAGTTTCATATCATTCTGTAATAGTAAGTGGGTGGAATTGTCCAGTGTCGCCTGTGCTGTCCAGTTTATGTCGGGAAGGTTAAAGTCACCAGCCAACCATATATTTTTGGAGGGGTCAATTTTAGATAAACAATCGTCAAGGGTCTGCAGGTATTCTAAGTTTGAATTTGGGGGACGATAAAATGATCCTATAATGAGTGTCCTGCAGCCCTGTATCTGTATTTTAGTCCATATAATTTCAGAGTCCGTGTTCAGTTCGGTGGCTGGGGTCGCAACTAGTCCTAGCTTTGTCGCAATTAGGACTCCGCCATGTTTATCATCTATTCTGTCCTTCCTGTGTAGGGTCATATTATAGGGACTGTCCGTCGGGAAGATTTCACTGTCCTGGATGTCAGGTGTGAGCCAGGTCTCTGTCCCTATAATAATGTCGGGGTCATAGGTCTGGAGGGTTTGGTGAAAGGCGGCTCTTTTGTTTATGATGCTGCGGAAGTTAATGATTAGGGTACGAAGGGAAGACAGTTTTTTATGGGTGATGGAGTCGAGTGTGGTGCTAGTGGTAGAATGGGGTGTGAGGGTGGATGATCTATTGGGGATGGTGATTGGTGTTATGGAGAATGAGTGTGCACTATGGAGAGTCTGGTTGGGTGTAGAATGGTTTGGGAGTGGAGGAGTGGATGATGCGGAGTTAAGGGAAGTCATGTCTTGCTGTCGGTTTTGTTTAGGGGAGGAATTGTCTCTGTTGCGTCTACCTAAACGTCGGGTGATCCTATCTAATGGTGGAGGTGTGTTGTGAGTTGTGGGTGGTGGTGAAGATGAAGTGGTGGTGTCTAATAAACTGAATCTATTGGTGTAGTGTATTGGGGAGTGAAAAAGGGAGGAGATAAAATTAGGCGCACCACAGTCCCAGCAGATCCACGAAAGGCTCCGACCCTCCAATCCGTCGAACGCAGCCGTGAAGCCCCCAACACAGCTGACATGATACCAGCCTGCATGCTGGGAAACCTCACAGCAGCGATCGCACTGGATGGCCCGCTGGCCCCATTTCACCGCCCATCGGCATAATTGACAGGGGTACTTTGGGGAGCGGGGGCCAGGGTTGATCAGAGCCCCTGTGTCACCACACAACATAAGGAGTGACAGGGCACCCCGGAGATTGCCGAGGCAAGCCACCTTTAACCCTTGAGGGCCCTTAGGGGTGCCCAGGTTCCCAAACAGGTGTGTGTATATGGAGGTGTGGGTGTAGATGTCTGGTGTTAGTGAGTCTGGTGTGTTGGTATGTGTGCAGCCAGTGTTTTTATTGTCAGTGTTGTAGAGTATTAAAACTAGTGAGCAGTATGTGTAGAATATTGTTAGTGTACATGTGTATGTTGTTTTGTGTGGGGTGTGTCTGTACATGTTTATAAAGCACCAATATAAATATACAACACAAACTTACCCCTGTACCGAGACAGTCTGCACGGCTGCAGGAAGGAATAAAACATAAAAAAAACCCTAACTTGTGTCAGGGGTCAGTTATATAAAAAAAAGAGAATTGATAATAAAACCTATGAATTTAACTAAAAAGGATATACAAATGTTAAAAAGATGATAAAATACACTAAAAAAAGAACTGTATTATTAAAAATAGTGGAAATTGAGGGGTGGGGGACGGTGTTATGTTGAGGGAGGGTCTGTGTAAATTTAAA
Organism: Petrolisthes cinctipes; assembly: GCA_033782935.1. NCBI lineage: Eukaryota > Metazoa > Arthropoda > Malacostraca > Decapoda > Porcellanidae > Petrolisthes > Petrolisthes cinctipes. The sequence continues at coordinate 7,576,860 of JAWQEG010000043.1, read as the reverse complement.
AGACATTAAAAACGGTAATAAAAAGAAGGAAAAGATGACGTGAAATGACAGCTAGAACAAACAATCTCGATACTTATCTTGATGAAATGTGATGATATGAAGGGTTCGTTAATTTAAAAAAAAAGAGGAAAGGACAAATGAGAAGGAAGACAACAGGTTTATCCGTATATTTCCCACGTTGTAATTTCACACACTACCTCATACATATCACTACATATAACATAACTATAAATAAGGGAAATGCTTTCTTGTATAACGAAAATTTTAATTTTGTTCATTATTGTAATACAAATAATATAATTATTTGCAAACATTACAAGGATTATTAAAATCAATGTAAATTAATAATGTTAATATAAATGGTCAGTTTATATACCACAGAAATTAATACAGTACTTTAATTAATAGACTTCATAAATACAGACCATGAAAACATAAGCCAGCATTACATACCTACAGTATTAATATAAATGAAACGGCACAACTATTACGTGAGAAGAGAATGTAGCGTAGCTTCTGAAGGAAGGAATTTATTACAGCACTCTTGTGACTTAACTGACTCAGACAGAACAGTCAGTGCTTGGAGTGCTGGCATCTGGAGCCTGTTCCTGGTATCTGTTTTAATTAAATTTAATTTAGAAAACAGTCTTTCTGCAGCATTGTTGCATGTAGGTAGTGCCAACACCTGCAATGCGAAAGTAGCAAAGTTATTAAATTGATGTACTCCCTCATTGTCCTTCATTTCCTGTAATTTATTATAAAAGTCAGTGATATTACAATCCTGTATATGTACCGCATGTCTGTCAGGACATTGAGGTAGGTTCACGTTCTATAAAATTTAATGTTTAACATCAATAGAAATTTTCACCTCGCATTTCTCTTTGACAGAAAATGGAAGAAAATGGAATGTTGTGTATGGTATACGATCATAATATGCAGGAGAGGTTGGTATTCAGTAAACATTTAGCTAATATACGATTACAGTACAACGCACACAGTGCATAATACAAATATGAATAACACTTACAGCAGCTAAGATGATGATTCAATGGGTTTCTTCAAGAACTGACGGGACAAGGAGGAAAAATTCACCAGAGTGCATTGGTTTGTTGTCACGGCGATGTGGACGTGGACGAGTTTGTCCACAGAGGGTTGCCAGACTTCACCATATAACCACGCTGGCATACAAATATCCACAAAACGGCAACACTGCCAGTGCGTTGGTGAGCCAAATGTAGGAGCTTTGTACCCCGTACTGACAGCGGATTGGTCAGTCTAGAGATACCAGCAGGTCAATGATTGGTTGGTATGCGCAACTGCTGCTCAAACTGGGTAGTTAAGGGCAGCAGCTGGTGCCTAGTTGTCGGGCTGGTTCTGGTTGTCGGTTACAGGGCCGTGACAGCGGGCTCACACGTTCTGTTCCCGTCCGTCCATCCCCTGGACGCCGCAGTTCTGCACGCGGCACCGAGTTATTTGCCACTTGCCAATTTTGGTATTCCATTTCCGAAATTATTCAACATATTTAGAAATATTCCAAAAGTTTCGCCAATTGAATCTCTTTTTCTTGTGATGAAAACTGAAAATGATAAAAAGTAAAGTTTTTGAAAATTATACGCGTGCACCTGGCATGCTGGCAACCCTCGTTAGTCTGTTACAGTGTTACTACTCGCCATTCCGTTCTGGACCTGTCCACTGTCCGTTCATAAGGTTCATTCAATCATTCATCCTGGCCAGTTTACAGACCGCTGTCCATAAAGGTGGACGTCTGCAGTGCTTGCAGTACCGTGCACGCTGACCAAATTAACCCCTTGGGACCGATTGACTGACATATCGGTGATAAAAAATTAATGGTTCGCTCCGAATCACCGACATGTCGACGTACCTATAAAAAGCTGTAGCGAGTAGCTAGCGAGCTGGCGTTGGTAACGATGGAAAGCTAACGTCCTTGAGAAAAGGATTGACTGTGGTAGTGGTGTTTGGCAGCTGCGTATGCCAACAAGGAAATATCTCACCACTACATGGTGTTTTCTTATGTTTCTCGTATCTCTCTGCTGTCTACTATACTCCAGGAGAGTCTAGACAGACAAAATTACACTGAAATACGTTTATTATCATTGAAAACCACTTAAACGCATTATTTAGGTGTTTATATACATGTTTAGAGGTACGCAGAGCGTATGAGGTTTTCTTTCATGCGTTTCAGGGGATACTATTTATTTATTTTCGGACTTTGACGCTCTGTCATACGCAAACGCGTACACCTAGGAGGGTCCCGTTTTCAGTTCCTGGTGTGTAAATTCAAGCTCTTTCATTCTGTAAGAACAAAATTTGCCTACATGAAAGTTGGAAATTGACCCCCAGAAGTCGGCTGGGGATGAAAAAAAAAAAAAAGAAGTCAGTCCTAAGGGGTTAAGGAACGTGATAAATAACTCATCATTAGTCATAGTTAACCATGCCAAAGCGGTCTTGATATACGCAGAAGTTCCGAGGGAAATGGTTACAGGACCCGACGTTACGGGTCTGGTGTGTGGAGAAAAAGAAAGTACCGGAACCAGTGTGCCTCAGTGCAGGTATTGTCAGTCTGTACTGATTCCAAAGTTAAGTGACTTGAAAGATCTTGGCAAAAGTAAGAAACGCATAAAAAATGCAGAAGCTATGTCAGCTGCTAGGCAACCAACATTAAAGTGTCAAAAATGTAACAAAATCTTGTCAGGAACAGATTGCAGAGGGTCAGATTGTATTATTTGTTGCTAAGCATACATCTATGGCAACTACACCTTTTCACCCTCAAATTAAAATAACTGAAGTTCAAATTAAAACATCTGAAGTTTAATTTAAACTACCTGATGTTTAATTTACAACAACTGAAGTTTAATTTAAGACATTTGAAGTTTAATTTAAAAGAACAGAAGTTTTATTAAAAGTAAGTGAATTGTAATTCAAAATAAAACTCATTTGTTCATGAATTCATTGTACAGTAGATAAAAATAAATGAGCAGCGTATCATAGGCTCTGTACCAAGGAAATTACTTGCAAATTAATTCTACTTCTATGATGAACACTTCCCCAGAGAGTATGACACACACAGAATACAGATTGCAATATCTTGAATGCTGCATTGATAATGCCATATCGGCTATCACGCCAATGCTGTGTTTGAAAACCTCCAACCGTGTACAAAAACATTTTCCGAGTGCAATGCAGATCCAAGATCTTAGGTATGATGACAATTAAATATTTCAGTTTAATACTGCAAACAAAGGCAATGTAATGTTGTATACTATTTATTTTATTTATTTATTTTATTGTAAATCACACGTGATTGTTTTTATTTTTCTGATGAACAGTAAAGAAATCCCAGTTATTATCATGTTTAATTATCGGTGAATGTTTATTTAATTGTTTATGTAATCGTACACAGGAAACCTCCTTTACATTACAAATCACACATACAGATATTAGTCTACGATCAATTAATTGAATTATTTGTTTTATTTTAATTTAGAGTTTACTTATTATTAATAAAACTTCAGATGTTTTAAATTAAACTTCAGATGTTTTAAATTAAACTTCAGGTAGTTTAAATTAAACTTCAGGTAGTTTAAATTAAACTTCAGGTAGTTTAAATTAAACTTCAGGTAGTTTAAATTAAACTTCAGGCAGTTTAAATTAAACTTCAGGCAGTTTAAATTAAACTTCAGGTAGTTTAAATTAAACTTCAAATGTTTTAATTTGAACTTCAGTTATTTTAATTTGAGGGTGAAAAGGTGTAGTGATCATTTAAGTGAATGATGCAAACGATGTTTGCCAGAAAGCAGTGTTGCAGCTCGCATTCAAGTACGGAGATCGAAGTGTAGTGGTATTATAAAAAATGTCTTGTATCCTCACTTCATGTCAGAATTAAGAAAAGGCATTGGAAATAATGAGTATAGTCTATTGTTGGATGAATCAACTGATGTTAGTGATATTAAGCATTTGGGTATTGCCATAATATACAATGATGAAGAAAAGGAGAGGATTAATTCTTCACATCTAAACCTTTTTGAATTAGAATAATCGAATGCAGTGGGCATTGTCACTGCACTGAAAAGAACTGAATGAATTTGCATTGGACCTAAAAAAGTTGAGAGGAATTGGTACAGATAATGCGAGTGTCATGGTTGGAGTGAACAATGGTGTAAATGAGAAGCTGAAAAAAGAGGTTCTGAATCTAATTTTAATCCGTTGCGTGTGTCACTTGCTGCAGCTGTCTGTATCTGCTGCAACAGCAGAGACCTTGCCAAGGAACTTGGATTTCGTAATAACTGAAACCTACAATTGGTTTTCGAGATCTTCGTCTAGGCACTCAACATACAAGATTATATACAACCTTCCAAATGATAACCATGATCCTTTAAAAATTATCAAAGCATGTCAAACTCGATGGCTCTCCATAAGTACAGCCGTCGAGAGGATTTGTGATCAGTGATTGGAACTGAAAACACACTTTGATGTTACACGACACAGTGAAAAGTGCTACACAGCTGAAATGCTTTACATAATGTATAATGATCCACAAAACCTTGCTTATATAAAGTTTTGGGTCCCAGTATTAAAAGATATCAGACGAGTGAACAAGTCTTTTGAGGGAAATGATGTAGATCCTACCAAATTACTTGATGACTTAGTGATTTTTATGAAGTCTGTAGTGAAAAAATAACCTTGCCAACATTCAAGTTTTACCTTTTGGAGAGCGTTATTGAAAATTATATGGACCCCAAACCTTACCTAGGTTATGAATTCGAGAGAGAAGTGGAATATGCGAAAGAAAGGTTTTCCTACTGATCAAGAACACACAGTGAGAGACAGATGTATAAAGTTTATCGTTCATGTAGTGAAGGAGTTACGGCAGAAACTACCTAACAATGTTGAAGTTTTCCAGAAAATGGCGTTACTTTCAGTAGACAATGCACTCCGTGTTGTCAAGGAGTCATTAATACCATTAATGGAACTACTGTAACTATCGCCGGCGGAGATTACTACAATAAAATGTCAGTAGAATGATCTAACTCTCGTCAGGTGGACTCAAGTAAAGGACACAGTACTATTCTGGAATAAGGTAAATAATTACAGAGATGATTAGCATACTAATCCTTTTAATGAACTGGCTAAGTTTGCTTTATCAGTGATTATTATTCCCCATTCTAATGCTAAAGTTGAAAGAATCTTTAGCCAGTTAAACATAGTGAAGTGACAACTGCGTATCCGTATGGGTACAAAAATAACCAATGCTCTCCTCGGAATCAAAGCAAGACTGAAAATATCCGGAAATCTTAGTCCAGTGATTGAAATTAAATAACTGAAAAATATTGTGTGTTCACGTAAGGACATAGTAACTAATGTATGTTTTTTTGTGTCATTCTGCTTCTGGCTTTGGTGATAACAGCTGGGAGAAGCCGCCATTTAGTAACAAACCCTTGAGCAACTTGACACACATGTGGTGAATAATACTAAATAATTGCTGGCAATTCACAATTCGAATAATAGTATTAGGATATTGATGTTAGGATGTATTAGGATATTGATGTTTAGAATGTGAGTTTTTTTTAAATATTGTTGTTATTGTTTTTGGTATATGGATTTAAGAGTGTTCAGATCTCTGTCAACTAGCGAGACACGGAATTCTTCCTGTCCTCGTTGACAGAACGAGTAGTAGGAAATATTGACAAGGGAGGGGGAAAATATTATTGTATTATTATATAAATATCAATGTACTGGTGTGATAATATTTAAATAAACGGGTTTATAATTAGTTGAGTATTTCCGTCACCGATATTAGCAAATAGACTGTGTTCCTATATAGATATTAATTCTCAATTCACAACACTGATCGTACCCCCATTAAAATTGTAGTCTGGGTTGCTTACTCACGCGCCTGAATAAGCTAACGATATGCTACCCCTCCAGTGTGTGTTCACTTGGTTCCTCGGATCGACTTTGGTCTGGTGGTGGCAGCGTTTACCCAGTACTGGAGAGGAGCTGGACTTATCCTTTGTATGATTTATTTTTGGCATTCGCAAGGCAAGTCCTGTTCCTCATCGGTCTCCTGTTTTTTTTCCAGACCAGGTTGATACAGCTATAGGATAGAGTAGTAGCATACACTGGTGGCTTTTTGTTTTATTAATGGCAGTGGGTTTCTGTTTTCCTCCCAGAGTAAAGTAAAATAGTAATATTAAATTAAGGGGACAAAAATCGCGCTTTACACATATTCGAGCAATGTCGCCGAGGTCGTGCTATGTTATCGAGCAATGTTTTCCATTGCAGCAGCATGTTCCCACCATTCGTGGGAACGACATTCGTGACATTCGATAGACGTTCGCTAGCTGGCAGAGCGATGGAGCTCGAACCATCCTCTCAGGCGATCGACGGCTGCCATACTGGCGTTCGAAAGGTCGTTCGAACCCCAATTTCGCCCATTGTCGCTCGCACCATCGACCGATGGTCGGATTTTCTGGAACTATTTGGTAACATTCAGCGTCGAGGGACCGACTCCCACATGCGGTTTTCCGTCCCTCGACGCTGATTGTCGCCAATTGTCGATGCTGAGAATTCCACGCTGTGTGGATGCCTCGTGCTCACTGACCTCAGGTCCCACGCTGCCGTCTTATATAACGCTCGAACCTAGCAGCTGGCTCACACACACTGTGCTGGGTGACACGCGAAGATTCTTGTACTGCGAAAAGGCGCTCCAAAAGTCGCTCCAACGAATTTGGGCGAACAAAAGGGAGCCTTAGAGCGATGTCGCTCTTCAAAAATCCAACGTCGATCAAAGCGTCTAGCAAATGCTTTGATTTCAGAGTCGTTCCGCGAACATTTAGAACATTCCAAAATGTTCGTGGAACCTCTTTCGTCCCGCGACGCCCTATATAATGCTGGAGCTGACGGAAATTTAAATTACATCTTGAATACAAAAGGTTTGAGTGTTGGAATATATTTAAGAATGGCCTAAAGTTGGCGCTACTACCGGTGTATTATGCAAACCGCAGGACCATGCAGATTCCAGGACGAGAGAGAAAAAGCGACTATAGCGACACCTGTCGGTGCGCAAGTAAAACAGGAGTGTTCAATATTATTAAATATGCATTTTTAATACATTTCAGCTAATTAATTTAATTATTTAATTAATTTAATTATTATTGATTTTCAGGAAAAAAACGGCTCTTTTATCAAATTAATTACTATAAATTACTAATATAAATAAAAAATAAACATTTTAAAGTTAAATAGCATTATGTTTTGTAATTAAAAATAAATTTTAATTAATTAATGTAATTGTTTTTAATATTTTATTCTTTAAAAACGGCTTTTCTTACCAAATTAATTTATGTTTATTTTGTATTTATATTAGTCATTTATAGTAATTAATTTGATAAAAGAGCCGTTTTTTGCCTGAAAATCAATAATAATTAAATTAATTAAATAATTAAATTAATTAGCTGAAATGTATTAAAAATGCATATTTAATAATATTGAACACTCCTGTTTTACTTGTGCACCGACAGGTGTCGCTATAATCGCTTTTTCTCTCTCGTCCTGGAATCTGCATGGTCCTGCGGTTTGCATAATACACCGGCACATTTAAAACACCTAGTGGAATTGTGTTTTTCACATCCCTCTATTTCATTAGGATATTTTTGGATCAAATGTCCCTTAAGGTGAATATTTGCTTATAAAACCCCTTTTTTTTCAGGCAGCCACTATCAGAAACACTTAAATGGAGCCAACTGGAAGCAGTGATGTCCCCGGAGTCAGAAGATGTATTCTTCACGTTTCTGGGAAAAGGACAGTGAAGAAAGATTGTTGTGACATTTTGCCCATTGATAAAAAAAACTGGTGTGTTGTGCAGGCTGCAGCCCAAAACAGGCGTGAAAAACCTCAAGTTTGCAAAGTCAGTGTATTATGATGTAGTTGTCAGTTTGCCACAACGTCCTACTGAGACAGATGGCTATCACATGGCCTGCTATCAGAAATTCACAGCTGTGAGTTCCACAACTATTTTTTCTGAGGATAGGAAATCTGACACTAGCGATAGGAGTGTGCCGCATCTCCGCTCTTCTACAAGAGCAGATGACAATGCCAAATCTACTTCATCTGCAATAATTCCCGCTACTTGCTTATTCTGTAATTTGCACAGGAAAAACTGGATTTGCTGAACATGGATGCACTCATTCTGGGCTCAGAGAGATCCTCAACAATGGTTGCTTCACTGTGAGGAGAACAGAACATGACTTCAGCAGAATTCCTATTGAATTGGCATTAGAGCAGACAATCAATGCTGATGCTGCATCTCGCCTGAGAGGAATCACCTCATTCACCAATGATTACTCTGCAAGACTGCGATGAATTATCACAAAAGCTACAAGAGCATCCTTTATCACTCAACTTCAAGAAATGACCGGGCTTATCACAAAATATGTCACACTAGAACTGCGTCCAAGACGAATTCAACAAGACAATTAAGACCTACAGAAGATCATCAACCACATTTGCAACACAAACGATCCATTTGATAAAAACCATGCTCCAGAGACACTATCCAACATCACCACTGGAAAGGGTGCCAGTGAAAAAATTCAACAAAGTCTCCTTGGAGTACCAACAAAAAGGAAAGCCAGGCACAAAGAATTCATAGAATCGTGTGAAAAAGACTCCCTGAACTTCGAAAGACCTATCAAGAAGGAAAAGCTGAAAACATTTGATGAATCTGCAACCAATCGTCGAGCCAGGAACAATGTAGTTGCAGTCTCAAAGGGGCACGTGATCTGATGGGTCGTCTCCTTGTTCTTGCTACCAATAGGAAACTTGACATGGACATGCGGCATGTCCTCCGTTACCCACTAACCCCAGTACCTCTGACCATGGCTAGCCCAGATGAAGTGATGGCAAAGACTAACAAGAGTGCTTTGTTTGAAATTTTGGAAAACAGTGTGAAAGACCATGACAGGCCAGTGGAAGTAAGTGCTCATATCATAGATGGGCAGTTTCTACTTCACAGCTTGCCAACAAGTTTGCCCCCAACTTACGGAAGACTAGCCAGGAGTATTCTTATCCAGATTCTTAGAAGTTCAGCCAAATCCATTCACATTGTCTTTGATGACTATCCACAACCATCAATAAAGGACACTGAACGGGACAGAAGGGGAGCTGACAACAGAACATTTGTCATCACTGGGTCAGAGCAGCGACGAGTGCCATGAGATATGAATGATGCCCTAAACTCCAGGTCATTCAAAAAACAACTTCCTCAGTTTCTTGCCAGTGAATGGCAGGACCTCTCCTATGCAGAAATTATAAAGCACAAGGAAGTCATCCTAGATGTTCCAGGGTATTGCTACCGATTCAAGGTAGAAGAGGGTGTGATCCAACGCAGCACAGTAGAAAGCTTAAGCAATGACCACGAAGAGGCTGACACAAAGATCTGCCTTCATGCAATATTTAAAGACTGTTCCAATAGCGACATTGTGGTCAGGGCATCCGATACAGATGTTGCAGTGATATTATTGTACCATTGCAATATGTTTCAGTCACGACTCTGGATGGATATTGGAACTGCTGCAAAGAACAACCGGCTGTTTGACTGCAATTGTTCAGGAGCTTGGACCAGATCTTTGTGAAGCATTACCAGCCTCTCATTCCTTCACTGGATCGGGCTACACCTTGTCTTTCATATGAAAGGGTAAAGTTAGGCCATTCAAAATACTTGAAAAACGACCAGACTACCAGAATGCTTTCACAGTTATGGCACGAGATACACAAGTTTCTGATACCACGAAAACAACCCTCTTGAACTTTACAGCCAATGTTTATGGAACTAAGCTAAACGCCAGCCTTAACAACTGTAGATATCAGAAGTTCATGCAGGCTTATGGACCTAAGAGATATGGAAAAAATTTGTTTTCAAGTTTGAGGGGTATTGATGCTAGTGGACTCCCACCATGTGAAGATGAGGTCAGTACCCACATAAAGCGAGCAGCATTTGTTGCCAACTTGTGGGCCAGTGCAGATCAGAGTCACATAGAGCAGCATCCGACAGAAGAAAATGGCTGGCAGTTAGTTGATGGCCAGTACAAACCTGTATGGGTTGATGGAGAGCAACTCCCAGAAACTCTCATCCCAGAGGAAGAGGAACTACATGAAATAGAGAAAGAGGCAGAATATGACATGGAGATTGCATCATCTGATGAAGAGGACAGTTCGGGCGATGATGATGAAGAGGACAGATCAGGTGATTATGAATAAAACCAGAGTTATCAAACAAACAAGAAGCACACAACGATAGAAATTTTTTCTCTGATTCACTCATAAGCAAATGAATGTAATTTAGGATTTTTTACATATCCAGTATACAGTGACTTCATATTTTCATAAATACTTTTTTAAGCAATCAGAAAGTTGATGGTTATTAAACTGACGGAAACAAAGTTGTTTATGTGGCCCTTTATCCCATTCTTAAAATAGTTTTGCACCAAATTTGTCTTTTAGGAATTAACCATTCTTGATCAGTGAGTTGTAAAGCACAATTCCACTAGGTTTCATTCATGTACTTGAAATGTGCTGGTAGTAGCACCAACTTTAGGCCATTCTTTAATGGGTTTTGCACCAAATTTGTCGCTTAAGAACTACGAATTCTCAATCAGTGAGGTGTGAAGAACGTTATCATTAAGTTTGATTGATGTACTCAACATGTGATTTAAATTGCACAATAGCGCCATCTTTAGGTCGTTCTTAAGTGGACTTGGCACCAAATTCACAACTTAAGAACGCCATATCCCTAATCAGACTGTAAAACCAAAACTTTTGGCACCAGTCTGGTTGATGTACTCCAAAATGTAATTTAAACTGATTTTGGGGGGCAGTTCAAGGAGCTCCCCCTACCAAACTCACCAACTGGACAACTTAAAAATCACCGATGAGTGGTCTGTAATGGACTCTGAATGGATTCCAACACTCAAACCTTTTGTACTCAAGATGTAATTTAAATTTCCGTCAGCTCCAGGTCTAATACCGTTGCGTGCATGCTGGCGCGCGATGTAGTGAATTTTTCGCGAGCAAAGCGATTGAATTAGATTCCGTCGTGGTGTATTATTTTTCTGGAAGTATCTGGCAACATTCAGCGTCGCGGGACGGATAATATATATGGCATTTTAACATAACATGAGACGTGATCTTCAAAATACATAAAGGAAATATGATTTTGAAGTGGCATGAGTACCCTAATCAGTAGCATTTGAGGAAAATGTCTATTATTTTGCACAGCCAGTCACAGCCAACTCAACAGGGTGGTGCTGGACTGAAGAAGAGATGTTCCTCTTCCTGTGACTACAGTTATTCCATGCTAATATCAGCCTGACATGTTATGAAAATTGTTGATTGAAATACTGGACACCAAATTGTGGGTAGAGTAACCTGGAAATATTATTGAAGAATGTGCCGCATTTTTATACCTCTTGATTTGAATTCCATTATTCCCTTTATTTATGATGAAATGAAAGGGCACCAATGCATTTTGACCATGCTTGACCCTCTAATAACTTAATTTAAAAGGCTCCACACACTGTTGTCTGTCAAAGTTAAGTCCCAGTAGTCTGCCTTGGTTAGAATTTAGTAATTTGCCCAGGTTAGGTCCCAGTAGTTTGGTCAAGTCCAGTTCAGCTAGCTTGGGTCAGCTCTGGCTGATTCTAGAACAGAAAAGTATTAAATGATTTATGGATTATTTACCAATATTAAATATTTTATGGATTGTTTACCAATATGAAATATTTTATGGATTGTTTACTAATATTACCCATCAAACTTCAAACTTCAAGTAGAACATGGAATTATTTGATGTGTACATTTTACTTTGGTCATCTTTTTCTATTTCCTTTAAGCCACAGTATTTTAATACAGTAGTGTTTCTATTGCCTCTATTATATATTGTTGAATGACCTTACGAATATATTCTGTCTACAGTTGTTACTTTCAATTACAGGTTTAAGTGTCCTTTCTGCCCTTTGCAGTCCAATAAAAGGGCATTTGTTATTGCTTATCAGCATTTTAGACACCCTGGTTTAGTACAACGGCATGAAGGTATAAATAGTGTCTAGTAGTTTTGTGTATATAGTACTGGTATTATATAACTCTATATTGCAATCTGTTCAATGAAATGGTTGTGCATAATCATTTTTTACATCATTTACAGCTGTAGAAGTACTGTGCCGTAGCTGTAAAGCATTATGTAATGAGACTACAAAAGGTTGAAGTAACTGAGCTTCCTTCTCTCATGTCTAAAGTAATAGTGCAATTTTCTAATTACTTTAATGCCAGTATAACTCTAACATGGTGCTGATGATGGACCACTTGGAACTGGCACATCATTGTTGACTATCATTTTAAGAATAGATAGGTATTTACAGCATTATACAAGTAATTCTCAGCAATTAACATGTACTTTTTCTGTCCATTATAATAAGAAATTGCTTGTGCATTCATTTGGATGATATATTATCATGGACAAAAATGGTTATCCAATTACATATTTAAAGAGTGAGTGGTAGTGCGTGTACCTCCTCCAGACACAACTGATGATAACCCTGTCGATGACCCAGTCACTATCGAGGTGGAATATGCTATACCGGTACTAGAAGTCAGTAAAGATGATGTCCGAAGCTTGCAATGTATGTACCGGTATGGTGTTACTTTCCTTTAAAACGTTCTACTTAATTAAAATATGACTTTGGTGTATGGGCTTGTGTTTCTGAAGAGGAACTAAAAATTTTGTTTTGGTTTATAATGCATGTTCTTCTCCATTTTTGTGTGGACATAATACAGTGCACATAAATAATTTGGCTTGTTGTCATTTCTTTGTTTCACCATTATTAGAGAGCACACTGCTTCAGACCTACCTATACTTACAAATTGACAATTGAAGCCCCTCACCTCCACTACCAGCTGATATATATCCATAGTTGCCTTTTCCAATTATACAACAGTATCATCCATGGCCCATATAATCCCACTGATGGGTGTAATGGCATGAGCCTGGGTTACAGTAGCATGATCGTTGTAACAGACTCGTAAAATTTACTCCTGCTTAATTAACCTCAAACTTGTACCTATTCTACAAGGCTAAATCCTGGTTTAACTACAAATATATACAGGTAATCTTTTCCTTATATCACCATCCAGAGTATTATTGCTATAAAAAAACAACAAAGAAATTTAAACACTAATATCTTTTTACAATGTCTTCTGCAGCTTCACAGCACCAACAGAGTGAAGCTACTTTTAGTTTTTCAACTACCACTCTTTTCTTTCTACTTCCTTCCTTCTTGCTGTCTCGCCTCTCTATCACCGTTTTCTGGCGCTATATGACCTCGCTGTTGCGGCGCCTAATATCAATCAATCAATTAACCTCTACATATTGAGAACTAAAATGTGATCAACAACATAATCTCAGCCGCAGTTTTTCGAATCATATAATTGGACTATAAGTGATAAGGGAGAAAGGCCTATGTCATTAAAACTTTTTAAGAACGAATGAGAAGGTTAAAAATATGAGAAAGAAAAGATAAACGGTAAGAAAGAAGGGAAGGGCAAGCGAGAGAGGGATAAGACAGTAGGGATGATGTGTAAGGTTGCCAGTTACTTGAGAGATACTGTAACATAATAGCCTATGCATAAAATTAGACCAAGTTTATTGAAAACGCCATATAGCGGCGCCTATTTAAGTTTAACATCGATTATTTTTAAGGAAATGCATATTTAGAAGAAAAAAATCCTGGTAAATAGCTTAATGAATTTGTTGACAAATATGATTGTTAAAAAAGTTAGAAAATTAAACCGTCTTCTGCCGAAAAAGAAAAAAAAAACAGCTGGGCTTGGGAGAAGGTGATAAATAGGGTGGACTACAAGCACGAGGAATTGGATTGATATTAGGTGGCGCAACAGCGAGGTCATTTAGCACCAGGAAAAGGTGATAGAGAGGTGTGACAGCAAGCAAGAATGAAATAGGAAGAAAGGAGGGACAGTTGAAGAAATATAAGCTAGTGGCGGGGGCCGAAGGGGCGCCCAAACCCTTAAAGTATTGCCCACATCATTACAGGCAATACTCCCCTACGGGGCAAGCACGAGGGATAAAAGGAATACAGGGATAGCTGTCTAATATCCAAAGGATAATATATATTCAGTAGTCTATCCCACTACGATGGTGAACAAAAAACAGTGCCTTTATTTAAAGGACATAATGTAACAGATATTCTAATTATATTTGTTTGTTATTACTTTTCAACTAATCACCTTCATTTGTCTTACCCTCTTCCCCCTCACCCTCGCCTCAAATCATCACATTTCTTCTCTCCTATATCCACCTACGTTAATGCAGTATGCACTTCTTTAAACGAGGATTCTTCAAACTACGGGTCCCGAATTCCTCCAAACTGGGTCGCAGGCTCACAAAAATAAATATATGAATAAAATAGAATAATAATGTTCGTGACAATAAAATAAATATGAAGTTCATACATGAATCCACCTAACGTATTTTTATAATCGAATATTCATATATTTAATTATCAATAAAACAAAATCATTGCACAAATATTAGCCTTCTTGAGAGAGAATGAGAGAGAGAGAGAGAGAGAGAGGGAGGGGTAGGTGAGGCAGTGTTTATAATTCTGGTTAGAATTCCTTTTAATCATAAATATTACGTTTCAGTTTCTGGCCTTGTATTTTCTTTGGTTGATAATTCTGATCATTTGTAAAAGATCTTTCTGTATGGGTGGCGAGAATGATGTCATAGTAAAAACTGAGTCACGACTAAAAAAAGTTTAAAGAACCCTGCTCTATACTATTGGTGATTCGATACCGTTCACAGTGTATGCTTCATTCATTCCTCCTGACACACGTCTCTCTACCTGATCATTCGTTACCCTCCTATATAGCTCCGCCCACATTTCTCTCCTCCTCTCCCACTAACATCCCCCCTCCCTCCACCTGCAACTGTTACCAGATCCGACGAGGCCCAAACCAAGTCGCTGATGGATGGGGTGTGGACCATTGATCTGTCCGGAGCTGTACATTAGAATGACGACTCTTAATGCAAATTATTACAATTGTGATTTCTTTTTTCTGCTGCCCTCTGGTGAGGATTTTCATGGGACACTCTACACCAGGTGGTTCACCAGAAGCCTCAGACACTTCAGGCAAGGGGAGTCGATCAGGGAACATACTAGCTATGTTGTGAATTACGCAACATGCAACGATAATTGATGTCACATTGTTTATGTCAACCTCCAGATGTTTCAGGCATCGAAACCTACCCTTCAATAGACCAAAAGCATTTTCTATTACGACTCTAGACTTTGATAATTTGTTATTGGATATGGACTGTTTATTTGTTAGGTGCCCAAGATCTTTGAATGGAATCATTAAACTTGTTTCTAATTTAAATCCTGAGTCACCAGCTAAATGCAACTCATGCCTGGGAAAAGAATCATTAGGTGGATTTCTAAAAGCAGAACTTAACTTGTGGGAGAGGTCTAAACATCGCTGATCATGAATACTTCCAGGACATCCTGTTGATATATGAGTAAATTTCTTGTTTGCATCACACACTGCGAGCAACACGACACTGTGGGTCATTGTACGATCTAAGTAATCTTTCTGCTGCTTTTCTGGGGCCTGAAGTTTTTTATGAGTTGCATCTATAGCTCCAACAATAATAGGAAATCTTGCAATTTCATAAAATTCTGTTTCAGTTTCATCAACATTTGATGGCCATCTAATTATCTGATCTGTTAATTGGCATATTAAAAGAATAGTTGCATAGAACACACGATGCACAGCACTGATTGTCCTTTGAACTTGAACTGCAGTTTCCCGAAATATTGTCTTGTTTCCTAAAAACCATAATGTTAACGATAATCTTTTGATGGCAGGAATCTCTTCTTTGCCATGGACTCTGGATGGAGCATCATATTTCGTTATCTTCTCCAGCAAATAGTGAAATGCATACTTTGTAACACGAAGATCCTGGAAGAATATTCTTTCATCCATAGCCAATAAGTCTCCAGGAAATGAACGATCACTTTCTTCATGTGTTCTGCAACACAGGAGCAAAACACTATTAGCACAGTAGTCTATACATCACTCCAGGTTAGGTCCCGGTAGTTTGCCCAGGTAAGATCCCGGTAGTCTTCTATGGTCTAGGTTAGGTTAGGTCAGACTAATTTCCAAATTATGTTTGTAAAACGGGGCATCTCCGAGAGAAACATCATAGATGAAAAGTGTCTTAGAATGGTCCAAAATAGTAGGTAATAATACTAAAATATACAATATATTGAACTCAGTACTTCTGTAAATTTACCTTATTACATGGTATGTGAAACATCATGGTACAAATGATCTTGGAAGTTGATTCTGGTGCAAAAACCTGTCACCTAAAAAGATGGTTACGTTTGTGACTGAAAGTGCATTGAATGAAAGTTATGCAGAGTAGAGATATATCTATTGCATTACTGTATGTTAAAAATATTCTTATTCACACTTGTTTTGTAATTTAAGGTGAAAAATGTATCCACAATGCAACTTCTATTCTAATTAATTTCATGTGAAACACCCCGATTTCCATCATTCAATTTATGCAGAGGGAAATCATTTCTCTCGATGCAGTCCATCATTCAGAAAAAAGAACTAATAAAATAGCTGGATGCCCTGAGGTTGAAGCTGGATTACAGATGACAGTGGAAAAATGTTATGGTCCAGCGTGAAGGCCTTTTCTAGTATCAAACAACTTTTCCTTACCGTGACATATCTGCGAAGCCCATAACTACACTACCAACATGTGCAGGTAGGGAATCACTAGATTCATCATCGAATTCTGCGAGTGCCGCGCACAATACTGGGAAAAACTGCTCTGCTGGGTCTTGTGATGTCATCTTCAATGTTTACAAACAAAGGAACATCAACCCGGGTTGGTGGTCGGCGTGTTCTATTTATACCATACAACCCGGGTTTTTCGGAGCAACACAGGTTGCCAACCCGGGTTGATCGAGTGGCTTAAATAGAAGACGCATATTAATATGGCCGACAGATAATTAGAATTGGCTTAATTAGTGCATGCAACTTGCAATCAGTGCCAAATAAACAAAAATTATGATGTAATAAGATGTTGTAGTATTATTTAAGGAGGTATAGGCTGCTTGGATAATTTTTGTACATATTATTATGGAAGACAAAATTTAAAGGATTATTTATATGTAATCAAACTTGCAATTTTTTACCAGTAGCCTACTTACAATTTTCTACCAGTGTTTACACTGCTGCAGAGGTCATAATTATTAAATGTAAATAATATTTATTATTAAAGAAAAATGTGGTTACTCAGTTAATTGATTCTTTACCTAACATATACCTAACCATGCAATTTCCGTGAAATTTCAACATGTGAGGGTTGGTATAATATCCATCAAGTTTTCAGTAATAATAAAGAGTGTCCAATTTGTGTTGTTGTTTTTCCCTCCACCTAAACTCGAGATATGAGGTTGGGTACCTATATAATAATTGTAATGATTTTATTTGGAGATCAGTTGGCCTTCTCTGTGGTTATTTTAAATCTTGCCAAAGTGTATTCCTAATACTAACCCTTTTATTGCTTTCCTATGATATGACGATTCCGTCAAATGATAATTTTTCGGCTATTATTTTGGTTCAGCACCTTCGGCAAGCCAGTTCTTCGGCTCCACGTATCTGGTCTGTTTTTGTCGTCAGATAGTGCTTGCTCCAAGCCCGCTTGGCACCCCATGCTGACGCTTGGACAACAAAAACACCACATATATGCACCATTCCCAGAACTCTCAAAGGTTGTCCAGTGATTCCTGCTAGTTGTATTAAACATTTAGACTTATCCATAGTGAGACCCAATCGTAGTGCTTTTCCTTATTAACGTTACGTTACTTCCGGTGTCTAGCATTGCAGTACAAATTTCTTTCTTTTACAATTATATGTATGACTGGAGTGAGGCTCGTCGGGTCTAGTCATTGAGGAGGATTGGTGACAACTCCTTCGATCATCCCAACTGGTGAATTTGATTGTCTAGTATTACTCGGGCTTTTAAGGTTTTGATTTGATTGATGAGCAGGAGGACAGATGGGCTTTGATTTGATTGATGAGCAGGAGGACAAATGGGCTATCCCGGACAAGTGGTATTACCTCGACGACAACCACAACGCAAGCAATCAAAGCAATGTTCCCTCGGTGGTTTTCTCCAACAATCTCTTAGACTCTTAGAGTATGGGTTCTGCATTGATAAAATGCACAGAACGTCCTAGACCATGGCATTGTTGATGTCGGTGTAGAGGATTGATTGATTGATTTATTGATGCCATTAGGCATCTGGCAGCGCAACAACAATGGTCATATACCGCCCAACATATAAAGGTCATCTACATCATTAATAAAATATGTACAAAAATTAAATAATTTTCACTACCTCAAAAGGGAGAAGCAGCATGAATAAAACCCACGTCTTCCAAAAGATCATATATTAATGAAATAACCTATTTAAGTTAGATATATACAAGAATTGAAATATTAACGAAAGAAACATTAAACTTTAACTACCTAAAAATTAATAGCCATAAATACAATAAAATTCACAATTTGTGGAGAAGGCCAGCCTCCTCCACATAGGAGAGGGTGTTCCCTGCCACACAACAAGCCTCCTCCCCGAGCACCTGGAAGAGACTGTAAGAACCGTCACCCTTCCGGTACTCGGAGAGGTACCTACGACGAAGGTCCCCAAGGCTGGGACACTCGACAATAAGATGCCGTACTGTCAAAGGGACCAGACAATCATCACAGTAGGGAGGGTGAGCCCTCTCCATTAAAAAGCCATGAGTCAATAATGTGTGGCCAATGCGGAGACGGACAAGAGCCGTCTCCCACCGGCGGGACATGCCACTGTAGCTCCACAATCCAAGGCGCTGGCGGATGTCACGGAGCTCGTTAGCCCCGATGGCATCCCATCTGTCCTGCCAGCAGGAACGAACGGTAGCATCTATGTAGGGTCGAAGGTCCACTGCAGGAACAGGATGACACCTGGCAGGAGGCCGGGAATTGGAGACCACAGCCTTAGCCAGGGCGTTAGCCCGCTCATTCCCATCAACACCCACATGGGCCGGGACCCAACAAAAAGTGACTTTGCGGCCACGACGACCCAGGAGGACAAGCCACTCAAGAATGGCCAACACCAGGGGATGGGTAGAGTTAAAATTGCACAAGGCCTGCAAGGCACTACAGGAATCGCTAAAAATAGTAAACGAAGGCTGAGGGAGAGTAAAAATCACTTGGAGGGCATATAAAATGGCCGAGAGCTCCGCAGTAAAAATGGACATGACAGAAAGGAGCCTGCCTCCACGGCAAAAGTCAGGAAAGACAACTCCAAAGCCAACTCCAGCATGAGACTTTGACCCATCAGTGTACACAGGGAGGGATTCCCTGTGAGTGAAGGCATGTTCTAAAAAGAGGGAACGAGCCACTGGAGGAGGAAGAAATTCCTTCTTGTCTGTAAAGCAGGTGCAGGGGAAAACTTCTGGAAGAAGCCATGGAGCCACCCTGGGGACCCTCACAGGACAAATCTGAAAGTCATCTATGCCCATCTCCTCCATAGCCTTTCTGACCCGGAAGCCAAAGGGCCATGGTGCACGAGAATGTAAAAGGTAGTACTGAGACATGATATCAGATGACACCGCCAAGCAAGGTAGGGTGTCAGGAAGTCGATGTAATCGATGCCAACAACGAACCATCAAGGACTGGCGACGGAGATCAAGAGGTGGCTCATTAGCGTCCACCAGGAGACTGGGGATTTGGGACGACCTGAAGGCTCCGGTCGCCAGACGTACTCCAGCATGATGAACAGGGTCTAAAACTCTGAGACGGGCATCGGTGGCAGAAGAGTACACCTCACACCCATAGTCGAGTTTTGACCTAATAACAACATGGTATAGGCAGAGGAGGGTGGCCCGATCAGCCCCCCAGGATGTATGGCTCAGGACCCTCAACAGGTTAAGAGCTTTGAGGCAAGAGACCTTAAGTGTACGTAAGTGGGGAACCCAAGTCAAACGTTTGTCTAAAAGGAGACCCAAAAAGCGAGTCTCCTCGACACATCGTATCCGATGACCATACATGAATAAGTCCGGATCCGGGTGGATGCCTCGGATGCGGCAGAAGTGCATAGCAACTGTCTTGGAAGGAGAAAATCGAAACCCATGAGAATCAGTCCAACGTGACACCCTGTCAAGGGCAAGCTGCATGCGCCGCTCCGCCACTGACATACGGGAAGCAGCAAACCAGACTGCTAGGTCGTCAACGTACATCGAGTTAGCTATACCGTCTGGAAGGGATGAGGCAATGGCATTAATTGCTACTGCAAACAATGTGACACTGAGGACGCTTCCCTGGGGGACGCCCTCCTCCTGTGCAACAGATGCTGAGTGGGTTGTACCAACCCTCACAGAAAAACTGCGACCACTGAGAAACTCCTTAAGAAAGCGTGGAAGGCGACCCCGCAGGCCATATAAATGGAGTTGCTGCAGGATGCCTTATTGCCATGTAGTGTCATAGGCTTTCTCTAAATCAAAGAATACACAGACAAGGTGTTGATGTCGTGCAGAAGCCTCACATGCAGCAGCTTCCAACCTGACCAGAGCATCTGTAGTGGAACGGTATTTACGAAAGCCAGACTGGGACGGAGACAGAAAATCACCCCGTTCCAAGAAGTATACCAGTCTGACATTCACCATCTTTTCAAATAGTTTACAGAGACAGGAGGTCAAGGCAATTGGTCGAAAATTGAGGGCAACACCAGAGTCCTTGCCCGGCTTGAGAAAAGGAAGGATGGTAGCAACCCTGCACCCAGAAGGAAGACACCCTCCAGCCAGATTCTGTTATATACAGCTAAAAGAAATGAGATCGCTTCCTCACCCAAGTGTCGTAACATTGCATATGGGATGTTGTCTGGCCCAGGAGAAGTGTCGCCGCAGAGAGAGAGAGAGCAGAATGCAGGTCTCTCAGGGTGAATATATGGTTATAACTTTCATTCTCGTTCCCTGAGAAATCCAGGACAGTACGCTCCTTGACTCTTAACTCATGCCTGACAGCCAGAGGTCGAGAGTCACGGCTGGAGACTTTTGCAAAAGCCTCCGCCATGGTATTGGCCACTGTCAAACCATCCATGATCTTAATTCCATTGACCTTAAGTACAGGTGGAGAACTAGGAGAAAACTTCCCCGCCATCTTACAGACTCTTCTGAACACTTGGGTGAGTGGAGTTTTAGTATTAATTGAAGACACATAGGCCTTCCAAGATGCACGTCGGGCCTCTTTTAAAACTCGTCTAGCCCGAGCCCTTGCCCGTCGGAAGTCCTCTAAAAGAGTTGGGTCCCCACGATTGCGACGAAGGCGAGAGAAAGCAGCGCGCTTCTCCCGCACAGCAGTGGTGCAGACTGGTGACCACCAAGGGACAGGACGTTTGGGAAAGTAGCCAGAAGTTCTAGGGATAGAGTTGAGAGCAGCAGAGTGGAGCATATCAGTGAAATATGTTACAGCCTCGTCAGAGCTACCGAAATCGGCTACAGAAGAGACCGAAGAAGTTAGCTCTCTAAAAAACTGCCAGTCAGCCTTCTCTAATTTCCACCTAGGAAGACGAGACTGTGGTTCGTACCTGTTACCTTCTAAAAGTATAGGGAAATGGTCACTGCCATATAAGTCAGGCAACACTCTCCAAGTAAAATCCAACAGAGCACTGGGTGAGCAAAGGGAAATGTCAATGGCGGTAAAAGTCCCAGTAGGGCTATTATAATGTGTCACATCTCCCGTATTTAAAACCCCTAATCCCTCATCCTCAATAAAAGAAGCCAATAAAACACCCCTGGGGTTGACCGAACTGTCACCCCACAGAGGATGACAACCATTAAAATCACCCAATAAAATAAAGGGAAATGGAAGGTCCCGTACAAGATGGTTGAGATCACCCCTCTCAACTGTAACACTGGGAGGAAGGTATAGACTGCATACAGTGTCCATAAAAACCTTAACTGCAACAGCCTGGAGCGGAGTGTCAAGCCCCAGGCTCGTGCATGGAATATCTCGGCGAACTAGGATGGCAGAGCCACCATGATGACCCTGCCCTTCAAATGAATTGGAATAAAATGCAGAGTATGCTGGAGGACTGGCAGGAATGTAGTCCCCAAGCATTGTCTCTTGGAGAGAAACACATGCAGGAGAGAAGCTAGAGAGAAGAACGCGCAGTTCCTCCCAAGAAACACGCAAGCCACGGCAATTCCACTGAAGGACCTTGAACGGTGTTACTTTAGTACTGATTTTTGGGAAGCCTCACGGAGGTACTTCCCACTACCACCTCGACCTAAGAGTTTATTCAAACAATAAGATTTGTCTAATCCTGGGCCACTAGAAGAAGAGCGAACCCGAGGAGTAGTACATGGGGCAGTAATTGGGACCCGTAGACGAGTCCCTGAAGCATCTGATATGTTAGAAGAAGATGAAGGTATATGAGATGGGATATTCTTTGAAACAATTACATTGGTTCTGTCCTGTACAGCAGTGGTATCACTGACACAGGCAGATACATCAACATCCATAATACAGGTGGTAGAATCACTCCGCTGCTCAAGCGGAAGAGAAAGTGAATCTTTTGAAGTCACAACATCCGTGGCATCCACATTAACTTCACGCCCCTCTGATGATCCCGAAGGAAGCTTGCGAGGAGGAACTTCTGTTGAATCAAGAGATTCATCAAAGCCACGAGAACGCTTCTGGTGAAATTGAGAGGAAACTATGGATGAGTCCACAGTGATGGTTGCCTCACAAGGTGGAACATCTATAGAGTCAAGTGCCTCAGAGGAACCACGAAGGCGTCTCTGTGGCAGTTTAGGTGACTTAAGTTTCCTTTTGGGAGAGCGTGTGGCAGCGTGAACCTCTACCACATGGACACCTTTAGCTAAAGTCTAAGAATTGTCATCAGTTGAAGGGTCACCAAAATGAGTGTCTGATAAAGTTTCCAAGACAGAGAAACTATTATGTAGAGTAACCTTAGAAACGTTCTCACTAGAGCAAGAAGCAGCTGCCTCTTGAGAGGGTTGAGAGGGTGCTGCAACCAATTTAGGGCGAAGGGAGGAGGCGTATGTCTTCACACCACCATCCTTCTGTCGCCTGAATAGGTTCTCGTGGTCTTTGCCAAACCAGCAGGGAAGTCGAATAGTATACAGAGTGGAGGTGGAACAAAGAAAGTCTCTATTATTTTTACAATCTTTATTTACTTACAATTGACCCAATAACTATTAATTTACCATGACTGATATAAAAATATTCCTCCCTTTGAATTTAAACCCTTAACTCATTAATTATCAAAACAGAGCAAAAAAACATTAATTGATTACAATAACTTAATCAATGGATGTTTAAAGTCAAAAGTCCTGTCACCTCGCTTGCTTCACTGAGGCACGCGATGCTCATAGACTCGAGTTTATTAGGTGTAGAAAACGTGCGTATTTCTCGAGTCCATGAACACTGCTTGTCTCGGTGAAGCAAGTGTGGCGACACGACTTATGTCGCCGACTGTACAGAGCCAGTTCTCGAACGGCTCACGGATGTAGGCATGCACATATCGACTTTGGACACTTAAAATATCGATTTTTAGCATGTTTTGAGCCTATATTTTGAAAACATTCTAGCACTGAGTAGGCATGTACAGATCGCTTCTGGGACCCAAAAATATCGAATTTTCGGGTGTTTTGAGGTTGAATTTGGGATATAAACGGGTGCAGAAGATGCATACACATATTGACTTGGGGCACCTAAAATATCGATTTTCAGCATGTTTTGGGCCTGTATCTGAGTAGGCATGTACAGATCGCTTCTGGGACCCCAAAATATCGAATTTTCGGGTGTTTGGAGAATGAATTTGAGATATAAACGGGTACAGAAGATGCATGCACATATCGACTTTTGGGCACCTAAAATATCGATTTTGAGCATGTTTTGGGTCTGTATTTTGAAAACATTCTAACTAGGAGTAGGCATGTACAGATCGCTTCTAGGACCCAAAAATACCGAATTTTCGGGTGTTTTGAGCCTGAATTTGAGATATAAACGGGTACAGAGATGCATGCACATATCGACTTTGGACACTTAAAATATCGATTTTTAGCATGTTTTGGGCCTGTATTTTGAAAATACTCTAACACGGAGTAGGCAAGTACAGATCGCTTCTGGGACCCCAAAATATCGAATTTTCGGGTGTTTGGAGCCTGAATTTGAGATATAAACGGGTACAGAAGATGCATCCACATATCGACTTTTGGGCACCTAAAAGATCGATTTTCAGTATGTTTTGGGCCTGTATATTGAAAATACTCTAATACGGAGTAGGCATGTACAGATCGCTTCTGGGACCCCAAAATATCGGGTTTTCGGGTGTTTTGGGCCTGAATTTGAGATATCGACTTTGGGCACCTAAAATGTCGATTTTTAGCATGTTTTGGGCCTATATTTTTAAAAACACTCTAGCACTGAGTAGGCATGTACAGATCGCTTATGGGACCCCATAATACCGAATTTTCGGGTGTTTTAAGCCTGAATTTGAGATATAAACGGGTACAGAAGATGCATGCACATAACGACTTTTGGGCACCTAACAGATCGATTTTCAGTATGTTTTAGGCCTGTATTTTGAAAATACTCTAACACGGAGTAGGTATGTACAGATCGCTTCTTGGACCCCAAAATATCGAATTTTCGGGCGTTTGGAGCCTGAATTTGAGATATAAACGGGTACAGAAAATGCATGCACATATTGACTTTGTGCACCTAAAATATCGATTTTCAGTATGTTTTGGGCCTGTATTTTGAAAATACTCTAACACGGAGTAAGTATGTACAGATCGCTTCTGGGACCCCAAAATACCGAATTTTCGGGTGTTTTGAGCCTGAATTTGAGATATCAACGGGTACAGAAGATGCATGCACATATCGACTTTTGGGCACCTAAAAGATCGATTTTCGGTATGTTTTGGGCCTGTATATTGAAAATACTCTAATACGGAGTAGGCATGTACAGATAGCTTCTGGGACCCCAAAATATCGGGTTTTCGGGTGTTTTGGGCCTGAATTTGAGATATCGACTTTGGGCACCTAAAATGTCGATTTTTAGCATGTTTTGGGCCTATATTTTTAAAAACACTCTAGCACTGAGTAGGCATGTACAGATCGCTTATGGGACCCCATAATACCGAATTTTCGGGTGTTTTAAGCCTGAATTTGAGATATAAACGGGTACAGAAGATGCATGCACATAACGACTTTTGGGCACCTAACAGATCGATTTTCAGTATGTTTTAGGCCTGTATTTTGAAAATACTCTAACACGGAGTAGGTATGTACAGATCGCTTCTTGGACCCCAAAATATCAAATTTTCGGGCGTTTGGAGCCTGAATTTGAGATATAAACGGGTACAGAAAATGCATGCACATATTGACTTTGTGCACCTAAAATATCGATTTTCAGTATGTTTTGGGCCTATATTTTGAAAATACTCTAACACAGAGTAAGTATGTACAGATCGCTTCTGGGACCCCAAAATACCGAATTTTCGGGTGTTTTGAGCCTGAATTTGAGATATCAACGGGTACAGAAGATGCATGCACATATCGACTTTTGGGCACCTAAAAGATCGATTTTCGGTATGTTTTGGGCCTGTAATTTGAAAATACTCTAACACGGAGTAGGCATGTACAGATCGCTTCTGGGACCCCAAAATATCGAATTTTCGGGTGTTTTGAGTTTGAATTTGAGATATAAACGGGTACAGAAGATGCATGCACATCTCTACTTTGGTCACCTAAAATATCGATTTTCAGCATGTTTTGGGCCTGTATTTTGAAAATACTCTAACACGGAGTAGGCAAGTAGAGATCGCTTCTGGGACCCCAAAATATCGAATTTTTGGGTGTTTGGAGCCTGAATTTGAGATATAAACGGGTACAGAAGATGCATCCACATATCGACATTTGGGCACCTAAAAGATCAATTTTCAGTATGTTTTGGGCCTGTATATTGAAAATACTCTAATACGGAGTAGGCATGTACAGATCGCTTCTGGGACCCCAAAATATCGGGTTTTCGGGTGTTTTGGGCCTGAATTTGAGATATCGACTTTGGGCACCTAAAAATATCGATTTTTAGCATGTTTTGGGACTATATTTTGAAAATATTCTAGTACTGAGTAGGCATGTACAGATCGCTTCTGGGACCCCAAAATACCGAATTTTCGGGTGTTTTGACCTGAATTTGAGATATAAACGGGTACAGAAGATGCATGCACATATCGACTTTGGACACTTAAAATATCGATTTTTAGCATGTTTTGAGCCTATATTTTGAAAACATTCTAGCACTGAGTAGGCATGTACAGTTCGCTTCTGAGACCCAAAAAATATCGAATTTTTGGGTGTTTTGAGGTTGAATTTGGAATATAAACGGGTGCAGAAGATGCATACACATATTGACTTTGGTCACCTAAAATATCGATTTTCAGCATGTTTTGGGCCTGTATTTTGAAAATACTCTAACACGGAGTAGGCAACTACAATTCGCTTCTGGGACCCCAAAATATCGAATGTTCGGGTGTTTGGAACCTGAATTTGAGATATAAACGGGTACAGAAGATACATCCACATTTCGACTTTTGGGCACCTAAAAGATCTATTTTCAGTATGTTTTGGGCCTGTATATTGAAAATACTCTAACACGGAGTAGGCATGAACAGATCGCTTCTGGGACCCCAAAATATCGAAATTTCGGGTGTTTTGAGCCTGAATTTGAGATATCGACTTTGGGCACCTAAAATATCGATTTTTAGCATTTTTTGGGCCTATATTTTGAAAATATTCTAGCACTGAGTAGGCATGTACAGATTGCTTCTGGGACCCCAAAATATCAAATTTTCGGGTGTTTTGATCCTGAATTTGAGATATAAACGGGTACAGAAGATGCATGCACATATCGACTTTTGGGCACCTAAAAGATAGATTTTCAGTATGTTTTGGGCCTGTATCTTGAAAACATTCTAACTAGGAGTAGGCATGTACAGATCGCTTCTGGGACCCCAAAATATCGAATTTTCGGGTGTTTTGGGCCTGAATTTGAGATATCGACTTTGGGCACCTAAAATATCGATTTTTAGCATGTTTTGGGCCTATATTTCGAAAATATTCTAGCCCTAAGTAGGCATGTACAGATCGCTTCTGGGACCCCAAAATATCAAGTTTTCGGGTGTTTTGATCCTGAATTTGAGATATAAACGAGTACAGAAGATGCATGCACATATCGACTTTTGGGTACCTACAATATCGATTTTAAGCATATTTTGGGTCTGTATCTTGAAAACATTCTAACTAGGAGTAGGCATGTACAGATCGCTTCTAGGACCCAAAAATACCGAATTTTCGGGTGTTTTGAGACTGAATTTGAGATATAAACGGGTACAGAAGATGCATGCACATATCTATCGACTTTGGACACTTAAAATATCGATTTTTAGCATGTTTTGAGCCTATATTTTGAAAACATTCTAGCACTGAGTATTCATTAACAGATCGCTTCTGGGACCCAAAAATATAGAATTTTCGGGTGTTTTGAGCCTGAATTTGAGATATAAACAGGTACTGATGATGCATGCACATATCAACTTTTGGGCACTTAAAATATCGATTTTGAGCATGTTTTGGGTCTGTATCTTGAAAACATTCTAATTAGGAGTAGGAATGTACAGATCGCTTCTAAGACCCAAAAATACCGAATTTTCCGGTATTTTGAGCCTGAATTTGAGATATAAACGTGTACAGAAGATGCATGCACATATCGACTTTGGACACTTAAAATATCGATTTTTAGCATGTTTTGAGCCTATATTTGGAAAACATTCTAGCACTGAGTAGGCATGTGCAGATCGCTTCTGGGACCCAAAAATATCGAATTTTCGGGTGTTTTGAGGTTGAATTTGAGATATAAACGAGTGCAGAAGATGCATACACATATTACCTTTGGGCACTTAAAATATCGATTATCAGCATGTTTTGGGCCTGTATCTGAGTAGGCATGTACAGATCGCTTCTGGGACCCCAAAATATCGAATTTTTGGGTGTTTTGATCCTGAATTTGAGATATAAACGGGTACAGAAGATGCATGCACATATCGACTTTAGACACTTAAAATATCGATTTTTAGCATGTTTTGAGCCTATATTTTGAAAACATTCTAGCACTGAGTAAGCATGTACACTTAGCTTCTGGGACCCAAAAAATATCGAATTTTCGGGTGTTTTGAGGTTGAATTTGGGATATAAACGGGTGCAGAAGATGCATACACATATTGACTTTGGTCATCTAAAATATCGATTTTCAGCATGTTTTGGGCCTGTATTTTGAAAATACTCTAACACGGAGTAGGCAAGTACAGATCGCTTCTGGGACCCCAAAATATCGAATGTTCGGGTGTTTGGAGCCTGAATTTGAGATATAAACGGGTACAGAAGATATTATCCACATTTCGACTTTTGGGCACCTAAAAGATCGATTTTCAGTATGTTTTGGGCCTGTATATTGAAAATACTCTAATACGGAGTAGGCATGTACAGTTCGCTTCTGGGACCCAAAAATATCGAAATTTCGGGTGTTTTGTGCCTGAATTTGAGATATCGACTTTGGGCACCAAAAATATCGATTTTTAACATTTTTTGGGCCTATATTTTGAAAATATTCTAGCACTGAGTAGGCATGTACAGATTGCTTCTGGGACCCCAAAATATCAAATTTTTGGGTGTTTTGAGCCTTTATTTGAGATATAAACGGGTACAGAAAATGCATGCACATATCGACTTTTGAGCACCTAAAATATCGATTTTGAGCATGTTTTGGGTCTGTATCTTGAAAACATTCTAACTAGGAGTAGGCATGTACAGATCGATTCTGGGACCCCAAAATATCGAATTTTCGTGTGTTTTGGGCCTCAATTTTAAAATCGACTTTGGGCACCTAAAATATCGATTTTTAGCATGTTTTGGGCCTATAATTTTGAAAATATTCTAGCACTAAGTAGGCATGTACAGATCACTTCTTGGACCCCAAAATATCGAATTTTTGGGTGTTTTGAGCCTGAATTTGAGATATAAACGGGTACAGAAGATGCATGCACATATCGACTTTGGAAACTTAAAATATCGATTTTTTGCATGTTTTGAGCCTATATTTTGAAAACATTCTAGCACTGAGTAGGCATGTACAGATCGCTTCTGGTACCAAAAAATATAGAATTTTCGGGTGTTTTGAGGTTGAATTTGGGATATAAACGGGTGCAGAAGATGCATACACATATTGACTTTGGGCACCTAAAATATCGATTTTCAGAATGTTTTGGGCCTGTATTTTGAAAATACTCTAACACGGAGTAGGTATGTACAGATCGCTTCTGGGACCCTAAAATACCGAATTTTCGGGTGTTTTGAGCCTGAATTTGAGATATAAACTGGTACAGAAGATGCATGCACATATCGACTTTTGGGCACCTAAAAGATCGATTTTCAGTATGTTTCGGGCCTGTAATTTGAAAATACTCTAACACGGAGTAGGCATGTACAGTTCGCTTCTGGGACCCCAAAAAATCGAATTTTCGGGTGTTTTGGGCCTGAATTTGAGATATCGACTTTGGGCCCCTAAAATATCGATTTTTAGCATGTTTTGGGCCTATATTTTAAAAACAATCTAGCACTGAGTAGGCATGTACAGATCGCTTCTGGGACCCCAAAATACCGAATTTTCGGGTGTTTTGAGCCTGAATTTGAGATATAAACGGGTACAGAAAATGCATGCACATATCGACTTTTGGGCACCTAAAAGATCGATTTTCAGTATGTTTTGGGCCTGTATTTTAAAAATACTCTAACACTGAGTAGGCATGTACAATTCGCTTCTGGGACCCCAAAATATCGAATTTTCGGGTGTTTTGGGCCTGAATTTGAGATATCGACTTTGTGCACCTAAAATATCGATTTTTAGCATGTTTTGAGCCTATATTTTGAAAAAATTCTAGCACTGAGTAGGCATGTACAGATCGCTTCTGGAACCAAAAAATTATCGAATTTTCGGGTGTTTTGAGGTTGAATTTGGGATTTAAACGGGTGCAGAAGATGCATACACATATTGACTTTGGTCACGTAAAATATCGATTTTCAGCATGTTTTGGGCCTGTATTTGAAAATACTCTAACACGGAGTAGGCAAGTACAGATCACTTCTGGGACCCAAAAATATAGAATTTTCGGGTGTTTGGAGCCTGAATTTGAGATATAAACGGGTAAAGAAGATACATGCACGTATCGACTTTTGGGCACCTAAAATATCGATTATCTGTATGTTTTGGGCCTGTATTATATAAATACTCTAACACGGAGTAGGTATGTACAGATCGCTTCTAGGACCCCAAAATATCGAATTTTCGGGTGTTTAAGGACTGAATTTGAGATATCGACTTTGGGCACCTAAAATATCGATTTTTAGCATGTTTTGGGCCTATATTTTGAGAACATTCTAGCACTGAGTAGGCATGTACAGATCGCTTCTGGGACCCCGAAATATCGAATTTTCGGGTGTTTTAAGCCTGAATTTGAGATATAAACGGGTGCAGAAGATGCATACACATATTAACTTTGGGCACCTAAAATATCGATTTTCAGCATGTTTTGGGCCTATATCTGAGTAGGCATGTACAGATCGCTTCTGGGACCCCAAAATATCGAATTTTCGGGTGTTTGGAGCCTGAATTTAAGATATAAACGGGTACAGAAGATGCATGCACATATCGACTTTTGGGCACCTAAATAATCGATTTTCAGTATGTTATGGGTCTGTATTTTAAAAATACTCTAACACGGAGTAGGCATGTACAGTTCGCATCTAGGACCCCAAAATATCGAATTTTCAGGTGTTTTGGGCCTGAATTTTAGATATCGACTTTGGGCACCTAAAATATCGATTTTTAGCTTGTTTTGAGCCTATATTTTGAAAACATTCTAGCACTGAGAAGGCATGTACAGATCACTTCAGGGACCCCAAAATATCGAATTTTCGGGTGTTTTGATCCCGAATTTGAGATATAAACGGGTCCAGAAGATGCATGCACATATCGACTTTGGACACTTAAAATATCGATTTTTAGCATGTTTTAAACCTATATTTTGAAAAAATTCTAGCACTGAGTAGGCATGTACAGATCGCTTCTGGAACCAAAAAATTATCGAATTTTCGGGTGTTTTGAGGTTGAATTTGGGATTTAAACGGGTGTAGAAGATGCATACACATATTGACTTTGGTCACCTAAAATATCGATTTTCAGCATGTTTTGGGCCTGTATTTTGAAAATACTCTAACACGGAGTAGGCAAGTACAGATCACTTCTGGGACCCCAAAATATCGAATTTTCTGGTGTTTGGAGCCTGAATTTGAGATATAAACGGGTACAGAAGATGCATGCACATATCGACTTTTGGGCACCTAAAATATCGATTATCTGTATGTTTTGGGCCTATATTTTATAAATACTCTAACACGGAGTAGGTATGTACAGATCGCTTCTAGGACCCCAAAATATCGAATTTTCGGGTGTTTAAGGACTGAATTTGAGATATCGACTTTGGGCACCTAAAAAATCGATTTTTAGCATGTTTTGAACCAGTATTTTGAAAACATTCTAGCACTGAGTAGGCATGTACAGATCGCTTCTGGGACCCCGAAATATCGAATTTTCGGGTGTTTTAAGCCTGAATTTGAGATATAAACGGGTACTAAAAATGCATGCACATATTAACTTTGGGCACCTAAAATATCGATTTTAAGCATGTTTTGGGCCTGTATTTTGAAAATACTCTAACACGGAGTAGGCAAGTACAGATCGCTTCTGGGACCCCAAAATATCGAATGTTCGGGTGTTTGGAGCCTGAATTTGAGATATAAACGGGTACAGAAGATATTATCCACATTTCGACTTTTGGGCACCTAAAAGATCGATTTTCAGTATGTTTTGGGCCTGTATATTGAAAATACTCTAATACGGAGTAGGCATGTACAGATCGCTTCTGGGACCCCAAAATATCGAATTTTAGGGTGTTTTGGGCCTGAATTTGATATATCGACTTTGGGCACCTAAAATATCGATTTTTAGCATTTTTTGGGCCTATATTTTGAAAATATTCTAGCACTGAGTAGGCATGTACAGATTGCTTCTGGGACCCCAAAATATCAAATTTTCGGGTGTTTTGATCCTGAATTTGAGATATAAACGGGTACAGAAAATGCATGAACATATCGACTTTTGAGCACCTAAAATATCGATTTTGAGCATGTTTTGGGTCTGTATCTTGAAAACATTCTAACTAGGAGTAGGCATGTACAGATCGCTTCTAGGACCCAAAAATACCGAATTTTCGGTTGTTTTGAGCCTGAATTTGAGATATAAACGGGTACAGAAGATGCATGCACATATCGACTTTGGACACTTAAAATATCGATTTTTAGCATGTTTTGAGCCTATATTATGAAAACATTCTAGCACTGAGTATTCATGTACAGCTCGCTTCTGGGACCCAAAAATATCGAATTTTCGGGTGTTTTGAGCCTGAATTTGAGATATAAACGAGTGCAGAAGATGCATACACATATTAACTTTGGGCACCAAAAATATCGATTTTCAACATGTTTTGGGCCTGTATCTGAGTACGAATGTACAGATCGCTTCTGGGACCCCAAAATATCGAATTTTCGGGTGTTTTGTTACTGAATTTGAGATATAAACGGGTACAGAAGATGCATGCACATATCGACTTTTGGGCACCTAAAAGATCGATTTTCAGTATGTTTTGGGCTTGTATTTTGAAAATACTCTAACACGGAGTGGGCATGTACAGTTCGCTTCTGGGACCCAAAAATATCGAATTTTCGGGTGTTTTGGGCCTGAATTTGATATATCAACTTTGGGCACCTAAAATATCGATTTTCAGAATGTTTTGGGCCTGTATTTTGAAAATACTCTAACACGGAGTATGCAGGTACAGATCGCTTCTGGGACCCCAAAATATCGAATTTTCGGGTGTTTGGAGCCTGAATTTGAGATATAAAAGGGTACAGAAGATGCATCCACATATCGACTTTTGGGCACCAAAAAGATCGATTTTCAGTATGTTTTGGGCCTGTATATTGAAAATACTCTAACACGGAGTAGGCATGTACAGATCGATTCTGGGACCCCAAAATATAGAATTTTCGTGTGTTTTGGGCCTCAATTTTAATATCGACTTTGGGCACCTAAAGTATCAATTTTTAGCATGTTTTGGGCCTATATTTTTAAAAAATATTCTAGCACTAAGTAGGCATGTACAGATCACTTCTTGGACCCCAAAATATCGAATTTTTGGGTGTTTTGAGCCTGAATTTGAGATATAAACGGGTACAGAAGATGCATGCACATATCGACTTTGGAAACTTAAAATATCGATTTTTTGCATGTTTTGAGCCTACATTTTGAAAACATTCTAACTAGGAGTAGGCATGTACAGATCGCTTCTAGGACCCAAAAATACCGAATTTTCGGTTGTTTTGAGCCTGAATTTGAGATATAAACGGGTACAGAAGATTCATGCACATATCGACTTTGGACACTTAAAATATCGATTTTTAGCATGTTTTGAGCCTATATTATGAAAACATTCTAGCACTGAGTATTCATGTACAGCTCGCTTCTGGGACCTAAAAATATCGAATTTTCGGGTGTTTTGAGCCTGAATTTGAGATATAAACGAGTGCAGAAGATGCATACACATATTAACTTTGGGCACCAAAAATATCGATTTTCAGCATGTTTTGGGCCTGTATCTGAGTACGAATGTACAGATCGCTTCTGGGACCCCAAAATATCGAATTTTCCGGTGTTTTGAGCCTGAATTTGAGATATAAACGGGTACAGAAGATGCATGCACATATCGACTTTTGGGCACCTAAAAGATCGATTTTCAGTATGTTTTGGGCTTGTATTTTGAAAATACTCTCACACGGAGTGGGCATGTACAGTTCGTTTCTGGGACCCCAAAATATCGAATTTTCGGGTGTTTTGGGCCTGAATTTGATATATCAACTTTGGGCACCTAAAATATCGATTTTCAGAATGTTTTGGGCCTGTATTTAGAAAATACTCTAACACGGAGTATGCAGGTACAGATCGCTTCTGGGACCCCAAAATATCAAATTTTCGGGTGTTTGGAGCCTGAATTTGAGATATAAAAGGGTACAGAAGATGCATCCACATATCGACTTTTGGGCACCAAAAAGATCGATTTTCAGTATGTTTTGGGCCTGTATATTGAAAATACTCTAACACGGAGTAGGCATGTACAGATCGATTCTGGGACCCCAAAATATCGAATTTTCGTGTGTTTTGGGCCACAATTTTAATATCGACTTTGGGCACCTGAAGTATCAATTTTTAGCATGTTTTGGGCCTATATTTTGAAAATATTCTAGCACTAAGTAGGCATGTACAGATCACTTCTTGGACCCCAAAATATCGAATTTTTGGGTGTTTTGAGCCTGAATTTGAGATACAAACGGGTACTGAAGATGCATGCACATATCGACTTTGGAAACTTAAAATATCGATTTTTTGCATGTTTTGAGCCTACATTTTGAAAACATTCTAGCACTGAGTAGGCATGTACAAATCGCTTCTGGGACCCTAAAATACCGAATTTTCGGTTGTTTTCAGCCTGAATTTGAGATATAAACGGGTACAGAAGATGCATGAACATATCGACTTTTGGGCACCTAAAAGATCGATTTTCAGTATGTTTTAGGCTTGTAATTTGAAAATACTCTAACACGGATTAGGCATGTACAGTTCGCTTCTGGGACCCCAAAATATCGAATTTTCGGGTGTTTTGGGCCTGAATTTGAGATATCGACTTTGGGCACCTAAAATATCGATTTTTCGCATGTTTTGGGCCTATATTTTAAAAACAATCTAGCACTGAGTAGGCATGTACAGATCGCTTCTGGGACCCCAAAATACCGAATTTTCGGGTGTTTTGAGCCTGAATTTGAGATATAAACGGGTACAGAAGATGCATGCACATATCGATTTTTGGGCACATAAAAGATCGATTTTCAGTATGTTTTGGGCTTGTATTTTGAAAATACTCTAACACGGAGTAGGCATGTACAATTCGCTTCTGGGACCCCAAAATACCGAATTTTCGGGTGTTTTGAGCCTGAATTTGAGATATAAACGGGTCCAGAAGATGCATGCACATATCGACTTTGGACACTTATAATTTCGATTTTTAGCATGTTTTAAACCTATATTTTGAAAAAATTCTAGCACTGAGTAGGCAAGTACAAATCGCTTCTGGAACCAAAATTTTTTCGAATTTTCGGGTGTTTTGAGGTTGAATTTGGGATATAAACGGGTGCAGAAGATGCATACACATATTGACTTTGGTCACCTAAAATATCGATTTTCAGCATGTTTTGGGCCTGTATTTTGAAAATACTCTAACACGGAGTAGGCAAGTACAGATCACTTCTGGGACCCCAAAATATCGAATTTTCGTGTGTTTGGAGCCTGAATTTGAGATATAAACGGGTACAGAAGATGCATGCACATATCGACTTTTGGGCACCTAAAATATCGATTATCTGTATGTTTTGGGCCTGTATTTTATAAATACTCTAACACGGAGTAGGTATGTACAGATCGCTTCTAGGACCCCAAAATATCGAATTTTCGGGTGTTTAAGGACTGAATTTGAGATATCGATATTGGGCACCTAAAATATCGATTTTTAGCATGTTTTGGGCCTATATTTTGAAAACATTCTAGAACTGAGTAGGCATGTACAGATCGCTTCTGGGACCCCAAAATATCGAATTTTCGGGTGTTTTAAGCCTGAATTTGAGATATAAACGGTTACAGAAAATGCATGCACATATTGACTTTGGGCACCTTAAATATCGATTTTCAGCATGTTTTGGGCCTGTATTTTGAAAATACTCTAACACGGAGTAGGCATGTACAGATCGCTTCTTGGACACAAAAATATAGAATTTTTGGGCGTTTTGAGCCTGAATTTGAGATATCGACTATGGGCACCTAAAATATTGATTTTTAGCATGTATGGGCCTATATTTTGAAAATATTCTAGCACTAAGTAGGCATGTACAGCTCACTTCTGGGACCCCAAAATATCGAATTTTCGGGTGTTTTGAGCCTGAATTTGAGATATAAATGGGTACAGAAGATGCATGCACATCTCTACTTTGGTCACCTAAAATATCGATTTTCAGCATGTTTTGGGCCTGTATTTTGAAAATACTCTAACACGGAGTAGGCAAGTACAGATCGCTTCTGGGACCCCAAATTATCGAATTTTTGGGTGTTTGGAGCCTGAATTTGAAATATAAACGGGTACAGAATATGCATGCACATATCGACTTTGGACACTTAAAATATCGATTTTTAGCATGTTTTGTGCCTATATTTTGAAAACATTCTAGCACTGAGGAGGCTTGTACAGATCGCTTCTGGGACCAAAAAATATCGAATTTTCGGGTGTTTTGAGGTTGAATCTGGGATATAAACGGGTGCAGCAGATGCATACACATATTGACTTTGGGCACCTAAAATATCGATTTTCAGCATGTTTTGGACCTGTATTTTGAAAATACTCTAACAGGGAGTAGGTATGTACAGATCGCTATTGGGACCCCAAAATACCGAGTTTTCGGGTGTTTTGTGCCTGAATTTGAGATATAAACGGGTACAGAAGATGCATGTACATATCGACTTTTGCGCACCTAAAATATCAATTTTCAGTAAGTTTTGGGCCTGTAATTTGAAAATACTCTAACACGAAGTAGGCATGTACAGTTTGCTTCTGGGACCCCAAAATATCGAATTTTCGGGTGTTTTGGGCCTGAATTTGAGATATCGACTTTGGGCACCTAAAATATCGATTTTTATCATGTTTTGTGCCTATATTTTAAAAACATTCTAGCACTGAGTAGGCATGTACAGATCGCTTCTGGGACCCCAAAATACCAAATTTTCGGGTGTTTTGAGCCTGAATTTGAGATATAAACGGGTACAGAAGATGCATGCACATATCGACTTTTGGGCACATAAAATATCGATTTTCAGTATGTTTTGGGTCTGTAATTTGAAAATACTCTAACACGGAGTAGGCATGTACAGTTCGTTCCTGGGACCCCAAAATATCGAATTTTCGGGTGTTTTTGGCCTGAATTTGAGATATCGACTTTGGGCACCTAAATTATCGATTTTTAGCATGTTTTATGCCTATATTTTGAAAATATTCTAGAACTAAGTAGGCATGTACAGATCACTTCTGGGACCCCAAAATATCGAATTTTCGGGTGTTTTGATCCTGAATTTGAGATATAAACGGGTCTAGAAGATGAATGCACGTATCGACTTTGGACACTTAAAATATCGATTTTTAGCATGTTTTGTGCCTATATTTTGAAAACATTCTAGCACTGAGGAGGCATGTACAGATCGCTTCTGGGACCAAAAAATATGAAATTTCCGGGTGTTTTGAGGTTGAATTTGGGATATAAACGGGTGCAGAAGATGCATACACATATTGACTTTGGTCACCTAAAATATCGATTTTCAGCATGTTTTGGGCCTGTATTTTGAAAATACTCAAA
The DNA here is from genome assembly GCA_033782935.1 of Petrolisthes cinctipes. NCBI lineage: Eukaryota > Metazoa > Arthropoda > Malacostraca > Decapoda > Porcellanidae > Petrolisthes > Petrolisthes cinctipes. The sequence continues at coordinate 7,538,997 of JAWQEG010000043.1, read as the reverse complement.
CACGGAGTGGGCATGTACAGATCGCTTCTAGGACCCCAAAATATCGAATTTTCGGGTGTTTAAGGACTGAATTTGAGATATCGACTTTGGGCACCTAAAATATCGATTTTTAGCATGTTTTGGGCCTATATTTTGAAAACATTCTAGCACTGAGTAGGCATGTACAGATCGCTTCTGGGACCCCGAAATACCGAATTTTCGGGTGATTTGAGCCTGAATTTGAGATATAAACGGGTACAGAAAATGCATGCACATATCGACTTTTGGGCACTTAAAATATCGATTTTCAGCATGTTTTGGGTCTGTATCTTGAAAACATTCTAACAAGGAGTAGGAATGTACAGATCGCTTCTAAGACCCAAAAATACCGTATTTTCGGGTGTTTCGGGCCTGAATTTGATATATCGACTTTGGGCACCTAAAATATCGATTTTCAGAATGTTTTGGGCCTGTATTTTGAAAATACTCTAACACGGAGTATGCAAGTACAGATCGCTTCTGGGACCCCAAAATATCGAATTTTCGGGTGTTTGGAGCCTGAATTTGAGATATAAACGGGTACAGAAGATGCATCCACATATCGACTTTTGGGCACCAAAAATATCGATTTTCAGTATGTTTTGGGCCTGTATTTTATAAATACTCTAACACGGAGTAGGTATGTACAGATCGCTTCTAGGACCCCAAAATATCGAATTTTCGGGTGTTTAAGGACTGAATTTGAGATATCGATATTGGGCACCTAAAATATCGATTTTTAGCATGTTTTGGGCCTATATTTTGAAAACATTCTAGAACTGAGTAGGCATGTACAGATCGCTTCTGGGACCCCAAAATATCGAATTTTCGGGTGTTTTAAGCCTGAATTTGAGATATAAACGGTTACAGAAAATGCATGCACATATTGACTTTGGGCACCTTAAATATCGATTTTCAGCATGTTTTGGGCCTGTATTTTGAAAATACTCTAACACGGAGTAGGCATGTACAGATCGCTTCTTGGACACAAAAATATAGAATTTTTGGGCGTTTTGAGCCTGAATTTGAGATATCGACTATGGGCACCTAAAATATTGATTTTTAGCATGTATGGGCCTATATTTTGAAAATATTCTAGCACTAAGTAGGCATGTACAGCTCACTTCTGGGACCCCAAAATATCGAATTTTCGGGTGTTTTGAGCCTGAATTTGAGATATAAATGGGTACAGAAGATGCATGCACATCTCTACTTTGGTCACCTAAAATATCGATTTTCAGCATGTTTTGGGCCTGTATTTTGAAAATACTCTAACACGGAGTAGGCAAGTACAGATCGCTTCTGGGACCCCAAATTATCGAATTTTTGGGTGTTTGGAGCCTGAATTTGAAATATAAACGGGTACAGAATATGCATGCACATATCGACTTTGGACACTTAAAATATCGATTTTTAGCATGTTTTGTGCCTATATTTTGAAAACATTCTAGCACTGAGGAGGCTTGTACAGATCGCTTCTGGGACCAAAAAATATCGAATTTTCGGGTGTTTTGAGGTTGAATCTGGGATATAAACGGGTGCAGCAGATGCATACACATATTGACTTTGGGCACCTAAAATATCGATTTTCAGCATGTTTTGGACCTGTATTTTGAAAATACTCTAACAGGGAGTAGGTATGTACAGATCGCTATTGGGACCCCAAAATACCGAGTTTTCGGGTGTTTTGTGCCTGAATTTGAGATATAAACGGGTACAGAAGATGCATGTACATATCGACTTTTGCGCACCTAAAATATCAATTTTCAGTAAGTTTTGGGCCTGTAATTTGAAAATACTCTAACACGAAGTAGGCATGTACAGTTTGCTTCTGGGACCCCAAAATATCGAATTTTCGGGTGTTTTGGGCCTGAATTTGAGATATCGACTTTGGGCACCTAAAATATCGATTTTTATCATGTTTTGTGCCTATATTTTAAAAACATTCTAGCACTGAGTAGGCATGTACAGATCGCTTCTGGGACCCCAAAATACCAAATTTTCGGGTGTTTTGAGCCTGAATTTGAGATATAAACGGGTACAGAAGATGCATGCACATATCGACTTTTGGGCACATAAAATATCGATTTTCAGTATGTTTTGGGTCTGTAATTTGAAAATACTCTAACACGGAGTAGGCATGTACAGTTCGTTCCTGGGACCCCAAAATATCGAATTTTCGGGTGTTTTTGGCCTGAATTTGAGATATCGACTTTGGGCACCTAAATTATCGATTTTTAGCATGTTTTATGCCTATATTTTGAAAATATTCTAGAACTAAGTAGGCATGTACAGATCACTTCTGGGACCCCAAAATATCGAATTTTCGGGTGTTTTGATCCTGAATTTGAGATATAAACGGGTCTAGAAGATGAATGCACGTATCGACTTTGGACACTTAAAATATCGATTTTTAGCATGTTTTGTGCCTATATTTTGAAAACATTCTAGCACTGAGGAGGCATGTACAGATCGCTTCTGGGACCAAAAAATATGAAATTTCCGGGTGTTTTGAGGTTGAATTTGGGATATAAACGGGTGCAGAAGATGCATACACATATTGACTTTGGTCACCTAAAATATCGATTTTCAGCATGTTTTGGGCCTGTATTTTGAAAATACTCAAACACGGAGTGGGCATGTACAGATCGCTTCTAGGACCCCAAAATATCGAATTTTCGGGTGTTTAAGGACTGAATTTGAGATATCGACTTTGGGCACCTAAAATATCGATTTTTAGCATGTTTTGGGCCTATATTTTGAAAACATTCTAGCACTGAGTAGGCATGTACAGATCGCTTCTGGGACCCCGAAATACCGAATTTTCGGGTGATTTGAGCCTGAATTTGAGATATAAACGGGTACAGAAAATGCATGCACATATCGACTTTTGGGCACTTAAAATATCGATTTTCAGCATGTTTTGGGTCTGTATCTTGAAAACATTCTAACAAGGAGTAGGAATGTACAGATCGCTTCTAAGACCCAAAAATACCGTATTTTCGGGTGTTTCGGGCCTGAATTTGATATATCGACTTTGGGCACCTAAAATATCGATTTTCAGAATGTTTTGGGCCTGTATTTTGAAAATACTCTAACACGGAGTATGCAAGTACAGATCGCTTCTGGGACCCCAAAATATCGAATTTTCGGGTGTTTGGAGCCTGAATTTGAGATATAAACGGGTACAGAAGATGCATCCACATATCGACTTTTGGGCACCAAAAATATCGATTTTCAGTATGTTTTGGGCCTGTATACTGAAAATACTCTAACACGGAGTAGGCATGTACAGATCGATTCTGGGACCCCTAAATATCGAATTTTCGTGTGTTTTGGGCCTCAATTTGAGATATCGACTTTGGGCATCTAAAATATCGATTTTTAGCATGTTTTGGGCCTATATTTTGAAAATATTCTAGCACTAAGTAGGCATGTACAGATCACTTCTTGGACCCCCAAATATCGAATTTTTGGGTGTTTTGAGCCTGAATTTGAGATATAAACGGGTACAGAGGATGCATGCACATATCGACTTTGGAAACTTAAAATATAGATTTTTTGCATGTTTTGAGCCTATATTTTGAAAACATTCTAGCACTGAGTAGGCATGTACAGATCGCTTCTGGGACCATAAAATATCGAATTTTCGGGTGTTTTGAGGTTGAATTTGGGATATAAACGGGTGCAGAAGATGCATACACATATTGACTTTTGCACCTAAAATATCGATTTTCAGCATGTTTTGGGCCTGTATTTTGAATATACTCACACACGGAGTAGGCAAGTACAGATCGCTTCTGGGACCCCAAAATATCGAATTTTCGGGTGTTTGGAGCCTGAATTTGAGATATAAACGGGTACAGAAGATGCATCCACATATCGACTTTTGGGGACCTTAAAGATCGATTTTCAGTATGTTTTGGGCCTGTATATTGAAAAAAACTCTAATACGGAGTAGGCATGTACAGATCGCTTCTGGTACCCCAAAATATCGGGTTTTCGTGCGTTTTGGGCCTGAATTTGAGATATCGACTTTGGGCACCTAAATTATCGATTTTTAGCATGTTTTGGGCCTATATTTTGAAAATGTTCTAACTAGGAGTAGGAATGTACAGATCGCTTCTAAGACCCAAAAATACCGAATTTTCGTGTGTTTTGAGCATGAATTTGAGATATAAACGGGTACAGAAGATGCATGCACATATCGACTTTGGACACTTAAAATATCGATTTTTAGCATGTTTTGTGCCTATATTTTGAAAACATTCTAGCACTGAGTAGGCATGTGCAGATCGCTTCTGGGACCCAAAAATATCGAATTTTCGGGTGTTTTGAGGTTCAATTTGAGATATAAACAAGTGCAGAAGATGCATACACATATTAACTTTGGGCACCAAAAATATCGATTTTCAGCATGTTTTGGGCCTGTATCTTAGTAGGCATGTACAGATCGCTTCTGGGACCCCAAAATATCGAATTTTCGGGTGTTTGGAGCCTGAATTTGAGATATAATCGGGTACAGAAGATGCATGCACATATCGACTTTTGGGCATCTAAAAGATCGATTTTCAGTATGTTATGGGCCTGTATTTTGAAAATACTCTAACACGGAGTAGGCATGTACAGTTCGCTTGTGGGACCCCAAAATATCGAATTTTCAGGTGTTATGGGCCTGAATTTGAGATATCGACTTTAGGCACCTAATATATCGATTTTTAGCATGTTTTGAGCCTATATTTTGAAAACATTCTAGCACTGAGTAGGCATGTACAGATCACTTCTGGGACCCCAAAATATCGAATTTTCGGGTGTTTTGATCCTGAATTTGAGATATTAACGGGTACAGAAGATGCATGCACATATCGACTTTGGTCATTTAAAATATCGATTTTTAGCATGTTTTGAGCCTATATTTTGAAAACATTCTAGCACTGAGTTGGCATGTACAGTTCGCTTCTGGGACCCAAAAAATATCGAATTTTCGGGTGTTTTGAGGTTGAATTTGGGATAAAAACGGGTACAGAAGATGCATACACATATTGACTTTGGTCACCTAAAATATCGATTTTCAGCATGTTTTGGGCCTGTATTTTGAAAATACTCTAACATGGAGTAGACAAGTACAGATCGCTTCTGGGACCCCAAAATATCGAATGTTCGGGTGTTAGGAGTCTGAATTTGAGATATAAACGGGAACAGAATATACATCCACATATCGACTTTTGGGCACCTAAAAGATCGATTTTCAGTATGTTTTGGGCCTGTATATTGAAAATACTCTAACACGGAGTAGGCATGTACAGATCTCTTCTGGGACCCTAAAATATCGAATTTTCGGGTCTTTTGGGCCTGAATTTGAGATATCGACTTTGGGCACCTAAAATATCGATTTTTAGCATGTTTTGGGCCTATATTTTGAAAATATTCTAGCACTGAGTAGGCATGTACAGATTGCTTCTGGGACCCCAAAATATCAAATTTTCGGGTGTTTTGAACCTGAATTTGAGATATAAACTTGTACAGAAGATGTATGCACATATCGACTTTTGGGCACCTAAAATATCGATTTTGAGCATGTTTTGGGTCTGTATCTTGAAAACATTATAACTAGGAGTAGGCATGTACAGATCGCTTCTAGGACCCAAAAATACCGAATTTTCGGGTGTTTTGAGCCTGAATTTGAGATATAAACGGGTACAGAAGATGCATGCACATATCGACTTTGGACACTTAAAATAACGATTTTTAACATGTTTTTGAGCCTATATTTTGAAAACATTCTAGCACTGAGTATTCATGTACAGATCGCTTCTGGGACCCAAAAATATCGAATTTTCGGGTGTTTTGAGGTTGAATTTGGGATATAAACGGGTGCAGAAGATGCATACACATATTGACTTTGTGCACCTAAAATATCGATTTTCAGCATGTTTTGAGCCTGTATCTGAGTAGGCATGTACAGATCGCTTCTGGGACCCCAAAATATCGAATTTTCGGGTGTTTGGAGCCTGAATTTGAGATATAAACGGGTACAGAAGATGCATGCACATATCGACTTTTGGGCACCTAAAAGATCGATTTTCAGTATGTTATGGGCCTGTATTTTGAAAATACTCTAACACGGAGTAGGCATGTACAGATCGCTTCTGGGACCCCAAAACATCGATTTTTCAGGTGTTTTTGGCCTGAATTTGAGATATCGACTTTGGGCACCTAAAATATCGATTTTTAGCATGTTTTGGGCCTATATTTTGAAAACCTTCTAGCACTGAGTAGGCATGTACAGTTCGCTTCTGGGGTCCAAAAAATATCGAATTTTCGGCTGTTTTGAGGTTGAATTTGGGATATAAATGGGTGCAGAAGATGCATACACATATTGACTTTGGTCACCTAAAATATCGATTTTCAGCATGTTTTGGGCCTGTATTTTGAAAATACTCTAACACGGAGTAGGCAAGTACAGATCGCTTCTGGGACCCCAAAATATCGAATTTTCTGGTGTTTTTGGCCTGAAATTCAGATATCGACTTTGGGCACCTAAAATATCGATTTTTAGCATGTTTTGGGCCTATATTTATAAAATATTCTAGCACTAACTAGGCATGTACAGATCACTTCTGGGACCCCAAAATATCGATTTTTCGGGTGTTTTGATCCTGAATTTGAGATATAAACGGGTACAGAAGAATCATGCACATATCGACTTTGGACACTTAAAATATCGATTTTTAGCATGTTTTGAGCCTATATTTTGAAAACCTTCTAGCACTGAGTAGGCATGTACAGTTCACTTCTGGGGCCAAAAAAATATCGAATTTTCGGGTGTTTTGAGATTGAATTTGGGATATAAACGGGTGCAGAAGATGCATACACATATTGACTTTGGTCACCTAAAATATCGATTTTCAGCATGTTTTGGGCTTGTATTTTGAAAATACTCTAACACGGAGTAGGCAAGTACAGATCGCTTCTGGGACCCCAAAATATCGAATTTTCGGGTGTTTGGAGCCTGAATTTGAGATATAAACGGGTACAGAAGATACATCAACATATCGACTTTTGAGCACCTAAAAGATCGATTTTCAGTATGTTTTGGGCCTGTATATTGAAAATACTCTTACACGGAGTAGGCATGTACAGATCGATTCTGGTACTCCAAAATATCGAATTTTTGGATGTTTTGGGCCTGAATTTGAGATATCGACTTTGGGCTCCTAAAATATCGATTTTTAGCATGTTTTGGGCCTATATTTCGAAAATATTTTAGCACTGAGTAGGCATGTACAGATCGCTTCAGGGACCACAAAATATCAAATTTTCGAGTGTTTTGATCCTGAATTTGAGATATAAACGGGTACAGAAGATGCATTCACATATCGACTTTTGGGCACCTAAAATATCGATTTTGAGCATGTTTTGGGTCTGTATCTTGAAAACATTCTAACTAAGAGTAGGCATGTACAGATCGCTTCTAGGACCCAAAAATACCGAATGTTCGGGTTTTTTGAGGTTGAATTTGGGATATAAACGGGTGCAGAAGATGCATACACATATTAACTTTGGGCACCTAAAATATCGATTTTCAGTATGATATGGGCCTGTATTTTGAAAATACTCTAACACGGAGTAGGCATGTACAGTTCGCTTCTGGGACCCCAAAATATCGATTTTTCGGGGATTTTTGGGCCTGAATTTGAGATATCGACTTTGGGCACATAAAATATCAATTTTTAGCATGTTTTGGGCCTATATTTTGAAAATGTTCTAGCACTAAGTAGGCATGTACAGATCACTTCTGGGACCCCAAAATATCGAATTTTCGGGTGTTTTGATCCTGAATTTGAGATATAAACGGGTACAGAAGATGCATGCACATATCGACTTTGGACACTTAAAATATCGATTTTTAGCATGTTTTGAGACTATATTTTGAAAATATTCTAGCACTGACTAGGCATGTACAGTTCACTTCTGGGACCTAAAAAATATCGAATTTTCGGGTGTTTTGAGGTTGAATTTGAGATATAAACGGGTGCAGAAGATGCATACACATATTGACTTTGGTCACCTAAAATATCGATTTTCAGCATGTTATAGGCCTGTATTTTGAAAATATTCTAACACGGAGTAGGCAAGTACAGATTGCTTCTGGGACCTCAAAATATCGAATTTTCGGGTGTTTTGAGGTTGAATTTGAGATATAAACGAGTGCAGAAGATGCATACACATATTAACTTTAGGCACCTAAAATATCGATTTTTAGCATGTTTTGAGCCTATATTTTGAAAACATTCTAGCACTGACTAGGCATGTACAGTTCCCTTCTGGGACCCAAAAAATATCGGATTTTTGGGTGTTTTGAGGTTTAATTTGGGATATAAACGGGTGCAGAAGATGCATACACATATTGCCTTTGGGCACCTAAAATATCGATTTTCACCATGTTTTGGGCATGTATTTTGAAAATGCTCTAACACGGAGTAGACATCTACAGATCGCTTCTGGGATCCCAAAATATCGAGTTTTCAGGTGTTTTTGGCCTGAATTTGAGATATCGACTTTGGGCACCTAAAATAGCGATTTTTAGCATGTTTTGGGCCTATATTTTAAAAATAATCTAGCACTGAGTAGGCATGTACAAATCGCTTCTGGGACCCAAAATATCGAATTTTCGGATGTTTTGAGGTTGAATTTGGAATATAAACGGGTGCAGATGATGCATACACATATTGATTTTGGGCACCTAAAATATCTATTTTTAGCATGTTTTGGACCTGTATCTGAGTAGGCATGTACAGTTCGCTTCTAGGACCCAAAAATACCGAATTTTCGGGTGTTTTGAGCCTGAATTTGAGATATAAACGGGTACAGAAGATGCATGCACATATTGACTTTGGGCACCTAAAATATCGATAATTAGCATGTTTTGGGCCTATATTTTAAAAATATTCAAGTGCTGAGTAGGCATGTACATATCACTTTTAGGACTCCAAAATATCGAATTGTCGGGTGTTTTGAGCCTGAATTTGAGATATAAACGGGTACAGAAGATGGATGCACATATCGACTTTAGACACTTAAAATATCGATTTTCAGCATGTTTTGAGCCTATATTTTGAAAACATTCTAGCACTGAGTAGGCATGTACAGATCGCTTCTGGGACCAAAAAATATCGAATTTTCTGGTGTTTTGGGGTTGAATTTGGGATATAAACGGTTGCAGAAGATGCATACACATATTGACTTTGGGCACCTAAAATATCGATTTTCAGCATGTTTTGGGCCTGTATTTTGAAAATATTCTAACACGGAGTCGGAATGTACAGATCGCTTCTGGGACCCAAAAATATCGAATTTTCGGGTGTTTTGAGCCTGAATTTGAGATATAAACGGGTTCAGAAGATTCATGCACATATTGACTTTGGACACCTAAAATATAGATTTTCAGCATGTTTTGGGCCTGTATTTTGAAAATACTAAAACACGGAGTAGGCATGTACAGATCGCTTCTGGGACCCCAAAATATCGAATTTTCGGGTGTTTTGATCCTGAATTTGAGATATAAACGGGTACTGAAGATGCATGCACATATCGACTTTTGGTCACCTAAAATACCGATTTTGAGCATGTTTTGGGTCTGTATCTTGAAAACATTCTTACTAGGTGTAGGCATGTACAGTTCGCTTCTAGGACCACAAAATACCGAATTTTCGGGTGTTTTGAGCCTGAATTTGAAATATAAACGGGTACAGAAGATGCATGTACATATCGACTTTAGACACTTAAAATATCGATTTTTAGCATGTTTTCAGCCTTTACTTTGAAAACATTCGAGCACTGAGTAGGCATGTACAGATCGCTTCTGGGACCCAAAATATCGAATTTTCGGGTGTTTTAAGGTTGAACTTTTAATATAAACGGGTGAAGAAGATGCATACACATATTGACTTTGGGCACCTAAACTAGCGATTTTCATCATGTTTTGGGCCTGTATTTTGAAAATGCTCTAACACGGAGTAGGCATGTACAGATCGCTTCTGGGATCCCAAAATATCGAGTTTTCAGGTGTTTTTGGCCGGAATTTGAGATATCGACTTTGGGCACCTAAAATATCGATTTTTATCATGTTTTGGGCCTATATTTTGAAAATAATCTAGCACTGAGTAGGCATGTACAGATCGCTTCTGGGACCATGAAATATCGAATTTTCGGGTGTTTGGAGCCTGAATTTGAGATATAAACGGGTACAGAAGATGCACGCACATATCGACTTTTGGGCACCTAAATGATCGATTTTCAGTATGTTTTGGGCCTCTAATTTGAAAATACTCACACGGAATAGGCATGTACAAATCGCTTCGGGGACCGCAAAATATCAAATTTTCGGGTGTTTTGTGCCTGAATTTCAGATATCGACTTTTGACACCTAAAATATCGATATTAGCATGTTTTGGGCCTATATTTTAAAAATATTCAAGCGCTTAGTAGGCATGTACATATCGCTTCTGGGACTCCAAAATATCGAATTTTTTGGTGTTTTGAGGCTGAATTTGAGATATAAACGGGTACAGAAGATTCATGCACATATCGACTTTGAAAACTTAAAATATCGATTTTTAGCATGTTTTGAGCCTATATTTTGAAAACATTCTAGCACTGAGTAGGCATGTACAGATCGTTTCTGGGACCCCAAAATATAGAATTTTCGGGTGTTTTAGGCCTGAATTTGAGATATCGACTTTGGGCACCTAAAATATCGATTTTCAGCATGTTTTGGGCCTGTATTTTGAAAATACTATAACACGGAGTAGGCATGTACAGATCGCTTCTTTGAACCAAAAATATCGAATTTTCGGGTGTTTTGAGCCTGAATTAGAGATATAAAAGGGTACAGAAGATGCATCCACATATCGACTTTTGGGCACCAAAAAGATCGATTTTCAGTATGTTTTGGGCCTGTATATTGAAAATACTCTAACACGGAGTAGGCATGTACAGATCGATTCTAGGACCCCAAAATATAGAATTTTCGTGTGTTTTGGGCCTCAATTTTAATATCGACTTTGGGCACCTAAAGTATCAATTTTTAGCATGTTTTGGGCCTATATTTTAAAAATATTCTAGCACTAAGTAGGCATGTACAGATCACTTCTTGGACCCCAAAATATCGAATTTTTGGGTGTTTTGAGCCTGAATTGGAGATATAAACGGGTACAGAAGATGCATGCACATATCGACTTTGGAAACTTAAAATATCGATTTTTTGCATGTTTTGAGCCTACATTTTGAAAACATTCTAACTAGGAGTAGGCATGTACAGATCGCTTCTAGGACCCAAAAATACCGAATTTTCGGTTGTTTTGAGCCTGAATTTGAGATATAAACGGGTACAGAAGATGCATGCACATATCGACTTTGGACACTTAAAATATCGATTTTTAGCATGTTTTGAGCCTATATTATGAAAACATTCTAGCACTGAGTATTCATGTACAGCTCGCTTCTGGGACCCAAAAATATCGAATTTTCGGGTGTTTTGAGCCTGAATTTGAGATATAAACGAGTGCAGAAGATGCATACACATATTAACTTTGGGCACCAAAAATATCGATTTTCAGCATGTTTTGGGCCTGTATGTGAGTACGAATGTACAGATCGCTTCTGGGACCCCAAAATATCGAATTTTCGGGTGTTTTGAGCCTGAATTTGAGATATAAACGGGTACAGAAGATGCATGCACATATCGACTTTTGGGAACCTAAAAGATCGATTTTCAGTATGTTTTGGGCTTGTATTTTGAAAATACTCTAACACGGAGTGGGCATGTACAGTTCGTTTCTGGGACCCCAAAATATCGAATTTTCGGGTGTTTTGGGCCTGAATTTGATATATCAACTTTGGGCACCTAAAATATCGATTTTCAGAATGTTTTGGGCCTGTATTTTGAAAATACTCTAACACGGAGTATGCAGGTACAGATCGCTTCTGGGACCCCAAAATATCGAATTTTCGGGTGTTTGGAGCCTGAATTTGAGATATAAAAGGGTACAGAAGATGCATCCACATATCGACTTTTGGGCACCAAAAAGATCGATTTTCTGTATGTTTTGGGCCTGTATATTGAAAATACTCTAACACGGAGTAGGCATGTACAGATCGATTCTGGGACCCCAAAATATCGAATTTTCGTGTGTTTTGGGCCACAATTTTAATATCGACTTTGGGCACCTAAAGTATCAATTTTTAGCATGTTTTGGGCCTATATTTTGAAAATATTCTAGCACTAAGTAGGCATGTACAGATCACTTCTTGGACCCCAAAATATCGAATTTTTGGGTGTTTTGAGCCTGAATTTGAGATATAAACGGGTACTGAAGATGCATGCACATATCGACTTTGGAAACTTAAAATATCGATTTTTTGCATGTTTTGAGCCTACATTTTGAAAACATTCTAGCACTGAGTAGGCATGTACAAATCGCTTCTGGGACCCTAAAATACCGAATTTTCGGTTGTTTTGAGCCTGAATTTGAGATATAAACGGGTACAGAAGATGCATGAACATATCGACTTTTGGGCACCTAAAAGATCGATTTTCAGTATGTTTTAGGCTTGTAATTTGAAAATACTCTAACACGGAGTAGGCATGTACAGTTCGCTTCTGGGACCCCAAAATATCGAATTTTCGGGTGTTTTGGGCCTGAATTTGAGATATCGACTTTGGGCACCTAAAATATCGATTTTCCGCATGTTTTGGGCCTATATTTTAAAAACAATCTAGCACTGAGTAGGCATGTACAGATCGCTTCTGGGACCCCAAAATACCGATTTTTCGGGTGTTTTGAGCCTGAATTTGAGATATAAACGGGTACAGAAGATGCATGCACATATCGATTTTTGGGCACATAAAAGATCGATTTACAGTATGTTTTGGGCTTGTATTTTGAAAATACTCTAACACGGAGTAGGCATGTACAATTCGCTTCTGGGACCCCAAAATACCGAATTTTCGGGTGTTTTGAGCCTGAATTTGAGATATAAACGGGTCCAGAAGATGCATGCACATATTGACTTTGGACACTTATAATTTCGATTTTTAGCATGTTTTAAACCTATATTTTGAAAAAATTCTAGCACTGAGTAGGCAAGTACAAATCGCTTCTGGAACCAAAATTTTTTCGAATTTTCGGGTGTTTTGAGGTTGAATTTGGGATATAAACGGGTGCAGAAGATGCATACACATATTGACTTTGGTCACCTAAAATATTGATTTTTAGCATGTTTTGGGCCTGTATTTTGAAAATACTCTAACACGGAGTAGGCAAGTACAGATCGCTTCTGGGACCCCAAAATATCGAATTTTCGGGTATTTTAAGCCTGAATTTGAGATATAAACGGTTACAGAAAATGCATGCACATATTGACTTTGGGCACCTTAAATATCGATTTTCAGCATGTTTTGGGCCTGTATTTTGAAAATACTCTAACACGGAGTAGGCATGTACAGATCGCTTCTTGGACACAAAAATATAGAATTTTTGGGCGTTTTGAGCCTGAATTTGAGATATCGACTATGGGCACCTAAAATATTGATTTTTAGCATGTATGGGCCTATATTTTGAAAATATTCTAGCACTAAGTAGGCATGTACAGCTCACTTCTGGGACCCCAAAATATCGAATTTTCGGGTGTTTTGAGCCTGAATTTGAGATGTAAATGGGTACAGAAGATGCATGCACATCTCTACTTTGGTCACCTAAAATATCGATTTTCAGCATGTTTTGGGCCTGTATTTTGAAAATACTCTAACACGGAGTAGGCAAGTACAGATCGCTTCTGGGACCCCAAATTATCGAATTTTTGGGTGTTTGGAGCCTGAATTTGAAATATAAACGGGTACAGAATATGCATGCACATATCGACTTTGGACACTTAAAATATCGATTTTTAGCATGTTTTGTGCCTATATTTTGAAAACATTCTAGCACTGAGGAGGCTTGTACAGATCGCTTCTGGGACCAAAAAATATCGAATTTTCGGGTGTTTTGAGGTTGAATTTGGGATATAAACGGGTGCAGAAGATGCATACACATATTGACTTTGGTCACCTAAAATATCGATTTTCAGCCTGTTTTGGGCCTGTAATTTGAAAATACTCAAACACGGAGTGGGTATGTACAGATCGTTTCTAGGACCCCAAAATATCGAATTTTCGGGTGTTTAAGGACTGAATTTGAGATATCGACTTTGGGCACCTAAAATATCGATTTTTAGCATGTTTTGGGCCTATATTTCGAAAACATTCTAGCACTGAGGAGGCATGTACAGATTGCTTCTGGGACCCCGAAATATCGAATTTTCGGGTGTTTTGAGCCTGAATTTGAGATATAAACGGGTACAGAAAATGCATGCACATATCGACTTTTGGGCACTTAAAATATCGATTTTGAGCATGTTTTGGGTCTGTATCTTGAAAACATTCTGACACGGAGTAGGAATGTACAGATCGCTTCTAAGACCCGAAAATACCGAATTTTCGGGTGTTTCGGGGCTGAATTTGATATATCGACTTTGGGCACCTAAAATATCGATTTTCAGAATGTTTTGGGCCTGTATTTTGAAAATACTAAAACACGGAGTATGCAAGTACAGATCGCTTCTGGGACCCCAAAATATCGAATTTTCGGGTGTTTGGAGCCTGAATTTGAGATATAAACGGGTACAGAAGATGAATCCACATATCGACTTTTGGGCACCAAAAAGATCGATTTTCAGTATGTTTTGGGTCTGTATACTGAAAATACTCTAACACGGAGTAGGCATGTACAGATCGATTCTGGGACCCCTAAATATCGAATTTTCGTGTGTTTTGGGCCTCAATTTGAGATATCGACTTTGGGCATCTAAAATATCGATTTTTAGCATGTTTTGGGCCTATATTTTGAAAATATTCTAGCACTAAGTAGGCATGTACAGATCACTTCTTGGACCCCAAAATATCGAATATTCGGGTGTTTTGAGCCTGAATTGGAGATATAAACGGGTACAGAAGATGCATGCACATATCGACTTTGGAAACTTAAAATATCGATTTTTTGCATGTTTTGAGCCTATATTTTGAAAACATTCTAGCACTGAGTAGGCATGTACAGATCGCTTCTGGGACCAAAAAATATCGAATTTTCGGGTGTTTTGAGGTTGAATTTGGGATATAAACGGGTGCAGCAGATGCATACACATATTGACTTTGGGCACCTAAAATATCGATTTTCAGCATGTTTTGGACCTGTATTTTGAAAATACTCTAACAGGGAGTAGGTATGTACAGATCGCTTTTGGGACCCCAAAATACCGAGTTTTCGGGTGTTTTGTGCCTGAATTTGAGATATAAACGGGTACAAAAGATGCATGTACATATCGACTTTTGCGCACCTAAAATATCGATTTTCAGTAAGTTTTGGGCCTGTAATTTGAAAATACTCTAACACGAAGTAGGCATGTACAGTTTGCTTCTGGGACCCCAAAATATCGAATTTTCGGGTGTTTTGGGCCTGAATTTGAGATATCGACTTTGGGCACCTAAAATATCGATTTTTATCATGTTTTGTGCCTATATTTTAAAAACATTCTAGCACTGAGTAGGCATGTACAGATCGCTTCTGGGACCCCAAAATACCGAATTTTCGGGTGTTTTGAGCCTGAATTTGAGATATAAACGGGTACAGAAGATGCATGCACATATCGACTTTTGGGCACCTAAAAGATCGATTTTCCGTATGTTTTGGGTCTGTAATTTGAAAATACTCTAACACGGAGTAGGCATGTACAGTTCGTTCCTGGGACCCCAAAATATCGAATTTTCGGGTGTTTTTGGCCTGAATTTGAGATATCGACTTTGGGCACCTAAATTATCGATTTTTAGCATGTTTTAAGCCTATATTTTGAAAATATTCTAGAACTAAGTAGGCATGTACAGATCACTTCTGGGACCCCAAAATATCGAATTTTCGGGTGTTTTGATCCTGAATTTGAGATATAAACGGGTCTAGAAGATGAATGCACGTATCGACTTTGGACACTTAAAATATCGATTTTTAGCATGTTTTGTGCCTATATTTTGAAAACATTCTAGCACTGAGGAGGCATGTACAGATCGCTTCTGGGACCAAAAAATATCGAATTTTCGGGTGTTTTGAGGTTGAATTTGGGATATAAACGGGTGCAGAAGATGCATACACATATTGACTTTGGTCACCTAAAATATCGATTTTCAGCATGTTTTGGGCCTGTATTTTGAAAATACTGAAACACGGAGTGGGTATGTACAGATCGCTTCTAGGACCCCAAAATATCAAATTTTCGGGTGTTTAAGGACTGAATTTGAGATATCGACTTTGGGCACCTAAAATATCGATTTTTAGCATGTTTTGGGCCTATATTTTGAAAACATTCTAGCACTGAGTAGGCATGTACAGATCGCTTCTGGGACCCCGAAATACCGAATTTTCGGGTGTTTTGAGCCTGAATTTGAGATATAAACGGGTACAGAAAATGCATGCACATATCGACTTTTGGGCACTTAAAATATCGATTTTCAGCATGTTTTGGGTCTGTATCTTGAAAACATTCTAACAAGGAGTAGGAATGTACAGATCGCTTCTAAGACCCAAAAATACCGAATTTTCGGGTGTTTCGGGCCTGAATTTGATATATCGACTTTGGTCACCTAAAATATCGATTTTCAGCATGTTTTGGGCCTGTATTTTGAATATACTCACACACGGAGTAGGCAAGTACAGATCGCTTCTGGGACCCCAAAATATCGAATTTTCGGGTGTTTGGAGCCTGAATTTGAGATATAAACGGGTACAGAAGATGCATCCACATATCGACTTTTGGGGACCTTAAAGATCGATTTTCAGTATGTTTTGGGCCTGTATATTGAAAAAAACTCTAATTCGGAGTAGGCATGTACAGATCGCTTCTGGTACCCCAAAATATCGGGTTTTCGTGCGTTTTGGGCCTGAATTTGAGATATCGACTTTGGGCACCTAAATTATCGATTTTTAGCATGTTTTGGGCCTATATTTTGAAAATGTTCTAACTAGGAGTAGGAATGTACAGATCGCTTCTAAGACCCAAAAATACCGAATTTTCGTGTGTTTTGAGCATGAATTTGAGATATAAACGGGTACAGAAGATGCATGCACATATCGACTTTGGACTCTTAAAATATCGATTTTTAGCATGTTTTGTGCCTATATTTTGAAAACATTCTAGCACTGAGTAGGCATGTGCAGATCGCTTCTGGGACCCAAAAATATCGAATTTTCGGGTGTTTTGAGGTTGAATTTGAGATATAAACAAGTGCAGAAGATGCATACACATATTAACTTTGGGCACCTAAAATATCGATTTTCAGCATGTTTTGGGCCTGTATCTTAATAGGCATGTACAGATCGCTTCTGGGACCCCAAAATATCGAATTTTCGGGTGTTTGGAGCCTGAATTTGAGATATAAACGGGTACAGAAGATGCATGCACATATCGACTTTTGGGCACCTAAAAGATCGATTTTCAGTATGTTATGGGCCTGTATTTTGAAAATACTCTAACACGGAGTAGGCATGTACAGTTCGCTTGTGGGACCCCAAAATATCGAATTTTCAGGTGTTATGGGCCTGAATTTGAGATATCGACTTTAGGCACCTAATATATCGATTTTTAGCATGTTTTGAGCCTATATTATGAAAACATTCTAGCACTGAGTAGGCATGTACAGATCACTTCTGGGACCCCAAAATATCGAATTTTCGGGTGTTTTGATCCTGAATTTGAGATATTAACGGGTACAGAAGATGCATGCACATATCGACTTTGGTCACTTAAAATATCGATTTTTAGCATGTTTTGAGCCTATATTTTGAAAACATTCTAGCACTGAGTTGGCATGTACAGTTCGCTTCTGGGACCCAAAAAATATCGAATTTTCGGGTGTTTTGAGGTTGAATTTGGGATAAAAACGGGTACAGAAGATGCATACACATATTGACTTTGGTCACCTAAAATATCGATTTTCAGCATGTTTTGGGCCTGTATTTTGAAAATACTCTAACATGGAGTAGACAAGTACAGATCGCTTCTGGGACCCCAAAATATCGAATGTTCGGGTGTTAGGAGCCTGAATTTGAGATATAAACGGGAACAGAAGATACATCCACATATCGACTTTTGGGCACCTAAAAGATCGATTTTCAGTATGTTTTGGGCCTGTATATTGAAAATACTCTAACACGGAGTAGGCATGTACAGATCTCTTCTGGGACCCTAAAATATCGAATTTTCGGGTCTTTTGGGCCTGAATTTGAGATATCGACTTTGGGCACCTAAAATATCGATTTTTAGCATGTTTTGGGCCTATATTTTGAAAATATTCTAGCACTGAGTAGGCATGTACAGATTGCTTCTGGGACCCCAAAATATCAAATTTTCGGGTGTTTTGAACCTGAATTTGAGATATAAACTTGTACAGAAGATGTATGCACATATAGACTTTTGGGCACCTAAAATATCGATTTTGAGCATGTTTTGGGTCTGTATCTTGAAAACATTATAACTAGGAGTAGGCATGTACTGATCGCTTCTAGGACCCAAAAATACCGAATTTTCGGGTGTTTTGAGCCTGAATTTGAGATATAAACGGGTACAGAAGATGCATGCACATATCGACTTTGGACACTTAAAATAACGATTTTTAACATGTTTTTGAGCCTATATTTTGAAAACATTCTAGCACTGAGTATTCATGTACAGATCGCTCCTGGGACCCAAAAATATCGAATTTTCGGGTGTTTTGAGGTTGAATTTGGGATATAAACGGGTGCAGAAGATGCATACACATATTGACTTTGTGCACCTAAAATATCGATTTTCAGCATGTTTTGAGCCTGTATCTGAGTAGGCATGTACAGATCGCTTCTGGGACCCCAAAATATCGAATTTTCGTGTGTTTGGAGCCTGAATTTGAGATATAAACGGGTACAGAAGATGCATGCACATATCGACTTTTGGGCACCTAAAATATCGATTTTCAGTATGTTATGGGCCTGTATTTTGAAAATACTCTAACACGGAGTAGGCATGTACAGATCGCTTCTGGGACCCCAAAACATCGATTTTTCTGGTGTTTTTGGCCTGAAATTCAGATATCGACTTTGGGCACCTAAAATATCGATTTTTAGCATGTTTTGGGTATATATTTATAAAATATTCTAGCACTAAGTAGGCATGTACAGATCACTTCTGGGACCCCAAAATATCGATTTTTCGGGTGTTTTGATCCTGAATTTGAGATATAAACGGGTACAGAAGAATCATGCACATATCGACTTTGGACACTTAAAATATCGATTTTTAGCATGTTTTGAGCCTATATTTTGAAAACCTTCTAGCACTGAGTAGGCATGTACAGTTCGCTTCTGGGGCCAAAAAAAAAATCGAATTTTCGGGTGTTTTGAGATTGAATTTGGGATATAAACGGGTGCAGAAGATGCATACACATATTGACTTTGGTCACCTAAAATATCGATTTTCAGCATGTTTTGGGCCTGTATTTTGAAAATACTCTAACACGGAGTAGGCAAGTACAGATCGCTTCTGGGACCCCAAAATATCGAATTTTCGGGTGTTTGGAGCCTGAATTTGAGATATAAACGGGTACAGAAGATACATCAACATATCGACTTTTGAGCACCTAAAAGATCGATTTTCAGTATGTTTTGGGCCTGTATATTGAAAATACTCTTACACGGAGTAGGCATGTACAGATCGATTCTGGTACTCCAAAATATCGAATTTTTGGGTGTTTTGGGCCTGAATTTGAGATATCGACTTTGGGCTCCTAAAATATCGATTTTTAGCATGTTTTGGGCCTATATTTCGAAAATATTTTAGCACTGAGTAGGCATGTACAGATCGCTTCAGGGACCACAAAATATCAAATTTTCGAGTGTTTTGATCCTGAATTTGAGATATAAACGGGTACAGAAGATGCATTCACATATCGACTTTTGGGCACCTAAAATATCGATTTTGAGCATGTTTTGGGTCTGTATCTTGAAAACATTCTAACTAAGAGTAGGCATGTACAGATCGCTTCTAGGACCCAAAAATACCGAATGTTCGGGTTTTTTGAGGTTGAATTTGGGATATAAACGGGTGCAGAAGATGCATACACATATTAACTTTGGGCACCTAAAATATCGATTTTCAGCATGTTTTGGGCCTGTATCTGAGTAGGCATGTACAGATCGTTTCTGGGACCCCAAAATATCAAATTTTCGGGTGTTTGGAGCCTGAATTTGAGATATAAACGGGTACAGAAGATGCATACACATATCGACTTTTAAGCACCTAATAAATCGATTTTCAGTATGATATGGGCCTGTATTTTGAAAATACTCTAACACGGAGTAGGCATGTACAGTTCGCTTCTGGGACCCCAAAATATCGATTTTTCGGGGATTTTTGGGCCTGAATTTGAGATATCGACTTTGGGCACATAAAATATCGATTTTTAGCATGTTTTGGGCCTATATTTTGAAAATGTTCTAGCACTAAGTAGGCATGTACAGATCACTTCTGGGACCCCAAAATATCGAATTTTCGGGTGTTTTGATCCTGAATTTGAGATATAAACGGGTACAGAAGATGCATGCACATATCGACTTTGGACACTTAAAATATCGATTTTTAGCATGTTTTGACACTATATTTTGAAAATATTCTAGCACTGACTAGGCATCTACAGGTCACTTCTGGGACCTAAAAAATATCGAATTTTCGGGTGTTTTGAGGTTGAATTTGAGATATAAACGGGTGCAGAAGATGCATACACATATTGACTTTGGTCACCTAAAATATCGATTTTCAGCATGTTATGGGCCTGTATTTTGAAAATATTCTAACACGGAGTAGGCAAGTACAGATTGCTTCTGGGACCTCAAAATATCGAATTTTCGGGTGTTTTGAGGTTGAATTTGAGATATAAACGAGTGCAGAAGATGCATACACATATTAACTTTAGGCACCTAAAATATCGATTTTTAGCATGTTTTGAGCCTATATTTTGAAAATATTCTAGCACTGACTAGGCATCTACAGGTCACTTCTGGGACCTAAAAAATATCGAATTTTCGGGTGTTTTGAGGTTGAATTTGAGATATAAACGGGTGCAGAAGATGCATACACATATTGACTTTGGGCACCTAAAATATAGATTTTCACCATGTTTTGGGCATGTATTTTGAAAATGCTCTAACACGGAGTAGACATCTACAGATCGCTTCTGGGATCCCAAAATATCGAGTTTTCAGGTGTTTTTGGCCTGAATTTGAGATATCGACTTTGGGCACCTAAAATAGCGATTTTTAGCATGTTTTGGGCCTATATTTTAAAAATAATCTAGCACTGAGTAGGCATGTACAAATCGCTTCTGGGACCCAAAATATCGAATTGTCGGATGTTTTGAGGTTGAATTTGGAATACAAACGGGTGCAGATGATGCATACACATATTGACTTTGGGCACCTAAAATATCTATTTTTAGCATGTTTTGGACCTGTATCTGAGTAGGCATGTACAGATCGCTTCTGGGACCATGAAATATCGAATTTTCGGGTGTTTGGAGCCTGAATTTGAGATATAAACGGGTACAGAAGATGCACGCACATATCGACTTTTGGGCACCTAAAAGATCGATTTTCAGTATGTTTTGGGTCTGTATCTTGAAAACATTCTCACTAGGTATAGGCATGTACAGTTCGCTTCTAGGACCCAAAAATACCGAATTTTCGGGTGTTTTGAGCCTGAATTTGAGATATAAACGGGTACAGAAGATGCATGCACATATTGACTTTGGGCACCTAAAATATCGATAATTAGCATGTTTTGGGCCTATATTTTAAAAATATTCAAGTGCTGAGTAGGCATGTACATATCACTTTTAGGACTTCAAAATATCGAATTGTCGGGTGTTTTGAGCCTGAATTTGAGATATAAACGGGTACAGAAGATGGATGCACATATCGACTTTATACACTTAAAATATCGATTTTCAGCATGTTTTGAGCCTATATTTTGAAAACATTCTAGCACTGAGTAGGCATGTACAGATCGCTTCTGGGACCCAAAAATATCGAATTTTCGGGTGTTTTGGGGTTGAATTTGGGATATAAACGGGTGCAGAAGATGCATACACATATTGACTTTGGGCACCTAAAATATCGATTTTCAGCATGTTTTGGGCCTGTATTTTGAAAATATTCTAACACGGAGTCGGAATGTACAGATCGCTTCTGGGACCCAAAAATATCGAATTTTCGGGTGTTTTGAGCCTGAATTTGAGATATAAACGGGTTCAGAAGATTCATGCACATATTGACTTTGGACACCTAAAATATAGATTTTCAGCATGTTTTGGGCCTGTATTTTGAAAATACTAAAACACGGAGTAGGCATGTACAGATCGCTTCTGGGACCCCAAAATATCGAATTTTCGGGTGTTTTGATCCTGAATTTGAGATATAAACGGGTACTGAAGATGCATGCACATATCGACTTTTGGTCACCTAAAATACCGATTTTGAGCATGTTTTGGGTCTGTATCTTGAAAACATTCTTACTAGGTGTAGGCTTGTACAGTTCGCTTCTAGGACCCCAAAATACCGAATTTTCGGGTGTTTTGAGCCTGAATTTGAAATATAAACGGGTACAGAAGATGCATGTACATATCGACTTTAGACACTTAAAATATCGATTTTTAGCATGTTTTCAGCCTTTACTTTGAAAACATTCGAGCACTGAGTAGGCATGTACAGATCGCTTCTGGGACCCAAAATATCGAATTTTCGGGTGTTTTAAGGTTGAACTTTTAATATAAACGGGTGAAGAAGATGCATACACATATTGACTTAGGGCACCTAAACTAGCGATTTTCAGCATGTTTTGGGCCTGTATTTTGAAAATGCTCTAACACGAAGTAGGCATGTACAGATCGCTTCTGGGATCCCAAAATATCGAGTTTTCAGGTGTTTTTGGCCGGAATTTGAGATATCGACTTTGGGCACTTAAAATATCGATTTTTATCATGTTTTGGGCCTATATTTTGAAAATAATCTAGCACTGAGTAGGCATGTACAGATCGCTTCTGGGACCATGAAATATCGAATTTTCGGGTGTTTGGAGCCTGAATTTGAGATATAAACGGGTACAGAAGATGCACGCACATATCGACTTTTGGGCACCTAAAAGATCGATTTTCAGTATGTTTTGGGCCTCTAATTTGAAAATACTCACACGGAATAGGCATGTACAAATCGCTTCGGGGACCGCAAAATATCAAATTTTCGGGTGTTTTGTGCCTGAATTTCAGATATCGACTTTTGACACCTAAAATATCGATAATTAGCATGTTTTGGGCCTATATTTTAAAAATATTCAAGCGCTTAGTAGGCATGTACATATCGCTTCTGGGACTCCAAAATATCGAATTTTTTGGTGTTTTGAGGCTGAATTTGAGATATAAACGGGTACAGAAGATTCATGCACATATCGACTTTGAAAACTTAAAATATCGATTTTTAGCATGTTTTGAGCCTATATTTTGAAAACATTCTAGCACTGAGTAGGCATGTACAGATCGTTTCTGGGACCCCAAAATATAGAATTTTCGGGTGTTTTAGGCCTGAATTTGAGATATCGACTTTGGGCACCTAAAATATCGATTTTCAGCATGTTTTGGGCCTGTATTTTGAAAATACTATAACACGGAGTAGGCATGTACAGATCGCTTCTTTGAACCAAAAATATCGAATTTTCGGGTGTTTTGAGCCTGAATTAGAGATATAAACGGGTACTGAAGATGCTTGCACATATCGACTTTTAGGCACCTAAAATATCGATTTTGAGCATGTTTTGAGTCTGTATCTTGAAAACATTCTAACTAGTAGTAGGCATGTACATATCGCTTCTATGACCCAAAAATACCGAATTTTCGGGTGTTTTGTGCCTGAATTTAAGATATAAACGGGTACAGAAGATCGACTTTGGACACTAAAAATATAGATTTTTAGCATGTTTTGAGTCTATATTTTGAAAACATTCTAGCACTGAGTAGGCATGTACAGATCGCTTCTGGGGCCAAAAAATATCAAATTTTCGGGTGTTTTGGGGTTGAATTTGGGATATAAACGGTTGCAGAAGATGCATACACATATTGACTTTGGGCACCTAAAATATCGATTTTCAGCATGTTTTGGGCCTGTATCTGAATAGGCATGTACAGATCGCTTCTGGGACCCCAAAATATCGAATTTCCGTGTGTTTGGAAACTGAATTTGAGATATAAACGGGTACAGAAGATGCACGCACATATCGACTTGTGGACACCTAAAAGATCGATTTTCAGTATGTTTTGGGCCTGTATTTTGAAAATACTCTAACACGGAGTAAGCATGTACATATCGCTTCTGGGACTCCAAATTATCGAATTTTCGGGTGTTTTGGGGTTGAATTTGAGATATAAACGGGTACAGAAGATGCATGCACATATTGACTTTAGGCACCTAAAATATCGATTTTCAGCATGTTTTGGGCCTGTATCTGAATAGTCCAGTACATATCGGTTCTGGGACCCCAAAATATCGAATTTCCGGGTGTTTGGAACCTGAATTTGAGATATAAACGGGTACAGAAGATGAATGCACATATCGACTTTTGGGCACCTAAAAGATCAATTTTCAGTATGTTTTGGGCCTGTATATTAAAAATACTCTAACACGGAGTAGGCATGTACAGATCGCTTCTGGGACCCCAAAATATCGAATTTTCGGGTGTTTTGGGCCTGAATTTGATATATCGACTCTTGGCACCTAAAATATCGATTTTTAGCATGTTTTGGGTCTATATTTTGAAAATATTCTAGCACTGAGTAGGCATGTGTAGATTGCATCAGGGACCACAAAATATCGAATTTTCAAGTGTTTTGAGCCGGAATTTGAGTTATAAACGGGTACAGAAGATGCATGCACATATCGACTTTGGACACTTAAAATATTGATTTGTATCATGATTTGAGCCTATATTTTGAAAACATTCTAACACTGAGTAGGGATGTACAGATCGCTTCTGGGAACCCTAAATATCGAATTTTCGGGTGTTTTTGAGGATGAATTTGGAATATAATCTGGTGCAGAAGATGCATGCACGTATTGTCTTTGGGCACCTAAAATATAGATTTTCAGCATGTTTTGGGCCTGTATTTTGAAAATACTATAGCACGGTGTAGACATGTACAGATCGCTTCTAGAACCTCAAAATATCGAATTTTCGGGTTTTTCGAGCCTGAATTTGAGATATAAACGGGTACTGAAGATGCATGCACATATCAATTTTTGGGCACCTAAAATATCGATTTGGAGCATGTTTTGGGTCTGTATCTTGAAAACATTCTAACTAGGAGTAGGCATGTACATATCGCTTCTAGGACCCACAAATACCGAATTTTCGGGTGTTTTGAGCCTGAATTTAAGATATAAACGGGTACAGAAGATCGACTTTGGACACTAAAAATATCGATTTTTAGCATGTTTTTAGCCTATATTTTGAAAACATTCTAGCACTGAGTAGGCATGTACGGATCGCTCCTGGGACCCAAAAATATCGAATTTTAGGGTGTTTTGAGGTTGAATTTGAGATATAAACGGGTACAGAAGATGCATGCCCATATCGACTTTTGGGCACCTAAAAGATCGATTTTCAGTATATTTTGGGCCTGTATTTCGAAAATACTCTAACACGGAGTAGGCATGTGCAGATCGCTTCAGGGACCCCAAAATATCGAATTTTCAAGTGTTTTGAGTCTGAATTTGAGATATAAACGGGTACTGAAGATGCATGCACATATCGACTTTTGGGCACCTAAAATATCGATTTCGAGCATGTTTTGGGTCTGTGTCTTGAAATCACACTAACTAGGAGTAGGCATGTACAGATCGCTTCTAGGACCCTAAAATACCGAACTTTCGGGTGTTTTGAGCCTGAATTTGAGATATAAACGGGTACAGAAGATGCATGCACATATCGACTTTGGACACTTAAAATATCGATTTTTAGCATGTTTTGAGCCAATATTTTGAAAACATTCTAGCACTGAGTAGGCATGTACAGATCGCTTCTGGGAACCCAAAATATCGAATTTTCGGGTGTTTTTGAGGATGAATTTGGAATAAAATCTTGCGCAGAAGATGCATGCACGTATTGACTTTGGGCACCTAAAATATCGATTTTGAGCATGTTTTGGGTCTGTATCATGAAAACATTCTAGCACTGAGTAGGCATGTACAGATCGCTTCTGGGACCCAAAAATATCGAATTTTCGAGTGTTTTGAGGTTGAATTTGAGATATAAACGGGTACAGAAGATTAATGCACATATTGACTTTGGGCACCTAAAAGATCGATTTTTAGCATGTTTTGCGCCTGTATTTAGAAATTTCTCTAACACGGGGTAGGCATGTACAGATCGCTTCTGGAACCTCAAAATATCGTATTTTCGAGTGTTTTGAGCCTGAATTTGAGATATAAACGGGTACTGAAGATGCATGCACATATCGACTTTGGACAATTAAAATATTGATTTTTAGCATGTTTTGAGCCTATATTTTGAAAACATTCTAGCGCTGAGTAGGCATGTACAGATCGCTTCTGAGACCCCAAAATATCGAATTTTCGGGTGTTTGGAGCCTTAATTTGAGATATAAATGGGTACACAAGATGCATGTACATATTTACTTTGGGCACCTAAAAGATCGATTTTCAGCATGTTTTGGGCCTGTATTTAAAAAATACTCCAACACGGATTAGGCATGTATCGATCGCTTCTGGGGCCTCAAAATATCGAATTTTCGGGTGTTTTGAGGTTGAATTTGATATATAAACGGGTACAGAAGATGCATGCACATATCGACTTTTGGGCACCTAAAAGATCGATTTTCAGTATGTTTTGGGCCTGTATTTTGAAAATACTCTAACATGGAGTTTGCATGTATCGATCGCTTCTGAGACCCGAAAATATCGAATTTTCGGGTGTTTGGAGCCTGAATTTGAGATATAAACGGGTACAGAAGATGCTGGCACATATTGACTTTGGGCACTTAAAAGATCGATTTTTAGCATGTTTTGCGCCTGTATTCAGAAAATTCTACAACACGGGGTAGGCATGTACAGATCGCATCTGCGACCCCACAATATCGAATTTTGGGGTGTTTTGAGGTTGAAATTGGGATATAAACGGGTGCAGAAGATTCATACATATATTGACTTTGTGCACCTAAAATATCGATTTTCAACATGTTTTGACCCTGTATTTTTAAAATACTCTAACACGGAGTAGGCATGTACAGATCCCTTCTAGGACCCAAAAATACCGAACTTTCGGGTATTTTGAGCATGAATTTGAGATATAAACGGGTACAGAAGATCCATGCACATATCGACTTTGGACACATAAAATATCGATTTTTAGCATGTTTTGAGCCTATATTTCGAAAATATTCTAGCACTGAGTAGGCATGTACAGATCGCTTCTGGGATCCAAAAATATAAAATTTTCGGGTGTTTTTAAGGTTGAATTTGGGATGCAAACGGGTGCAGAAGATGCATACATATATTGACTTTGGGCACCTAAAATATCGATTTTCAGAATGTTTTGGGCCTGTATCTGACTAGGCATGTACAGATCGCTTTTGGGACCCCAAAATATCAAATTTTCGGGTGTTTGGAGCTGAATATGAAATATAAACGGGTACAGAAGATGCATGCTCATATCGACTTTTGGGCACCTAAAAGATCGATTTTCAGTATATTTTGGGCCTGTATTTTGAAAATACTCTAACACGGAGTAGGCATGTACAGATCGCATCTGGGACCCGAAAATAACCAATTTTCGGGTGTTTTGAGCCTGAATTTGAGATATAAACTGGTACAGAAGATGCATGCGCATATTGACTTTGGGCACCAAAAATATCGATTTTCAGAATTTTTTGTGCCCGTATTTTG
The DNA here is from genome assembly GCA_033782935.1 of Petrolisthes cinctipes. Lineage (NCBI taxonomy): Eukaryota > Metazoa > Arthropoda > Malacostraca > Decapoda > Porcellanidae > Petrolisthes > Petrolisthes cinctipes. Next base: position 7,510,861 of record JAWQEG010000043.1, on the reverse strand, counting down.
AAAAAACTCTAACACGGAGTAGGCTTGTACAGATCGTTTCTGGGACCTCAAAATATTAATTTTCCGGGTGTTTTGAGCCTGAATTTAAAATATAAACGTGTACTGAAGATGCATGCACATATCGACTTTTGGGCACCTATAATATCGATTTTGAGCATGTTTTGGTCTGTATCTTGAAAACATTCTAACTAGGAGTAGGCATGTACAGATCGCTTTTAGGACTCAAAAATCCCGAAGTTTCGGGTGTTTTGAGCCTGAATTTGAGATATAAACGGGTACAGAGAAGATGCATGCACATATCAACTTTGGACACTTAAAATATCGATTTTTAGCATGGTTTTAGCCTATATTTTGACCCAAAATATCGAATTTTCGGGTGTTTTGAGGTTGAATTTGGGATATAAACGGGTGAAGAAGATGCATACACATATTGAATTTGTTCACCTATAATATCGATTTTCAGCATGTTTTGGGCCTATATCTGAGTAGGCATGTACAGATCGCTTCTGGGACCCCAAAATATCAAATATTCGGGTGTTTGGAGCCTTAATTTGGGATATAAACGGGTACAGAAGATGCATACACATATTGACTTTGGGCACCTAAAAGATCGATTTTTAGCATGTTTTTTGCCTGTATTTAAAAAATACTCTAACACGGATTAGGCATGTATCGATCGCTTGTGGGACCTCAAAATATCGAATTTTCGGGTTTTTTGAGGTTGAATTTGAGATATAAACAGGTACAGAAGATGCATACACATATTGACTTTGGGCACCTAAAATATCGATTTTCAACATGTTTTTGGCCTGTATTTTGAAAATACTCTAACACGGAGTAGGCATGTACAGATCGCTTCTAGGACCCAAAAATACCGAATTTTCGGGTGTTTTGCGCCTGAATTTGAGATATTAACGGGGATAGAGGATCCATGCACATATTGAACTTGGGCACCTAAAAGATCGATTTTTAGCATGTTTTGCGCCTGTATTCAGAAAATTCTATAACACGGGGTAGGCATGTACAGATTGCATCTGCGACCCCACAATATCGAATTTTCGGGTGTTTTGAGGTTGAAATTAGGATATAAACGGGTGCAGAAGATGCATACACATATTGATTTTGGGCACCTAAAATATCGATTTTCAACATGTTTTGAGCCTGTATTTTGAAAATACTATAGCACGGAGTAGGCATGTACAGATCGCTTCTAGGACCCAAAAATATCGAATTTTCAGGTGTTTTGAGCCTGAATTTGAGATATAAACGGGTACAGAAGATCCATGCACATATCGACTTTGGACACATAAAATATCGATTTCTTAGCATTTTTTGAGCCTATATTTTAAAAATAATCTAGAACTGAGTAGGCATGTACAGATCGCTTCTGGGATCCAAAAATGTAAAATTTTCGGGTGTTTTTAAGGTTGAATTTGGGATATAAACGGGTGCAGAAGATGCATACACATATTGACTTTGGGCACCTAAAATATCGATTTTCAGAATGTTTGGGCCTGTATCTGACTAGGCATGTACAGATCGCTTCTGGGACCTCAAAATATCAAATTTTCGGGTGTTTGGAGCTGAATTTGAAATATAAACGGGTACAGAAGATCACATGATCATATCGACTTTTGGGCACGTAAAGGATCGATTTTCAGTATATTTTGGGCCTGTATTTTAAAAATACTCTAACACGGAGTAGGCAAGTACAGTTCGATTGTGGGACCCCAAAATATCGAATTTTCGGGTGTTTTGAGGTTAAATTTGGGATATAAACGGGGGCAAAAGATGCATACACATATTGAGTTTGGGCACCTAAAATATCGATTTTCAGCATGTTTTGGGCCTGTATCTGAGTAGGCATGTACAGATCCCTTCTGGGACCCCAAAATATCGAGTTTTCGGGTGTTTTGAGCCTGAATTTGAGATATAAACGGGTACAGAAGATGCATGCACGTATTGACTTTGGGCACCTAAAATATCGATTTTCAGCATGTTTTGGGCCTGTATCTGAGTAGGCATGTACAGATCCCTTCTGGGACCCCAAAATATCGAGTTTTCGGGTGTTTTGAGCCTGAATTTGAGATATAAACGGGTACAGAAGATGCATGCACGTATTGACTTTGGGCACCTAAAATATCGATTTTCAGCATGTTTTGGGCCTGTATTTTGAAAATACTCTAACACGGAGTAGGCATGTACAGATCGCTTCTGAGACCCCAAAATATCGAATTTTCGGGTGTTTTGAGAATGAATTTGAGATATAAACGGGAGCAAAAGATGCATACACATATCGACTTTGGACACCTAAAATATCGATTTTTAGCATGTTTTGGGCCTGTATTTTGAAAATACTAAAACACGGAGTAGGCATGTACAGATCGCTTCTTGGACCCCAAAATATCGAATTGTCGGGTGTTTTGAGCCTTAATATGAGATATAAACGGGTACAGAAGATGCATGCATATATCGACTTTAGACACTTAAAATATCGATTTTTAGCATGTTTTGAGCCTTTACTTTGAAAACATTCTAGGACTGAGTAGACATGTACAGATCGCTTCTGGGACCCAAAAATATCGAGTTTTCGGGTGTTTTGAGCCTGAATTTGAGATATAAACGGGTACAGAAGATGCATGCACGTATTGACTTTGGGCACTTAAAATATCGATTTTCAGCATGTTTTGGGCCTGTATTTTGAAAATACTCTAACACGGAGTAGGCATGTACAGATCGCTTCTGAGACCCCAAAATATCGAATTTTCGGGTGTTTTGAGAATGAATTTGAGATATAAACGGGAGCAAAAGATGCATACACATATCGACTTTGGACACCTAAAATATCGATTTTTAGCATGTTTTGGGCCTGTATTTTGAAAATACTAAAACACGGAGTAGGCATGTACAGATCGCTTCTTGGACCCCAAAATATCGAATTGCCGGGTGTTTTGAGCCTTAATATGAGATATAAACGGGTACAGAAGATGCATGCATATATCGACTTTAGACACTTAAAATATCGATTTTTAGCATGTTTTGAGCCTTTACTTTGAAAACATTCTAGGACTGAGTAGACATGTACAGATCGCTTCTGGGACCCAAAAATATCGAATTTTCGGGTGTTTTGGGCCTGAAATTGAGATATCGACTTTGGGCACCTGAAATATCGATTTTTAGCATGTTTTGGGCCTATATTCTGAAAATATTCTAGCAATGAGTAGGTATGTACAGATTGCTTCTGGGACCCCAAAATATCGAATTTTCCGGTGTTTAGGGCCTTAATTTGAGATATCGACTTTGGGCACCTAAAATATCAATTTTAGCATGTTTTAAGCCTGGATTTTGAAAATACTCTAACACAAAGTAGGCATGTACAGATCGTTTCTAGGACCCCAAAATATCGAATTTTCGGGTGTTTTCAGCCTAAATTTGAGATATAAACGGGTAAAGAAGATGCATGCACATATCGACTTTTGGGCACCTAAAAGATCGATTTTCAGTATGTTTTGGGCCTGTATTTTGAAAATACTCTAACACGGAGTAGACATGTACAGATCGCTTCTGGGACCCCAAAATATCGAATTCTCGGGTGTTTTGGGCCTTAATTTGAGATATCGACTTTTGGCACCGAAAATATCGATTTTTAGCATGTTTTTGGCATATATTTTGAAAATATTCTAGCAATGAGTAGGTATGTACAGATCGTTTCTGGGACCCCAAAATATTGAATTTTCGGGTGTTTTGAGCCTGAATTTAGGATATAAACGGGTACAGAAGATGCATGCGCATATTGACTTTGGGCACCTAAAATATCGATTTTCAGCATGTTTTGGGCCTGTATTTTGAAAATACTCTAACACAAAGTAGACATGTACAGATCGCTTCTGGGACCCCAAAATATCGAATTTTTGGGTGTTTTGAGCCTGAATTTGAGATATAAACGGGTACTGAAGATGCATCCACATATTGACTTTGGGCACCTAAAATATCAACATTTCAGCATGTTTTAGGCCTGTATTTTGAAAATACTCTAACATGGAGTAGGCATGTACAGATCGCTTCTGGGACCCCAAAATATCGAATTTTCGGGTGTTTTGGGCCTGAATTTGAGATATCAACTTTGGGCACCTAAAATATCGATTTTTTAGCATGTTTTGGCCCTATATTTTGAGAATATTCTAGCACTAAGTAGGCATGTACAGATCACTTCTGGGACCCCAAAATATCGATTTTTCGGGTGTTTTTGAGCCTGAATTTGAGATATAAACGGGTACAGAATATGCATGCACATATCGACTTCGGACACTTAAAATATCGATTTTTAGCATGTTTTGAGCCGATATTTTGAAAACATTCTAGCACTGAGTAGGCATGTACAGATTGCTTCTGGGACCCCATAATATCGAATGTTCGGGTGTTTTGAGGTTGAATTTGGGATATAAACGGGTGCAGAAGATGTATACACATATTGACTTTGGCACCTAAAATATCGATTTTCAGCATGTTTTGGGCCTGTATCAGAGTAGTCATGTACAGATCGCATCTTCGACCCCAAAATATCGAATTTTCGGGTGTTTTGAGCCTGAATTTGAGATATAAACGGGTACAGAGAATGCATTTACATATTGACTTTGGGCACCTAAAATATCGATTTTCAGCATGTTTTGGGCCTGTAGTTTGAAAATACTCTAACACAGATCGCTTCTGGGACCCAAAAATATCGAATTTTCGGATGTTGTGAGCCTGAATTTGTGATATAAACAGGTACTGAAGATGCATGCACATATCGACTTTTGGGCACCTAAAATATCGATTTTGAGCATGTTTTAGGTCTGTATCTTGAAAACATTCCAACTAGGAGTAGGCATGTACATATTGCTTCTATTACCCAAAAATACCGAATTTTCGGATGTTTTGAGCCTGAATTTGAGATATAAACGGGTACAGAAGATGCATGCACATATTGACTTTAGACACTTAAAATATCGATTTTTGGCATGTTTTGAGCCTATATTTTGAAAAATTCTAGCACTGAGTAGGCATGTACAGATCGCTTCTGGGACATAAAAATATCGAATTTTTGGGTGTTTTGAGCCTGAATTTGAGATATAAACGGGTACAGACGATGCATGCACATATCGACATTGGACACTTAAAATATCGATTTTTAGCATGTTTTAAGCCTATATTTTGAAAACATTCTAGCACTGAGTAGGCATGTACAGATCGTTTCTGGGACCCAAAAATATCGAATTTTCGGGTGTTTTGTGGTTGAATTTGAGATATAAACGAGTGCAGAAGATGCATACACATATTGACTTTGGGCACCTAAAATATCGATTTTCAGCATGTTTTGGGTTGTATCTGAGTAGGCATGTACAGATCGCTTCTGGGACCCCAAAATATCGAATTTTCGGGTGTTTGGAGCCTGAATTTGAGATATAAACTGGTACAGAAGATGCATGCGCATATCGACTTTTGGGCACCTAAAAGATCGATTTTCAGTATGTTTTGGGCCTGTATATTGAAAATACTCTAACACGGAGTAGGCATGTACAGATCGCTTCTGAGACCCCAAAATATAGAATTTTCGGGTGTTTTGGGCCTGAATTTGAGATATATACTTTGGGCACCTAAAATATCGATTTTTAGCATGTTTTTGGGCCTATATTTTGAAAATATTCTAGCACTGTGTAGGCATGTACAGATCGCTTCTGGGACCCCAAAATAATAATAATAATAATAATAATAAGCGGTTTATTGAGGTTGCAGCCATGAGGCTGAAAATATACAATACATTATATATATGGTTGATGATTGATGGGGATGGTTTTATATATACAACAATGAAAGATGTTATGATGGTGAAATGAATTTTAGACATAGTATTATTTGTTGTTAATAATTCTGACCATAGATGGTATGGGACTGTTGTTATAGCGGTCAGTGCGTGCCCTTATCGGTGTTAAGATATTGGTATGCCTCGTCGATTGTCGTGGTGGTGGAAGGGAAGGGGGAAGCATATCTCGATGTCTCGGGTTGCTTAACAGTTCTATGCTAAATCGACGCAGAATGTTGTGGTGTACTGTGTCTAGGGAGACCATGCCAAGGGTGATAAGGTCCTCACTGTAGGTAGTATAGTCTGCCCCCAGTATTATACGACAAACCCTTTTCTGTACACGTTCAAGCTGTTTCTTCTGTGTGGTGTTAATGGATGGAAACCAGCTTGGGGAGGCATAGGTGAGCTTGGAGAGTATAAACATATGATATATACTCCTCAGCTCACACTGTGGTGTACCTAGGGACTTTAGCCTTCTCAGCATGTACAGACGGTAAGAGGCGGACTGGGTAGTGGTGGTAATATGATTCTTCCAGTCCATCTTGCTGTCCAGCATAATTCCCAGGATTTTGGTTGTTTCCACAACCTGGAGTGGGTGTCCCGCCAGTGTGACTGTCGGTGGTGGTACAGGTGTGTTGGATGTGTGCAGATGCATCACCACTGTCTTGTTGTGGTTGATACTGACGTTGTTGGCTTCAGTCCAAGCTTGTAGGTTGTCAAGTTGTTGTTGTAGTAGGTGGTAGTCAGGTGCAGTGTTGTCCACTACAACTCCCACAGTGGAGTCATCCACATACTTCCACCGGTGTGTGTCGGTCAGGGCATCATTAATGAGGATTAGGAAGCACAGAGGTCCCATCCTGGTCCCTTGAGGCACACCACATTTCAGTGTTTGTGGGAGAGACACTGCACCTTGATATCTTACCACCTGCTGTCGATCACTGAGGAAATCTGCCAACCACGCCACCAAGCCTGGCTCCATCCCAATACCAAGTGCCTTAATTATTATTACATTGTGGTCCACTAGGTCAAATGCCTTTTTAAAGTCAAGGAAAGTTAGTATTACTGAGGTCTTCCTTTGCTCTAAGTTCTTATATACAAAGTCAAGTAAGCTAATAAGGCAATGTGTGGTGGAGGATGACTTTATATTGCCAAACTGTTGGTTATCAATGAATTTTTTAATACTAGCTGAGGCCCAATCAAAAACAAAACTTTCACACAAAAGACTGGGGAGGGGAGTGATAGCAATGGGTCTCAACTGGTCAAAAGATTGGGGATTATTGACTTTAGGGGTTGGAGTGACATAAGCTGTCTTCCAATCTGTGGGTACTTTAAACTGACTTATGGATGCGTTGATAATAGAGCAAAGGGGGATGGCAAGCTCAACAGCAAACTCTTTATACAATGTAATAGGAAGGTCAATGGGAGTCGTGGAGCGTTTAAGTTTAAATTCTGAAAGTTTCTTGGCGACCTGATACTCTTGGACTCTGGGTGGCTGAGGGGAGGGGAGGTAGGCAGGTAGTTGGGATGGGTCAAACTCGGGTAAGCTTTGACATATGGCCGCAAAGTGGTCATTGAGGCGGCCTGCTGTATCCTCACTGGTATGTCCGTTAGTACAAGGGAGGGAGGGTGAGTGTTTACGCATCCCACACACATCCTTAATTTTGCTGTTTCACTGACTGATGTTGGATTCCTTGAGATGTTGTATTTTTGTGGGGTAGTGTTTCAGTTTGGCTTTCCTGATTTCCCTAATGACTTTGTTGCGAAGACTGTTAAATCTTGCCTTGTCGGTGTAGAAGGCTTTGTTACGTTGTTTAATGAGTCTTTTTTATTCTGGTGGTAATCCATGGCATATCCGATGGGTGAACTGTCGTCGACTTTTCTGGGAAGAAGTGATGGTATGCTTGAGTGATGGTGGTAGAATAGTTCTCCCATTTGATGTCAACTTCACTGACAGTCAATACCTCAACCCACGGGTAATGTACCAGCCACTGTCCAAATCCCCTTATCAATGAGTCAGGTGTAGGTCTGTACTTCCTGATGATGGGAGGCTGGTGATGGGTGGTGGTGGGGATGGGAGTCCACAGGATGGAGAGGTGGGTACTCTTCCCCACTGGTGGCAAAGGTTGTGGTGGGAGGTACTGATTTGACAGGTCGGTGACAATCTCATCTAGGACACTCTGGTTGTGGGTTGGGAAATCAACAATTTGGCTGAGGGATAATGCATTTTCAAGTTCTTCAGTGTTAATTTCATTAAAGTCGCCACATATTACGAATTTTGCTGATGGATACCTAATTTTGAGGATGTCACATGTGTTAATAATATGTTCCATCAGCACTGCCTGAGATGGTGCACGTGGTGGATGGTAAATTAGGCAGTAGATAATGGAGGCCGTGAGTCTCGGGTGACAGGGAGGTGTTAACTTGACCCAAAGGACCTCCATTCCGTCTGGGATATCCACAATCAGGTGTAGGGGGTGGTATTTGTCCCGAGCAAATAAGGCTAACCCACCAACACGTTTATTTTCTCTAAGTCGAATTTTCGGGTGTTTTGGGCCTGAATTTGAGATATCGACTTTGGGCACCTAAAATATCGATTTTTAGCATGTTTTGGGCCTATATTTTGAAAATATTCTAGCACTAAGTAGGCATGTACAGATCACTTCTGGGACCCCAAAATATCGAATTGTCGGTGTTTTGAGCCTGAATTTGAGATATAAACGGGTATAGAAGATGCATGCACATATTGACTCTGGACACTTAAAATATCGATTTTTAGCATGTTTTAAGCCTATATTTTGAAAAAATTCTAGCACTGAGTAGGCATGTACAGATCGCTTCTGGGACCCAAAAATATCGGATTTTCGGGTGTTTTGAGGTTGAATTTGGGATATAAACGGGTGCAGAAGATGCATACACAGATTGACTTTGGTCACCTAAAATATCGATTTTTAGCATGTTTTGAGCCAATATTTTGAAAACATTCTACAACTGAGTAGGCATCGATTTTCAGTATGTTTTGGGCCTGTATATCGAAAATACTCTAACACTGAGTAGGCATGTACAAATCGCTTCTGGGACCCCAAAATACCGAATTTTCAGGTGTTTTGGGCCTGAATTTGAGATATAAACGGGTACAGAAGATGCATGCACATATCGACTTTTGGGCACCTAAAATATCGATTTTGAGAATGTTTTGGGTCTGTATTTTGAAAACATTCTAACTAGGAGTAGGCATGTACAGATCGCTTCTAGGACCCAAAAATACCGAATTTTCGGGTGTTTTGAGCCTGAATTTGAGATATAAACGGGTACAGAAGATGCATGCACATATCGACTTTGGACACATAAAATATCGATTTTTAGTATGTTTTGAGCCTATATTTTGAAAACATTCTAGTACTGAGTATTCATGTACAGATCGCTTCTGGGACCAAAAAATATCGAATTTTCGGGTGTTTTAAGGTTGAATTTGGGATATAAACGGGTGCAGAAGATGCATACACATATTGACTTTAGGCACCTAAAATATCGTTTTTCAGCATGTTTTGGGCCTGTATCTGAGTAAGCATGTACAGATCGCTTCTGGGACCAAAAAATATCGAATTTTCGGGTGTTTGGAGCCTGAATTTGAGATATAAACGGGTACAGAAGATGCATGCACATATTGACTTTTGGGCACCTAAATTATCGATTATCTGTATGTTTTGGGCTTGTATTTTGAAGATACTCTAACACGGAGTAGGCATGTACAGATCGCTTCTGGGACCAAAAAATATCGAATTTTCGGGTGTTTTTGGGATAAATTTGAAATATCGACTTTGGGCACCTAAAATATCGATTTTTAGCATGTTTTGGGCCTATATTTTGAAAATATTCTAGCACTGAGTAAGCATGTACAGATTGCTTCTGGTACCCCAAAATATCGAGTTTTCGGGTGTTTTGAGCCTGAATTTGAGATATAATCGGGTACAGAAAATGCATGCACATATTGACTTTGGGCACCTAAAATATCGATTTTCAGCATGTTTTGGGCCCGTATTTTGAAAATACTCTAACACGGAGTAGGCAAGTACAGATCGCTTCTGGGACCCCAAAATATCGAATTTTCGGGTGTTTTGAGCCTGAATTTGAGATATAAACAGGTACTGAAGATGCATGCACATATCGACTTTTGGGCACCTAAAATATCGATTTTGAGCATGTTTTGGGTCTGTATCTTGAAAAAATTCTAACTAGGAGTATACAAGTACAGATCGCTTCTAGGACCCAAAAACACCGATTTTTCGGGTGTTTTGAGCCTGAATTTGAGATATAAACGGGTACAGAAGATGCATGCACATATCAACTTTGGACACTTAAAATATCGATTTGTAGCATGTTTTGAGCCTATATTTTGAAAATATTCTAGCACTGAGTAGGCATGTACAGATCGCTTCTGGGACCGAAAAATATCGAATTTTCGGGTGTTTTGTGGTTGAATTTGAGATATAAACGGGTGCAGAAGATGCATACACATATTGACATTGGGCACCTAAAATATCGATTTACAGCATGTTTTGGGCCTGTATCTGAGTAGGCATGTACAGATCGCTTCTGGGACCCAAAAATATTGAAATTTCGGGTGTTTGGAGCCTGAATTTGAGATATAAACGGGTACAGAAGATGCATGTACATATCGACTTTGGACTCTTAAAATATCGATTTTTAGCATGTTTTGAGCCTATATTTTGAAAATATTCTAGCACAAAGTACATATGTACAGATCACTTCTGGGACCCCAAAATATCGAATTTTCGGGTGTTTTAAGCCTGAATTTGAGATATAAACGGGTACAGAAGATGCATGCACATATCGACTTTGGACACTTAAAATATCGATTTTTAGCATGTTTTGAGCCTATATTTTGAAAACATTCTAGCACTGAGTAGGCATGTACAGATCGCTTCTGGGACCCAAAAACATCGAATTTTCGGGTGTTTTGAGGTTGAATTTGGGATATAAACGGGTGCAGAAGATGCATACACATATCGACTTTTGGGCACCTAAAAGATCGATTTTCAGTATGTTTTGGGCCTGTATATTAAAAATACTCTAACACGGAGTAGGCATGTACAGATCGCTTCTGGGACCCCAAAATATCGAATTTTCCGGTGTTTTGGGCCTGAATTTGAGATATCGACTTTGGGCACCTAAAATATCGATTTTTAGCATGTTTTAGGCCTGTATTTTGAAAATATTCTAGCACTGCGTAGGCATGTACAGATCGCTTCTGGGACCCCAAAATATCGAATTTTCGGGTGTTTTGAGCCTGAAAGAGATATAAACGGGTACAGAAAATGCATGCACATATCGACTTTTGGCCACCTAAAATATCGATTTTGAGCATGTTTTGGGTCTGTATCTTGAAAACATTCTAACTAGGAGTAGGCATGTACAGATCGCTTCTAGGACCCAAAAATATAGAATTTTCGGGTATTTTGAGCCTGAATTTGAGATAGAAACCGGTACTGAAGATATATGCACATATCGACTTTGGTCACCTGAAGTATCGATTTTCAGGATGTTTTGGCCCTATATTTTGAATGTATTCTAGCATTGTGTAAGCATGTTCAGATTGCTTCTGAGACCCAAAAATATCGAATTTTCGGGTGTTTTGAGCCTGAATTTGGGATATAAACGGGTACAGAAGATGAATGCACATATGGATTTTGGGCACCAAAAATTGCGATTTTCAGCTTATTTTGGGCCTGTATTTTGAAAATATTCTAACACTGAGTAGGCATGTACAGATCGCTTCTGGGACCCCAAAAAATCAAATTTTCAGGTGCTTTTAGCCTGAATTTGGGATATAAACGGGAACAGAAGATGCATGCAGATATCGACTTTGATCACCTATAATATCGATTTTAAGCATGTTTTGGGCCTGTATTTTGAAAATATTCTAGCACTGACTATGCATGTGGAGATTGCTTCTGGGATCCAAAAATATCGAATTTTCAGGTGTTTTGAGACTGAATTTGGGATATAAACGGGTACAGAAGATTCATGAACATTTCGACTTTGGGCACCTAAAATATCGATTTTTAGTATGTTTTGGCCCTATATTTTGAATTTAATCTAGCACTGGGTAAGTATGTACAGAGCACTTCTAAGACCCAAAAATACCGATTTTTCGGGTGTTTTGAGCCAGAAATTGAGATATAAACGGGTACAGAAAATGCATGCACATATCGTCTTTGGACACTTAAAATATCGATTTTTAGCATGTTTTGAGCCTATATTTTGAAAACATTCTAGCACTGAGTAGGCATGTACAGATCTCTTCTGGGACCGAAAAATATAGAACTTTCGGGTGTTTTGTGGTTGAATTTGAGATATAAACGGGTGCAGAAGATGCATACACATATTGACTTTGGGCACCTAAAATATCGATTTTCAGCATGTTTTGGGCCTGTATCTGAGTAGGCATGTACAGAGCACTTCTAAGACCCAAAAATACCGATTTTTCGGGTGTTTTGAGCCAGAAATTGAGATATAAACGGGTACAGAAAATGCATGCACATATCGTCTTTGGACACTTAAAATATCGATTTTTAGCATGTTTTGAGCCTATATTTTGAAAATATTCTAGCACAAAGTAGATATGTACAGATCACTTCTGGGACTCCAAAATATCGTATTTTCGGGTGTTTTAAGCCTGAATTTGAGATATAAACGGGTACAGAAGATGCATGCATATATCGACTTTGGACACTTAAAATATCGATTTTTGCATGTTTTGAGCCTATATTTTGAAAACATTCTAGCACTGAGTAGGCATGTACAGATCGCTTCTGGGACCCAAAAATAACGAATTTTCGGGTGTTTTGAGGTTGAATTTGGGATATAAACGGGTGCAGAAGATGCATACACATATCGACTTTTGGGCACCTAAAATATCGATTTTCAGCATGTTTTGGGCCTGTATATTAAAAATACTCTAACACGGAGTAGGCATGTACAGATAGCTTCTGGGACCGCAAAATATCGAATTTTCGGGTGTTTTGGGCCTGAATTTCATATATCGACTTTGGGCACCTAAAATATCGATTTTGAGCATGTTTTGGGTCTGTATCTTGAAAATATTCTAACTAGGAGTAGGCATGTACAGATCGCTTCTAGGACCCAAAAATATAGAATTTTCGGTTGTTTTGAGCCTGAATTTGAGATATAAACGGGTACAGAAGATGAATGCACATATGGATTTTGGGCACATAAAATATCGGTTTTCAGCATGTTTTGGGTCTGTATTTTGAAAATATTTTAATATTGAGTAGGCATTTACAGATCACTTCTGAGAACAAAAAGTATCGAATTTTAAGGTGTTTTAAACCTGAATTTGGGATACAAGCGAGTGCTGATGATTCATGCACATATCGATTTCGGGCACCAAAAATTGCGATTTTCAGCTTATTTTGGGCCTGTATTTTGAAAATATTCTAACACTGGGTAGACATGTACAGATCGCTTCTGGGACCCCCAAAAATTAAATTTTCAGGTGTTTTTAACCTGAATTTGGGATATAAACGGGAACAGAAGATGCATGCAGATATTGACTTTGATCACCTATAATATCGATTTTAAGCATGTATTGGCCCTATATTTTGAATTTAATCAAGCACTGGGTAAGCATGTACATAGCGCTTGAAAGACCCAAAAATACCGAATTTTCTGGGGTTTTGAGAATGAATTTGGGATATAAACGGGTACAGAAGATGCATGCACATATCGACTTTTGGGCACCTAAAAGATCGATTTTCAGTATGTTTTGGGCTTGTATTTTGAAAGGACTCTAACAAGGAGTATCCATGTACAAATCGCTTCAGGGACCCCAAAATATCGAATTTTTGGGTGTTTTGGGCCTGAATTTTAGATATCGACTTTGGGCACCTAAAATATCGATTTTTAGCATGTTTTGCGCCTATATTTTTGAAAATATTCTAGCACTGAGTAGGCATGTACAGATCGCGTCTGGGACCCCAAAATATCGAATTTTCAGATGTTTTGAGCCTGAATTTGAGATATAAACGGGTACAGAAGATGCATGCACATATCGACTTTTGGGCTCCTAAAATATCAATTTTGAGCATGTTTTTGGTCTGTATCTTGAAAACATTCTTACTAGGAGTAGTCATGTACAGATCGCTTCTAGGACCAAAAAATACCGAATTTCGGGTGTTTTGAGCCTGAATTTGAGATATAAACGAGTACAGAAGATATATGCACATATCGACTTTGGACACTTAAAATATCGATTTTGAGCATGTTTTGGGTCTATATTTTGAAAATATTCTAGCACTGAGTAGGCATGTACAGATCGCTTCTGGGATCCCAAAATATCGAATTTTCGGGTGTTTTGAGCCTGAATTTGAGATATAAACGGGTACAGAAGATGTATGCACTTATCGACTTTGAACACTTAAAATATCGATTTTTAGCATGTTTTGAGCCTATATTTTGAGAACATTTTAGCACTCAGTAGGCATGTACAGATCGCTTCTGGGACCCCAAAATATCGAATTTTCAGGTGTTTTGGGCCTGAATTTGAGATATAAACGGGTACAGAATATGCATGCACATATCGACTTTTGGGCTCCTAAAATATCGATTTTGATCATGTTTTGGGTCTGTATCTTGAAAACATTCATACTAGGAGTAGGCATGTACAGATCTCTTCTAGGACCCAAAAATACCGAATTTTCGGGTGTTTTGAGCCTGAATTTGAGATATAAACGGGTACAGAAGATGTATGCACATATCGACTTTGGACACATAAAATATCGATTTTGAGCATGTTTTAAACCTGTATTTAGAAAATACTCTAACACGGGGTAGGCATGTACACATCGCTTCTGGGACCTCAAAATATCGAATTTGCGGGTGTTTTGAGCCTGAATTTGAGATATAAACGGGTACTGAAGATGCATGCACATATCGACTTGTGGGCACCTAAAATATCGATTTTGAGCATGTTTTGGGTCTGTATCTTGAAAATATTCTAACACGGAGTAGGCATGTACATATCGCTTCTAGAACCCAAAAATACCGAATTTTCGGTTGTTTTGAGCCTGAATTTAGGATATAAACGTGTACAGAAGATCGACTTTGGACACTAAAAATATCGATTTTTAGCTTGTTTTGGGCCTATATTTTGAAAACATTCTAGCCCTGAGTAGGCATGTACAGATCGCTTCTGGGACCCAAAAATATCGAATTTTCGGGTGTTTGGAGCCTGAATTTGAGATATAAACGGGTACAGAAGATGCATTCACATATCGACTTTGGACACTTAAAATATCGATTTTTAGCATGTTTTGAGCCTATATTTTGAAAATATTCTAGCACAAAGTAGATATGTACAGATCACTTCTGGGACCCCAAAATATCGTATTTTCGGGTGTTTTAAGCCTGAATTTGAGATATAAAAGGGTACAGAACATGCATGCACATATTGACTTTGGACACTTAAAATATCGATTTTTAGCATGTTTTGAGCCTATATTTTGAAAACATTCTAGCACTGAGTAGGCATGTACAGATCGCTTCTGGGACCCAAAAAAAAACGAATTCTCGGGTGTTTTGAGGTTGAATTTGGGATATAAACGGGTGCAGAAGATGCATACACATATCGACTTTTTGGCACTTAAAATATCGATTGTTAGCATGTTTTGGGCCTGTATTTTGAAAATACTCTAACACGGAGTAGGCATGTACAGATTGCTTTTGGGACCCAAAAATATCGAATTTTCGGGTGTTTTGGGGATAAATTTGAAATATCGACTTTGGGCACCTAAAATATCGATTTTTAGCATGTTTTGGGCCTATATTTTGAAAATATTCTAGCACTGAGTAAGCATGTACAGATCGCTTCTGGGACCCAAAAATATCGAATTTTCGGGTGTTTTGAGCCTTAATTTGAGATATAAACAGATACTGAAGATGCATGCACATATCGACTTTTGGGCACCTAAAATATCGATTTTGAGCATGTTTTGGGTCTGTATCTTGAAAAAATTCTAACAAGGAGTAGGCAAGTACAGATCGCTTCTAGGACCCAAAAATACCGATTTTACGGGTGTTTTGAGCCTGAATTTGAGATATAAACGGGTACAGTAGATGCATGCACATATCGACTTTGGACACTTAAAATATCGATTTTTAGCATGTTTTGAGCCTATATTTTGAAAACATTCTAGACTTGAGTAGGCATGTACAGATCGCTTTTGGGACCGAAAAATATCGAATTTTCGGGTGTTTTGTGGTTGAATTTGAGATATAAACGGGTGCAGAAGATGCATACACATATTGACTTTGGGCATCTAAAATATCGATTTTCAGCATGTTTTGGGCCTGTATCTGAGTAGGCATGTACAGATCGCTTCTGGGACCCCAAAATATCGAATTTTCGGGTGTTTGGAACCTGAATTTGAGATATAAACGGGTACAGAAGATGCATGCACATATCGACTTTGGACACTTAAAATATTGATTTTTAGCATGTTTTGAGCCTATATTTTGAAAATATTCTAGCACAAAGTACATATGTACAGATCACTTCTGGGACCCCAAAATATCGAATTTTCGGGTGTTTTAAGCCTGAATTTGAGATATAAACGGGTACAGAAGATGCATTCCCATATCGACTTTGGACACTTAAAACATCGATTTTTAGCATGTTTTGAGCCTATATTTTGAAAACATTCTAGCACTGAGTAGGCATGTACAGATCGCTTCTGGGACCCAAAAATATCGAATTTTCAGGTGTTTTGAGGTTGAATTTGGGATATAAACGGGTGCAGAAGATGCATGCAGATATCGACTTTGATCACCTATAATATCGATTTTAAGTATGTTTTGGGCATGTATTTTGAAAATATTCTAGCACTGATTATGCATGTGGAGATTGCTTCTGAGACCCAAAAATATCGAATTTTCGGGTGTTTTGAGCCTGAATTTGGGATATAAACGGGTACAGAAGATGAATGCACATATGGATTTTGGGCACCAAAAATTGCGATTTTCAGCTTATTTTGGGCCTGTATTTTGAAAATATTCTAACACTGAGTAGGCATGTACAGATCGCTTCTGGGACCCCAAAAAATCAAATTTTCAGGTGCTTTTAGCCTGAATTTGGGATATAAACGGGAACAGAAGATGCATGCAGATATCGACTTTGATCACCTATAATATCGATTTTAAGCATGTTTTGGGCCTGTATTTTGAAAATATTCTAGCACTGACTATGCATGTGGAGATTGCTTCTGGGATCCAAAAATATCGAATTTTCAGGTGTTTTGAGACTGAATTTGGGATATAAACGGGTACAGAAGATTCACGAACATTTCGACTTTGGGCACCTAAAATATCGATTTTTAGTATGTTTTGGCCCTATATTTTGAATTTAATCTAGCACTGGGTAAGTATGTACAGAGCACTTCTAAGACCCAAAAATACCGATTTTTCGGGTGTTTTGAGCCAGAAATTGAGATATAAACGGGTACAGAAAATGCATGCACATATCGTCTTTGGACACTTAAAATATCGATTTTTAGCATGTTTTGAGCCTATATTTTGAAAACATTCTAGCACTGAGTAGGCATGTACAGATCTCTTCTGGGACCGAAAAATATCGAACTTTCGGGTGTTTTGTGGTTGAATTTGAGATATAAACGGGTGCAGAAGATGCATACACATATTGACTTTGGGCACCTAAAATATCGATTTTCAGCATGTTTTGGGCCTGTATCTGAGTAGGCATGTACAGAGCACTTCTAAGACCCAAAAATACCGATTTTTCGGGTGTTTTGAGCCAGAAATTGAGATATAAACGGGTACAGAAAATGCATGCACATATCGTCTTTGGACACTTAAAATATTGATTTTTAGCATGTTTTGAGCCTATATTTTGAAAATATTCTAGCACAAAGTACATATGTACAGATCACTTCTGGGACCCCAAAATATCGAATTTTCGGGTGTTTTAAGCCTGAATTTGAGATATAAACGGGTACAGAAGATGCATTCCCATATCGACTTTGGACACTTAAAATATCGATTTTTAGCATGTTTTGAGCCTATATTTTGAAAACATTCTAGCACTGAGTAGGCATGTACAGATCGCTTCTGGGACCCAAAAATATCGAATTTTCAGGTGTTTTGAGGTTGAATTTGGGATATAAACGGGTGCAGAAGATGCATGCAGATATCGACTTTGATCACCTATAATATCGATTTTAAGTATGTTTTGGGCATGTATTTTGAAAATATTCTAGCACTGACTATGCATGTGGAGATTGCTTCTGAGACCCAAAAATATCGAATTTTCGGGTGTTTTGAGCCTGAATTTGGGATATAAACGGGTACAGAAGATGAATGCACATATGGATTTTGGGCACCAAAAATTGCGATTTTCAGCTTATTTTGGGCCTGTATTTTGAAAATATTCTAACACTGAGTAGGCATGTACAGATCGCTTCTGGGACCCCAAAAAATCAAATTTTCAGGTGCTTTTAGCCTGAATTTGGGATATAAACGGGAACAGAAGATGCATGCAGATATCGACTTTGATCACCTATAATATCGATTTTAAGCATGTTTTGGGCCTGTATTTTGAAAATATTCTAGCACTGACTATGCATGTGGAGATTGCTTCTGGGATCCAAAAATATCGAATTTTCAGGTGTTTTGAGACTGAATTTGGGATATAAACGGGTACAGAAGATTCATGAACATTTCGACTTTGGGCACCTAAAATATCGATTTTTAGTATGTTTTGGCCCTATATTTTGAATTTAATCTAGCACTGGGTAAGTATGTACAGAGCACTTCTAAGACCCAAAAATACCGATTTTTCGGGTGTTTTGAGCCAGAAATTGAGATATAAACGGGTACAGAAAATGCATGCACATATCGTCTTTGGACACTTAAAATATCGATTTTTAGCATGTTTTGAGCCTATATTTTGAAAATATTCTAGCACAAAGTAGATATGTACAGATCACTTCTGGGACTCCAAAATATCGTATTTTCGGGTGTTTTAAGCCTGAATTTGAGATATAAACGGGTACAGAAGATGCATGCATATATCGACTTTGGACACTTAAAATATCGATTTTTGCATGTTTTGAGCCTATATTTTGAAAACATTCTAGCACTGAGTAGGCATGTACAGATCGCTTCTGGGACCCAAAAATAACGAATTTTCGGGTGTTTTGAGGTTGAATTTGGGATATAAACGGGTGCAGAAGATGCATACACATATCGACTTTTGGCCACCTAAAATATCGATTTTCAGCATGTTTTGGGCCTGTATATTAAAAATACTCTAACACGGAGTAGGCATGTACAGATAGCTTCTGGGACCGCAAAATATCGAATTTTCGGGTGTTTTGGGCCTGAATTTCATATATCGACTTTGGGCACCTAAAATATCGATTTTGAGCATGTTTTGGGTCTGTATCTTGAAAATATTCTAACTAGGAGTAGGCATGTACAGATCGCTTCTAGGACCCAAAAATATAGAATTTTCGGTTGTTTTGAGCCTGAATTTGAGATATAAACGGGTACAGAAGATGAATGCACATATGGATTTTGGGCACATAAAATATCGGTTTTCAGCATGTTTTGGGTCTGTATTTTGAAAATATTTTAATATTGAGTAGGCATTTACAGATCACTTCTGAGAACAAAAAGTATCGAATTTTAAGGTGTTTTAAACCTGAATTTGGGATACAAACGAGTGCTGATGATTCATGCACATATCGATTTCGGGCACCAAAAATTGCGATTTTCAGCTTATTTTGGGCCTGTATTTTGAAAATATTCTAACACTGGGTAGACATGTACAGATCGCTTCTGGGACCCCCAAAAATTAAATTTTCAGGTGTTTTTAACCTGAATTTGGGATATAAACGGGAATAGAAGATGCATGCAGATATCGACTTTGATCACCTATAATATCGATTTTAAGCATGTATTGGCCCTATATTTTGAATTTAATCAAGCACTGGGTAAGCATGTACAGAGCGCTTGAAAGACCCAAAAATACCGAATTTTCTGGGGTTTTGAGAATGAATTTGGGATATAAACGGGTACAGAAGATGCATGCACATATCGACTTTTGGGCACCTAAAAGATCGATTTTCAGTATGTTTTGGGCTTGTATTTTGAAAGGACTCTAACAAGGAGTATCCATGTACAAATCGCTTCAGGGACCCCAAAATATCGAATTTTTGGGTGTATTGGGCCTGAATTTTAGATATCGACTTTGGGCACCTAAAATATCGATTTTTAGCATGTTTTGCGCCTATATTTTTGAAAATATTCTAGCACTGAGTAGGCATGTACAGATCGCGTCTGGGACCCCAAAATATCGAATTTTCAGATGTTTTGAGCCTGAATTTGAGATATAAACGGGTACAGAAGATGCATGCACATATCGACTTTAGGGCTCCTAAAATATCAATTTTGAGCATGTTTTTGGTCTGTATCTTGAAAACATTCTTACTAGGAGTAGGCATGTACAGATCGCTTCTAGGACCAAAAAATACCGAATTTCGGGTGTTTTGAGCCTGAATTTGAGATATAAACGAGTACAGAAGATATATGCACATATCGACTTTGGACACTTAAAATATCGATTTTGAGCATGTATTGGGTCTATATTTTGAAAATATTCTAGCACTGAGTGAGCATGTACAGATCGCTTCTGGGATCCCAAAATATCGAATTTTCGGGTGTTTTGAGCCTGAATTTGAGATATAAACGGGTACAGAAGATGTATGCACTTATCGACTTTGAACACTTAAAATATCGATTTTTAACTTGTTTTGAGCCTATATTTTGAGAACATTTTAGCACTCAGTAGGCATGTACAGATCGCTTCTGGGACCCCAAAATATCGAATTTTCAGGTGTTTTGGGCCTGAATTTGAGATATAAACGGGTACAGAATATGCATGCACATATCGACTTTTGGGCTCCTAAATATCGATTTTGATCATGTTTTGGGTCTGTATCTTGAAAACATTCATACTAGGAGTAGGCATGTACAGATCTCTTCTAGGACCCAAAAATACCGAATTTTCGGGTGTTTTGAGCCTGAATTTGAGATATAAACGGGTACAGAAGATGTATGCACATATCGACTTTGGACACATAAAATATCGATTTTGAGCATGTTTTGAGCCTGTATTTAGAAAATACTCTAACACGGGGTAGGCATGTACACATCGCTTCTGGGACCTCAAAATATCGAATTTGCGGGTGTTTTGAGCCTGAATTTGAGATATAAACGGGTACTGAAGATGCATGCACATATCGACTTGTGGGCACCTAAAATATCGATTTTGAGCATGTTTTGGGTCTGTATCTTGAAAATATTCTAACACGGAGTAGGCATGTACATATCGCTTCTAGAACCCAAAAATACCGAATTTTCGGTTGTTTTGAGCCTGAATTTAGGATATAAACGTGTACAGAAGATCGACTTTGGACACTAAAAATATCGATTTTTAGCTTGTTTTGAGCCTATATTTTGAAAACATTCTAGCCCTGAGTAGGCATGTACAGATCGCTTCTGGGACCCAAAAATATCGAATTTTCGGGTGTTTGGAGCCTGAATTTGAGATATAAACGGGTACAGAAGATGCATTCACATATCGACTTTGGACACTTAAAATATCGATTTTTAGCATGTTTTGAGCCTATATTTTGAAAATATTCTAGCACAAAGTAGATATGTACAGATCACTTCTGGGACCCCAAAATATCGTATTTTCGGGTGTTTTAAGCCTGAATTTGAGATATAAAAGGGTACAGAACATGCATGCACATATTGACTTTGGACACTTAAAATATCGATTTTTAGCATGTTTTGAGCCTATATTTTGAAAACATTCTAGCACTGAGTAGGCATGTACAGATCGCTTCTGGGACCCAAAAAAAAACGAATTCTCGGGTGTTTTGAGGTTGAATTTGGGATATAAACGGGTGCAGAAGATGCATACACATATCGACTTTTTGGCACTTAAAATATCGATTGTTAACATGTTTTGGGCCTGTATTTTGAAAATACTCTAACACGGAGTAGGCATGTACAGATTGCTTTTGGAACCCAAAAATATCGAATTTTCGGGTGTTTTGGGGATAAATTTGAAATATCGACTTTGGGCACCTAAAATATCGATTTTTAGTATGTTTTGGGCCTATATTTTGAAAATATTCTAGCACTGAGTAAGCATGTACAGATCGCTTCTGGGACCCAAAACTATCGAATTTTCGGGTGTTTTGAGCCTTAATTTGAGATATAAACAGATACTGAAGATGCATGCACATATCGACTTTTGGGCACCTAAAATATCGATTTTGAGCATGTTTTGGGTCTGTATCTTGAAAAAATTCTAACTAGGAGTAGGCAAGTACAGATCTCTTCTAGGACCCAAAAATACCGATTTTACGGGTGTTTTGAGCCTGAATTTGAGATATAAACGGGTACAGAAGATGCATGCACATATCGACTTTGGACACTTAAAATATCGATTTTTAGCATGTTTTGAGCCTATATTTTGAAAACATTCTAGACTTGAGTAGGCATGTACAGATCGCTTCTGGGACCGAAAAATATCGAATTTTCGGGTGTTTTGTGGTTGAATTTGAGATATAAACGGGTGCAGAAGATGCATACACATATTGACTTTGGGCATCTAAAATATCGATTTTCAGCATGTTTTGGGCCTGTATCTGAGTAGGCATGTACAGATCGCTTCTGGGACCCCAAAATATCGAATTTTCGGGTGTTTGGAACCTGAATTTGAGATATAAACGGGTACAGAAGATGCATGCACATATCGACTTTGGACACTTAAAATATTGATTTTTAGCATGTTTTGAGCCTATATTTTGAAAATATTCTAGCACAAAGTACATATGTACAGATCACTTCTGGGACCCCAAAATATCGAATTTTCGGGTGTTTTAAGCCTGAATTTGAGATATAAACGGGTACAGAAGATGCA
The DNA here is from genome assembly GCA_033782935.1 of Petrolisthes cinctipes. Classification (NCBI taxonomy): domain Eukaryota; kingdom Metazoa; phylum Arthropoda; class Malacostraca; order Decapoda; family Porcellanidae; genus Petrolisthes; species Petrolisthes cinctipes. The sequence goes on along the minus strand of JAWQEG010000043.1, from coordinate 7,487,966 downwards.
TGCACATATCGACTTTGGACACTTAAAATATCGATTTTTAGCATGTTTTGAGCCTATATTTTGAAAACATTCTAGCACTGAGTAGGCATGTACAGATCGCTTCTGGGACCCAAAAATATCGAATTTTCAGGTGTTTTGAGGTTGAATTTGGGATATAAACGGGTGCAGAAGATGCATGCAGATATCGACTTTGATCACCTATAATATCGATTTTAAGTATGTTTCGGGCATGTATTTTGAAAATATTCTAGCACTGACTATGCATGTGGAGATTGCTTCTGGGATCCAAAAATATCGAATTTTCGGGTTTTTTGAGACTGAATTTGGGATATAAACGGGTACAGAAGATGCATGAACATTTCGACTTTGGGCACCTAAAAGATCGATTTTCAGTATGTTTTGGGCCTGTATATTAAAAATACTCTAACACGGAGTAGGCATGTACAGATCGCTTCTGGGACCCCAAAATATCGAATTTTCGGGTGTTTTGGGCCTGAATTTGATATATCGACTTTGGGCACCTAAAATATCGATTTTTAGCATGTTTTGGGCCTGTATTTTGAAAATATTCTAGCACTGCGTAGGCATGTACATATCGCTTCTGGGACCCCAAAATATCGAATTTTCGGGTGTTTTGAGCCAGAAAGAGATATAAACGGGTACAGAAGATGCATTCCCATATCGACTTTTGGGCACCTAAAATATCGATTTTGAGCATGTTTTGGGTCTGTATCTTGAAAGCATTCTAACTAGGAGTAGGCATGTACAGATCGCTTCTAGGACCCAAAAATATAGAATTTTCGGGTGTTTTGAGCCTGAATTTGAGATAGAAACCGGTACTGAAGATACATGCACATATCGACTTTGGTCACCTGAAGTATCGATTTTCAGGATGTTTTGGCCCTATATTTTGAATGTATTCTAGCATTGTGTAAGCATGTTCAGATTGCTTCTGAGACCCAAAAATATCGAATTTTCGGGTGTTTTGAGCCTAAATTTGGGATATAAACGGGTACAGAAGATGAATGCACATATAAATTTTGGGCACATAAAATATCGGTTTTCAGCTTGTTTTGGGACTGTATTTTGAAAATATTTTAACATTGAGTAGGCATTTACCGATCCCTTCTGGGAACAAAAAGTATCGAATTTTAAGGTGTTTTAAACCTGAATTTGGGATACAAGCGAGTGCTGATGATTCATGCACATATCGATTTTGGGCACCAAAAATTGCGATTTTCAGCTTATTTTGGGCCTGTATTATGAAAATATTCTAACACTGAGTAGGCATGTACAGATCGCTTCTGGGACCCCAAAAAATCAAATTTTCAGGTGTTTTTAGCCTGAATTTGGGATATAAACGGGAACAGAAGATGCATGCAGATATCGACTTTGATCACCTATAATATCGATTTTAAGCATGTTTTGGGCCTGTATTATGAAAATATTCTAGCACTGACTATGCATGTGGAGATTGCTACTGGGATCCAAAAATATCGAATTTTCAGGTGTTTTGAGACTGAATTTGGGATATAAACTGGTACAGAAGATGCATGAACATTTCGACTTTGGGCACCTAAAATATCGATTTTTAGTATGTTTTGGCCCTATATTTTGAATTTAATCTAGCACTGGGTAAGCATGTAAAGAGCGCTTCTAAGACCCAAAAATACCGAATTTTCTGGTGTTTTGAGAATGAATTTGAGATATAAACGGGTACAGAAGATGCATGCACATATCGACTTTCTTCACAAAAAAAAACTATTTTCAGCATGTTTTAGGCCTATATTTTGTAAAATATTCTAGCACAGAGTGAGCATGTACAGATCCCTTCTGGGACCCAAAAATATTGAATTTTCGGGTGTTTTGAGCCTGAATTTGAGATATAAACGGGCACTGAAGATGCATGCATATATCGACTTTGGGCACCCAAAATATCGATTTTGAGCATGTTTTTGGCCTGTATTTTGAAAATACTCTAACACAGAGTAGGCATGTACAGATCGCTTCTGGGACCCCATAATATATAGAATTTTCAGGTGTTTTGGGCCTGAATTTGAGATATCGACTTTGGGCAACTAAAATATTGATTTTCAGCATGTTTTGGGCCTGTATTTTGAAAATACTCTAACACGGAGTAGGCATGTAAAGATCGCTTCTGGGACCCCAAAATATCGAATTTTCGGGTGTTTTGAGCCTGAATTTGAGAAATAAACGGGCACTGAAGATGCATGCACATATCGACTTTTAGGCACCTAAAATATCGATTTTGAGCATGTTTTGGGTCTGTATCTTGACAACATTCTAACTAGGAGTAGGCATATACAGATCGCTTCTAGGACCCATAAATACCGAATTTTCGGGTGTTTTAAGCCTGAATTTGAGATATAAACGGGTACAGAAGATGCATGCACATATCGACTTTGGACACCTAAAATATCGATTTTTTGCATGTTTTGGGCCTGTATTTTGAAAATACTAAAACACGGAGTAGGCATGTACAGATCGCTTCTTGGACCCCAAAATATCGAATTGTCGGGTGTTTTGAGCCTGAATTTGAGATATAAACGGGTACTGAAGATGCATGCACATATCGACTTTAGGGGCCCTAAAATATTGATTTTTAACATGTTTTGGGTCTGTATCTTGAAAACATTCTTACTAGGTGTAGGCATGTACAGTTCGCTTCTAGGACCCAAAAATATCGAATTTTCGGGTGTTTTAAGCCTGAATTTGAGATATAAACGGGTACAGAAGATGCACGCACATATCGACTTTAGACACTTAAAATATCGATTTTTAGCATGTTTTGAGCCTTTACTTTGAAAACATTCCAGCACTGAGTAGGCATGTACAGATCGCTACTGGGACCCAAAAATATCGAATTTTCGGGTGTTTTGAGGTAGAATTTTTTATATAAACGGGTGCAGAAGATGCATACACATATTGACTTTGGGCACCTAAACTAGCGATTTTCATCATGCTTTGGGCTTGTATTTTGAAAATGCTCTAACACGGAGTAGGCATGAACAGATCGCTTCTGGGATCCCAAAATATCGAGTTTTCAGGTGTTTTTGGCCTTAATTTGAGATATCGACTTTGGGCACTTAAAAATATCGATTTTTAGCATGTTTTGGGCCTATATTTTGAAAATAATCTGGCACTGAGTAGGCATGTACAAATCGCTTCTGGGACCCAAAAATATCGAATTTTCGGGTGTTTGGAGTCTGAATTTGAGATATAAACGGGTACAGAAGATGAATGCACATATCGACTTTTGGGCACCTAAAAGATCGATTTTCAGTATGTTTTGGGCTTGTATTTTGAAAGAACTCTAACAAGGAGTAGCCATGTACAAATCGCTTCAGGGACCCCAAAATATCGAATTTTTGAGTGTTTTGGGCCTGAATTTGAGATATCGACTTTGGGCACCTAAAATATCGATTTTTAGCATGTTTTGGCCCTATATTTTTGAAAATATTCTAGCACTGAGTAGGCATGTACAGATCGCGTCTGGGACACCAAAATATCGAATTTTCAGTTGTTTTGAGCCTGAATTTGAGATATAAACGGGTACAGAAGATGCATGCACATATCGACTTTTGGGCTCCTAAAATATCGATTTTGAGCATGTTTTTGGTCTGTATCTTGAAAACATTCTTACTAGGAGTAGGCATGTACAGATCGCTTCTAGGACCAAAAAATACCGAATTTCGGGTGTTTTGAGCCTGAATTTGAGATATAAACGGGTACAGAAGATGTATGCACATATCGACTTTGGACACTTAAAATATCGATTTTGAGCATGTTTTGGGTCTATATTTTGAAAATATTCTAGCACTGAGTAGGCTTGTACAGATCGCTTCTGGGACCCCAAAATATCGAGTTTTCGGGTGTTTTGAGCCTGAATTTGAGATATAAACGGGTACAGAAGATGTATGCACATATCGACTTTGAACACTTAAAATATCGATTTTTAGCATGTTTTAAGCCTTTATTTTGAAAACATTTTAGCACTCAGTAGGCATGTACAGATCGCTTCTGGGACCCCAAAATATCGAATTTTCAGGTGTTTTGGGCCTGAATTTGAGATATAAACGGGTACAGAAGATGCATGCACATATCGACTTTTGGGCTCCTAAAATATCGATTTTGAGCATGTTTTGGGTCTGTATCTTGAAAACATTCTTACTAGGAGTAAGCATGTACAGATCTCTTCTAGGACCAAAAAATACCGAATTTTCGGGTGTTTTGAGCCTGAATTTGAGATATAAACGGGTACAGAAGATGTATGCACATATCGAATTTGGACACTTAAAATATCGATTTTGAGCATGTTTTGAGCTTGTATTTAGAAAATACTCTAACACGGGGTAGGCATGTACACATCGCTTCTGGGACCTCAAAATATCGAATTTGCGGGTGTTTTGAGCCTGAATTTGAGATATAAACGGGTACTGAAGATGCATGCACATATCGACTTGTGGGCACCTAAAATATCGATTTTGAGCATGTTTTGGGTCTATATCTTGAAAATATTCTAACTAGGAGTAGGCATGTACATATCGCTTCTAGGACCCAAAAATACCGAATTTTCGAATGTTTTGAGCCTGAATTTAGGATATAAACGGGTACAGAAGATCGACTTTGGACACTAAAAATATCGATTTTTAGCATGTTTTGAGCCTATATTTTGAAAATACTCTAATAACGGAGTAAGCATGTACATATCGCTTCTGGGACTCCAAAATATCGAATTTTCGGGTGTTTTGAGCGTGAATTTGAGATATAAACGGGTACAGAAGATGCATGCACATATTGACTTTGGACACATAAAATATCGATTTTGAGCATGTTTTGGGTCTATATTTTGAAAATATTCTAGCACTGAGTAGGCATGTACAGATCGCTTCTGGGACTCCAAAAAATCGAATTTTCGGGTGTTTTGAGCCTGAATTTGAGATATAAACGGGTACAGAAGATGCATGCACATATTGACTTTGGGCACCTAAAATATCTATTTTCAGCATGTTTTGGGCGTGTATCTGAATAGGCCAGTACAGATCGCTTCTGGGACCCCAAAATATCGAATTTCCGGTTGTTTGGAACCTGAATTTTAGATTTAAACGGGTACAGAAGATGCATGCACATATCGACTTTTGGGCACCTAAAAGATCGATTTTCAGTATGTTTTGGAACTGTATTTTGAAAATACTCTAACACCGATTAGGCATGCACAGATCGCTTCTGGGACCCCAAAATAACGAATTTTCGGGTGTTTTGAGCCTGAATTTGAGATATCGACTTTGGGCACCTAAAATATCGATTTTTAGCATGTTTTGGGCCTATATTTTGAAAATATTCTAGCACTGAGTAGGCATGTACAGATCGCTTTTGGGACCCCAAAATATCAAATTTTCGGGTGTTTTGAGCCTGAATTTGAGATATAAACGAGAACTGAAGATGCATGCACATATCAACTTTTGGGCACATAAAATATCGATTTTGAGCATGTTTTGAGCCTATATTTTGAAAACATTCTAGCCCTGACTAGGCATGTACTGATCGCTTCTAGGACCCCGAAATACCGAATTTTCGAGTGTTTTGATCCTGAATTTGAGATATAAACGGGTACAGAAGATGCATTCACATATCGACTTTGGACACTTAAAATATCGATTTATAGCATGTTTTGAGCCTATATTTTGAAAATACTCTAACAAGGAGTAAGCATGTACATATCGCTTCTGGGACCCTAAAATATCGAATTTTCCGGTTTTTTGGGCTTGAATTTGATATATCGACTTAGGACACTTAAAATATCGATTTTTAGCATGTTTTGAGCCTATATTTTGAAAATACTTTAACACGGAGTAAGCATGTACATATCGCTTCTGGGATTCCAAAATATCGAATTTTCGGGTGTTTGGAGCCTGAATTTGAGATATAAACGGGTACAAAAGATCCACGCACATATCGACTTTGGACACATAAAATATCGATTTTGAGCATGTTTTGGGTCTATATTTTGAAAACATTCTAGCACTGAGTAGGCATGTACAGATCGCTTCTGGGACTCCAAAAAATCGAATTTTCGGGTGTTTTGAGCCTGAATTTGAGATATAAACGGATACAGAAGATGCATGCACATATTGACTTTGGGCACCTAAAATATCTATTTTCAGCATGCTTTGGGCGTGTATCTGAATAGGCCAGTACAGATCGCTTCTGGGACCCCAAAATATCGAATTTCCGGGTGTTTGGAACCTGAATTGGAGATATAAACGGGTACAGAAGATATTTGCACATATCGACTTTTGGGCACCTAAAAGATCGATTTTCAGTATGTTTTGGGCCTGTATTTTGAAAATACTCTAATATGGAGTAGTCATGTACATATCGCTTCAAGGACCCAAAAATATCGAATTTTCGGGTGTTTTGGGCCTGAATTTGAGATATCGACTTTGAGCACCTAAAATATCGATTTTTAGCATGTTTTGGGACTATATTTTGAAAATATTCTAGCTGTGAGTAGGCATCTACAGATCGCTTCTGGGACCCCAAAATATCGAATTTTCGGGTGTTTTGACCCTGAATTTGATATATAAACGGGTACTGAAGATGCATGCACATATCAACTTTGGGCACCTAAAATATCGATTTTGAGCATGTTTTGGGTCTGTATCTTGAAAACATTCTAACTAGGAGTAGGCATGTACATATTGCTTCTAGGACCCAAAAATACTGAATTTTCGAGTGTTTTGATCCAGAATTTAAGATATAAACGGGTACAAAAGTACGACTTTGGAAACTAAAAATATCGATTTTTAGCATGTTTTGAGCCTATATTTTAGAAAAAATTCTAGCACTGAGTAGGCATGTACAGATCGCTTCTGGGACCGAAAAATATCGAATTTTAGGGTGTTTTGAGGTTGAATTTGTGATATAAACGGGTACAGAAGATGCATGCACATATCGACTTTTGGGCACCTAAAAGATCGATTTTCAGTATGTTTTGGGCCTGTATTTCGAAAATACTCTAACACGGAGTATTCATGTACAGATCGCTTCTGGGACCCTAGAATATCGAATTTTCCGGTGTTTTGGGCTTGAATTTGATATATCGACTCTAGGCACCTAAAATATCGATTTTTAGCATGTTTTGGGTCTATATTTTGAAAATGTTCTAGCACTGAGTAGGCATGTACAGATCGCTTTTGGGACCCCAAAATATCGAATTTTCGGGTGTTTGGAGCCTGAATTTGAGATATAAACGGGTACAGAAGATCCACGCACATATCGACTTTTGGGCACCTAAAAGATCGATTTTCAGTATATTTTGGGCCTGTATTTTGAAAATACTCTAACACGGAGTAGGCATGTACATATCGCTTCTGGGACTCCAAAATATCGAATTTTCGGGTGTTTTGAGCCTGAATTTGATATATAAACGGGTACTGAAAATGCATGCACATATCAACTTTTGGGCACCTAAAATATCGATTTTGAGCATGTTTTGGGTCTGTATCTTGAAAACATTCTAACTAGGAGTAGGCATGTACATATCGCTTCAAGGATCCAAAAATACCGAATTTTCGAGTGTTTTGAGCCTGAATTTAAGATATAAACGGGTACAGAAGATCGACTTTTGACACTAAAAATATCGATTTTTAGCATGTTTTGAGCCTATATTTTGAAAACATTCTAGCACTGAGTAGGCATGTACAGATCGCTTCTGGGACCGAAAAATATCGAATTTCCGGGTGTTTTGGGGTTGAATTTGGAATATAAACGGTTGCAGAAGATGCATACACATATTGACTTGGGGCACCTAAAATATCGATTTTCAGCATGTTTTGGGCCTGTATCTGAATAGGCATGTACAGATCGCTTCTGGGACCCCAAAATATCGAATTTCCGGGTGTTTGGAACCTGAATTTGAGATTTAAACGGGTACAGAAGATGCATGCACATATCGACTTTTGGGCACTTAAAAGATCGATTTTCAGTATGTTTTGGGCCTGTATTTTGAAAATACTCTAACACCGATTAGGCATGTACAGATCGCTTCTGGGACCCCAAAATAACAAATTTTCGGGTGTTTTGGGCCTTAATTTGAGATATCGACTTTGGGCACCTAAAATATAGATTTTTAGCATGTTTTGGGCCTATATTTTGAAAATATTCTAGCACTGAGGAGGCATGTACAGATCGCTTTTGGGACCCCAAAATATAAAATTTTCCGGTGTTTTGAGCCTGAATTTGAGATATAAACGGGTACTGAAGATGCATGCACATATCAACTTTTGGGCACCTAAAATATCGATTTTGAGCATGTTTTGAGCCTATATTTTGAAAACATTCTAGCCCTGAGTAGGCATGTACAGATCGCTTCTGGGACCCAAAAATATCGAATTTTCGGGTGTTTTGAGGTTGAATTTGGGATATAAACGGTTGCAAAAGATGCATACACATATCGACTTTGGGCACCTAAAATATCGATTTTCAGCATGTTTTGCGCCTGTATCTGAGTAGGCATGTTCAGATCGCTTCTGGGACCCCAAAATATCGAATTTCCGGGTGTTAGGAACCTGAATTTGAGATATAAACGGAAACAGAAGATGCATGCACATATCGACTTTGGGCACGTAAAAGATCGATTTTCAGTATACAGTAATTTGGGCCTGTATTTTGAAAATACTCTAACACGGAGTAGGCATGTACAGATCGCTTCTGGGACTCCAAAATATCGGATTTTCGGGTGTTTTGGGCCTGAATTTGAGATATCGACTTTGGGCACCTAAAATATCTATTTCTAGCATGTTTTGGGTCTACATTTTGAAAATGTTCTAGCACTGAGTAGGCATGTACAGATCGCTTTTGTGACCCCAAAATATCGAATTTTCAGGTGTTTGGAGCCTGAATTTGAGATATAAACGGGTACAGAAGATCCACGCACATATCGACTTTTGGGCACCTAAAAGATCGATTTTCAGTATGTTTTGGGCCTGTATTTTGAAAATACTCTAACACGGAGTAGGCATGTACATATCGCTTCTGGGACTCCAAAATATCGAATTTTCGGGTGTTTTGAGCCTGAATTTGATATATAAACGGGTACTGAAAATGCATGCACATATCAACTTTTGGGCACCTAAAATATCGATTTTGAGCATGTTTTGGGTCTGTATCTTGAAAACATTCTAACTAGGAGTAGGCATGTACATATCGCTTCTAGGATCCAAAAATACCGAATTTTCGAGTGTTTTGAGCCTGAATTTAAGATATAAACGGGTACAGAAGATCGACTTTTGACACTAAAAATATCGATTTTTAGCATGTTTTGAGCCTATATTTTGAAAACATTCTAGCACTGAGTAGGCATGTACAGATCGCTTCTGGGACCGAAAAATATCGAATTTTCGGGTGTTTTGAGCCTGAATTTGATATATAAACGGGTACTGAAGATGCATGCACATATCGACTTTTGGGCACATAAAATATCGATTTTCAGCATGTTTTGGGCCTGTATTTTGAAAATACTCTAACACGGAGTAGGCATGTACAGATCGATTCTGGGACCTCAAAATATCGAATTTTCGGGTGTTTTCAGCCTGAATTTGAGATATAAACAACTTTGGGCACCTAAAAGATCGATTTTCAGTATACAGTAATTTGGGCCTGTATTTTGAAAATACTCTAACACGGAGTCTGGGACTCCAAAATATCGGATTTCCGGGTGTTTTGGGCCTGAATTTGAGATATCGACTTTGGGCACCTAAAATATCTATTTTTAGCATGTTTTGGGTCTATATTTTGAAAATATTCTAGCACTGAGTAGGCATGTACAGATCGCTTCTGGGACCCCAAAATATTTTGGGGGGTACTGAAGATGCATGCACATATCGACTTTTGGGCACCGAAAATATCGATTTTTAAGTATGTTTTGGGTCTGTATCTTGAAAACATTCTAACTAGGAGTAGGCATGTACTGATCGCTTCTAGGACCCCGAAATACCGAATTTTCGGGTGTTTTGATCCTGAATTTGAGATTTAAACGGGTACAGAAGATGCATGCACATATCAACTTTTGGGCTCCTAAAATATCGATTTTTAGCATGTTTTGGGTCTATATTTTGAAAATATTCTAGCACTGAGTAGGCATGTACAGATCGCTTATGGGACTCCAAAATATCGAATTTTCGGGTGTTTTGAGCCTGAATTTGAGATATAAACGGGTACAGAAGATGCATTCACATATTGACTTTGGGCACCTAAAATATCGATTTTTAGCATGTTTTGGGACTATATTTTGAAAATATTCTAGCAGTGAGTAGGCATGTACAGATCGCTTCTGGGATCCCAAAATAACGAATTTTCGGGTGTTTTGGGCCTGAATTTGAGATATCGACTTTGGGCACCTAAAATATCGATTTTTAGCATGTTTTGGGACTATATTTTGAAAATATTCTAGCAGTGAGTAGGCATGTACAGATCGCTTCTGGGATCCCAAAATATCGAATTTTCGGGTGTTTTGACCCTGAATTTGATATATAAACGGGTACAGAAGATGCATGCACATATCAACTTTTGGGCACCTAAAATATCGATTTTGAGCATGTTTTGGGTCTGTATCTGGAAAACATTCTAACTAGGAGTAGGCATGTACATATTGCTTCTAGGATCCAAAAAAAACGAATTTTCGAGTGTTTTGAGCCTGAATTTAAGATATAAACGGGTACAGAAGATCGACTTTTGACACTAAAAATATCGATTTTTAGCATGTTTTGAGCCTATATTTTGAAAACATTCTAGCACTGTGTAGGCATGTACAGATCGCTTCTGGGACCGAAAAATATCGAATTTTCGGGTGTTTTGGGGTTGAATTTGGAATATAAACGGTTGCAGAAGATGCATACACATATTGACTTGGGGCACCTAAAATATCGATTTTCAGCATGTTTTGGGCCTGTATCCGAATAGGCATGTACAGATCGCTTCTGGGACCCCAAAATATCGAATTTCCGGGTGTTTGGAACCTGAATTTGAGATTTAAACGGGTACAGAAGATGCATGCACATATCGACTTTTGGGCACCTAAAAGATTGATTTTCAGTATGTTTTGGGCCTGTATTTTGAAAATACTCTAACACCGATTAGGCATGTACAGATCGCTTCTGGGACCCCAAAATAACGAATTTTCGGGTGTTTTGGGCCTGAATTTGAGATATCGACTTTGGGCACCTAAAATATCGATTTTTAGCATGTTTTGGGCCTATATTTTGAAAATATTCTAGCACTGAGTAGGCATGTACAGATCGCTTTTGGGACCCCAAAATATCAAATTTTCGGGTGTTTTGAGCCTGAATATGAGATATAAACGGGTACTGAAGATGCATGCACATATCAAATTTTGGGCACCTAAAATATCGATTTTGAGCATGTTTTGAGCCTATATTTTGAAAACATTCTAGCCCTGAGTAGGCATGTACTGATCGCTTCTAGGACCCCGAAATACCAAATTTTCGGGTGTTTTGATCTTGAATTTGAGATATAAACGGGTACAGAAGATGCATGCACATATCGACTTTGGACACTTAAAATATCGATTTTTTATCATGTTTTGAGCCTATATTTTGAAAATACTCTAACACGGAGTAGGCATGTAAAGATCGCTTCTGGGACCCCAAAATATCGAATTTTCGGGTGTTTTGAGCCTGAATTTGGGATATAAACGGGTACTGAAGATGCATGCACATATCAACTTTGGGCACCTAAAATATCGATTTTGAGCATGTTTTGGGTCTGTATCTTGAAAACATTCTAACTAGGAGTAGGCATGTACATATTGCTTCTAGGACCCAAAAATACTGAATTTTCGAGTGTTTTGATCCTGAATTTAAGATATAAACGGGTACAAAAGTACGACTTTGGAAACTAAAAATATCGATTTTTAGCATGTTTTGAGCCTATATTTTAAAAAAAATTCTAGCACTGAGTAGGCATGTACAGATCGCTTCTGGGACCGAAAAATATCGAATTTTAGGGTGTTTTGAGGTTGAATTTGTGATATAAACGGGTACAGAAGATGCATGCACATATCGACTTTTGGGCACCTAAAAGATCGATTTTCAGTATGTTTTGGGCCTGTATTTCGAAAATACTCTAACACGGAGTATTCATGTACAGATCGCTTCTGGGACCCTAGAATATCGAATTTTCCGGTGTTTTGGGCTTGAATTTGATATATCGACTCTAGGCACCTAAAATATCGATTTTTAGCATGTTTTGGGTCTATATTTTGAAAATGTTCTAGCACTGAGTAGGCATGTACAGATCGCTTTTGGGACCCCAAAATATCGAATTTTCGGGTGTTTGGAGCCTGAATTTGAGATATAAACGGGTACAGAAGATCCACGCACATATCGACTTTTGGGCACCTAAAAGATCGATTTTCAGTATATTTTGGGCCTGTATTTTGAAAATACTCTAACACGGAGTAGGCATGTACATATCGCTTCTGGGACTCCAAAATATCGAATTTTCGGGTGTTTTGAGCCTGAATTTGATATATAAACGGGTACTGAAAATGCATGCACATATCAACTTTTGGGCACCTAAAATATCGATTTTGAGCATGTTTTGGGTCTGTATCTTGAAAACATTCTAACTAGGAGTAGGCATGTACATATCGCTTCAAGGATCCAAAAATACCGAATTTTCGAGTGTTTTGAGCCTGAATTTAAGATATAAACGGGTACAGAAGATCGACTTTTGACACTAAAAATATCGATTTTTAGCATGTTTTGAGCCTATATTTTGAAAACATTCTAGCACTGAGTAGGCATGTACAGATCGCTTCTGGGACCGAAAAATATCGAATTTCCGGGTGTTTTGGGGTTGAATTTGGAATATAAACGGTTGCAGAAGATGCATACACATATTGACTTGGGGCACCTAAAATATCGATTTTCAGCATGTTTTGGGCCTGTATCTGAATAGGCATGTACAGATCGCTTCTGGGACCCCAAAATATCGAATTTCCGGGTGTTTGGAACCTGAATTTGAGATTTAAACGGGTACAGAAGATGCATGCACATATCGACTTTTGGGCACTTAAAAGATCGATTTTCAGTATGTTTTGGGCCTGTATTTTGAAAATACTCTAACACCGATTAGGCATGTACAGATCGCTTCTGGGACCCCAAAATAACAAATTTTCGGGTGTTTTGGGCCTTAATTTGAGATATCGACTTTGGGCACCTAAAATATAGATTTTTAGCATGTTTTGGGCCTATATTTTGAAAATATTCTAGCACTGAGGAGGCATGTACAGATCGCTTTTGGGACCCCAAAATATAAAATTTTCCGGTGTTTTGAGCCTGAATTTGAGATATAAACGGGTACTGAAGATGCATGCACATATCAACTTTTGGGCACCTAAAATATCGATTTTGAGCATGTTTTGAGCCTATATTTTGAAAACATTCTAGCCCTGAGTAGGCATGTACAGATCGCTTCTGGGACCCAAAAATATCGAATTTTCGGGTGTTTTGAGGTTGAATTTGGGATATAAACTGTTGCAAAAGATGCATACACATATCGACTTTGGGCACCTAAAATATCGATTTTCAGCATGTTTTGCGCCTGTATCTGAGTAGGCATGTTCAGATCGCTTCTGGGACCCCAAAATATCGAATTTCCGGGTGTTAGGAACCTGAATTTGAGATATAAACGGAAACAGAAGATGCATGCACATATCGACTTTGGGCACGTAAAAGATCGATTTTCAGTATACAGTAATTTGGGCCTGTATTTTGAAAATACTCTAACACGGAGTAGGCATGTACAGATCGCTTCTGGGACTCCAAAATATCGGATTTTCGGGTGTTTTGGGCCTGAATTTGAGATATCGACTTTGGGAGCCTAAAATATCTATTTCTAGCATGTTTTGGGTCTACATTTTGAAAATGTTCTAGCACTGAGTAGGCATGTACAGATCGCTTTTGGGACCCCAAAATATCGAATTTTCAGGTGTTTGGAGCCTGAATTTGAGATATAAACGGGTACAGAAGATCCACGCACATATCGACTTTTGGGCACCTAAAAGATCGATTTTCAGTATGTTTTGGGCCTGTATTTTGAAAATACTCTAACACGGAGTAGGCATGTACATATCGCTTCTGGGACTCCAAAATATCGAATTTTCGGGTGTTTTGAGCCTGAATTTGATATATAAACGGGTACTGAAAATGCATGCACATATCAACTTTTGGGCACCTAAAATATCGATTTTGAGCATGTTTTGGGTCTGTATCTTGAAAACATTCTAACTAGGAGTAGGCATGTACATATCGCTTCTAGGATCCAAAAATACCGAATTTTCGAGTGTTTTGAGCCTGAATTTAAGATATAAACGGGTACAGAAGATCGACTTTTGACACTAAAAATATCGATTTTTAGCATGTTTTGAGCCTATATTTTGAAAACATTCTAGCACTGAGTAGGCATGTACAGATCGCTTCTGGGACCGAAAAATATCGAATTTTCGGGTGTTTTGAGCCTGAATTTGATATATAAACGGGTACTGAAGATGCATGCACATATCGACTTTTGGGCACATAAAATATCGATTTTCAGCATGTTTTGGGCCTGTATTTTGAAAATACTCTAACACGGAGTAGGCATGTACAGATCGATTCTGGGACCTCAAAATATCGAATTTTCGGGTGTTTTCAGCCTGAATTTGAGATATAAACAACTTTGGGCACCTAAAAGATCGATTTTCAGTATACAGTAATTTGGGCCTGTATTTTGAAAATACTCTAACACGGAGTCTGGGACTCCAAAATATCGGATTTTCGGGTGTTTTGGGCCTGAATTTGAGATATCGACTTTGGGCACCTAAAATATCTATTTTTAGCATGTTTTGGGTCTATATTTTGAAAATATTCTAGCACTGAGTAGGCATGTACAGATCGCTTCTGGGACCCCAAAATATTTTGGGGGGTACTGAAGATGCATGCACATATCGACTTTTGGGCACCGAAAATATCGATTTTTAAGTATGTTTTGGGTCTGTATCTTGAAAACATTCTAACTAGGAGTAGGCATGTACTGATCGCTTCTAGGACCCCGAAATACCGAATTTTCGGGTGTTTTGATCCTGAATTTGAGATATAAACGGGTACAGAAGATGCATGCACATATCGACTTTGGACACTTAAAATATCGATTTTTAGCATGTTTTGAGCCTATATTTTGAAAATACTCTAACACGGAGTAAGCATGTACATATCGCTTCTGGGACTCCAAAATATCGAATTTTCGGGTTTTTGGAACCTGAATTTGAGATTTAAACGGGTACAGAAGATGCATGCACATATCAACTTTTGGGCACCTAAAATATCGATTTTTAGCATGTTTTGGGTCTATATTTTGAAAATATTCTAGCACTGAGTAGGCATGTACAGATCGCTTATGGGACTCCAAAATATCGAATTTTCGGGTGTTTTGAGCCTGAATTTGAGATATAAACGGGTACAGAAGATGCATGCACATATTGACTTTGGGCACCTAAAATATCGATTTTTAGCATGTTTTGGGACTATATTTTGAAAATATTCTAGCAGTGAGTAGGCATGTACAGATCGCTTCTGGGATCCCAAAATAACGAATTTTCGGGTGTTTTGGGCCTGAATTTGAGATATCGACTTTGGGCACCTAAAATATCGATTTTTAGCATGTTTTGGGACTATATTTTGAAAATATTCTAGCAGTGAGTAGGCATGTACAGATCGCTTCTGGGATCCCAAAATATCGAATTTTCGGGTGTTTTGACCCTGAATTTGATATATAAACGGGTACAGAAGATGCATGCACATATCAACTTTTGGGCACCTAAAATATCGATTTTGAGCATGTTTTGGGTCTGTATCTGGAAAACATTCTAACTAGGAATAGGCATGTACATATTGCTTCTAGGATCCAAAAAAACCGAATTTTCGAGTGTTTTGAGCCTGAATTTAAGATATAAACGGGTGCAGAAGATCGACTTTTGACACTAAAAATATCGATTTTTAGCATGTTTTGAGCCTATATTTTGAAAACATTCTAGCACTGTGTAGGCATGTACAGATCGCTTCTGGGACCGAAAAATATCGAATTTTCGGGCGTTTTGGGGTTGAATTTGGAATATAAACGGTTGCAGAAGATGCATACACATATTGACTTGGGGCACCTAAAATATCGATTTTCAGCATGTTTTGGGCCTGTATCCGAATAGGCATGTACAGATCGCTTCTGGGACCCCAAAATATCGAATTTCCGGGTGTTTGGAACCTGAATTTGAGATTTAAACGGGTACAGAAGATGCATGCACATATCGACTTTTGGGCACCTAAAAGATTGATTTTCAGTATGTTTTGGGCCTGTATTTTGAAAATACTCTAACACCGATTAGGCATGTACAGATCGCTTCTGGGACCCCAAAATAACGAATTTTCGGGTGTTTTGGGCCTGAATTTGAGATATCGACTTTGGGCACCTAAAATATCGATTTTTAGCATTTTTTGGGCCTATATTTTGAAAATATTCTAGCACTGAGTAGGCATGTACAGATCGCTTTTGGGACCCCAAAATATCAAATTTTCGGGTGTTTTGAGCCTGAATATGAGATATAAACGGGTACTGAAGATGCATGCACATATCAAATTTTGGGCACCTAAAATATCGATTTTGAGCATGTTTTGAGCCTATATTTTGAAAACATTCTAGCCCTGAGTAGGCATGTACTGATCGCTTCTAGGACCCCGAAATACCGAATTTTCGGGTGTTTTGATCCTGAATTTGAGATATAAATGGGTACAGAAGATGCATGCATATATCGACTTTGGACACTTAAAATATCGATTTTTTATCATGTTTTGAGCCTATATTTTGAAAATACTCTAACACGGAGTAGGCATGTACAGATCGCTTCTGGGACGCCAAAATATCGAATTTTCGGGTGTTTTGAGCCTGAATTTGGGATATAAACGGGTACAGAAGATGTATGCACTTATCGACTTTGAACACTTAAAATATAGATTTTTAGTATGTTTTGAGCCTATATTTTGAAAACATTCTAGCACTGAGTAGGCATGTACAGATCGCTTCTGGGATCCCAAAATATCGAATTTTAAGGTGTTTTGGGCCTGAATTTGAGATATAAACGGGTACAGAAGATGCATGCACATATCGACTTTTGGGCTCCTAAAATATCGATTTTGAGCATGTTTTGGGTCGGTATCTTGAAAACATTCTTACTAGGAGTAGGCATGTACAGATCGCTTCTAGGACCCAAAAATACCGAATTTTCGGGTGTTTTGAGCCTGAATTTGAAATATAAACGGGTACAGAAGATGTATGCACATATCGACTTTGGACACTTAAATTATCGATTTTGAGCATGTTTTGAGCCTGTATTTAGAAAATACTCTAACACGGGGTAGGCATATACAGATCGCTTCTGGGACCTCAAAATATCGAATTTGCGGGTGTTTTGAGCCTGAATTTGAGATATAAACGGATACTGAAGATAGACTTTGGACACTAAAAATATCGATTTTTGGCTTGTTTTGAGCCTATATTTTGAAAACATTTTAGCACTGAGTAGGCATGTACAGATCGCTTCTGGGACCCAAAAATATCGAATTTTCGGGTGTTTTGAGGTTAAATTTGGGATATAAACAGTTGCAGAAATGCATACACATATCGACTTTGGGCACCTAAAATATAGATTTTCAGCATGTTTTGGGCCTGTATCTGAGTAGGCATGTACAGATCGCTTCTGGGACCCCAAAATATCGAATTTCCGGGTGTTAGTAACCTGAATTTGAGATATAAACGGAAACAGAAGATGCATGCACATATCGACTTTGGGCACCTAAAAGATCGAATTTCAGTATACAGTAATTTGGGCCTGTATTTTGAAAATACTCTAACACGGAGTAGGCATGTACAGATCGTTTCTGGGACTTCAAAATATCGGATTTTCGGGTGTTTTGGGCCTGAATTTGAGATATCGACTTTGGGCACCTAAAATATCTATTTCTAGCATGTTTTGGGTCTATATTTTGAAAATATTCTAGCACTGAGTAGGCATGTACAGATCGCTTCTGGGACCCCAAAATATCGAATTTTCGGGTGTTTTGAGCCTGAATTTGATATATAAACGGGTACTGAAGATGTATGCACATATCGACTTTTGGCACCTAAAATATCGATTTTCAGCATGTTTTGGGCCTGTATTTTGAAAATACTCTAACACGGAGTAGGCATGTACAGATCGCTTCTGGAACCTCAAAATATCGAATATTTGGGTGTTTTCTGCCTGAATTTTAGATATAAACGGGTACTGAAGATGCATGCCCATATCGACTTTTGGGCACCTAAAATATCGATTTTTAAGAATGTTTTGGGTCTGTATCTTGAAAACATTCTAACTAGGAGTAGGCATGTACTGATCGCATAAAGGACCCCGAAATACCGATTTTTCGGGTGTTTTGATCCTGAATTTGAGATATAAACGGGTACAGAAGATGCATGCACATATCGACTTTGGACACTTAAAATATCGATTTTTAGCATGTTTTGAGCCTATATTTTGAAAATACTCTAACACGGAGTAAGCATGTACATATCGCTTCTGGGACTCCAAAATATCGAATTTTCGGGTGTTTTGAGCCTGAATTTGAGATATAAACGGGTACAGAAGATGCATGCACATATTGACTTTGGGCACCTAAAATATCGATTTTCAGCATGTTTTGGGCGTGTATCTTAATAGGCCAGTACAGATCGCTTCTGGGACCCCAAAATATCGAATTTCCGGGTGTTTGGAACCTGAATTTGAGATATAAACGGGTATAGAAGATGCATGCACATATCGACTTTTGGGCACCTAAAGGATCGATTTTCAGTTTGTTTTGGGCCTGTATTTTAAAAATACTCTAAAATGGAGTAGTCATGTACAGATCGCTTCTCGGACCCCAAAATATCGAATTTTCGGGTGTTTTGGGCCTGAATTCGAGATATCGACTTTGGGCACCTAAAATATTGGTTTTTAGCATGTTTTGGGACTATATTTTGAAAATATTCTAGCAGTGAGTAGGCATGTACAGATCGCTTCTGGGACCTCAAAATATCGAATTTTCGGGTGTTTTGACCCTGAAATTGATATATAAACGGGTACTGAAGATGCATGCACATATCAACTTTGGGCACCTAAAATATCGATTTTGAGCATGTTTTGGGTCTGTATCTTGAAAACATTCTAACTAGGAGTAGGCATATACATATCGCTTCTAGGACCCAAAAATACCGAATTTTCGAGTGTTTTGAGCCGGAATTTAAGATATAAACGGGTACAAAAGTACGACTTTGGATTTAAAAATATCGATTTTTAGCATGTTTTGAGCCTATATTTTGAAAAAAATTCTTGCACTGAGTAGGCATGTACAGATTGCTTCTGGGACCCAAAAATATCGAATTTTAGGGTGTTTTGAGGTTAAATTTGAGATATAAACTGGTACCGAAGATGCATGCACATATCGACTTTTGAGCACCTAAAAGATCGATTTTCAGTAGGTTTTGGGCCTGTATTTCGAAAATACTCTAACACGGAGTAGGCATGTACAGATCGCTTCTGGGACCCTAAAATATCGAATTTTCCGGTGTTTTGGGCTTGAATTTGATATATAGACTCTAGGCACCTAAAATATCGACTTTTAGCATGTTTTGGGTCTATATTTTGAAAATGTTCCAGCACTGTGTAGGCATGTACAGATCGCTTTTGGGACCCCAAATTATCGAATTTTCGGGTGTTTGGAGCCTGAATTTGAGATATAAACGGGACCAGAAGATGCACACACATATCGACTTTTGGGCACCTAAAAGATCGTTTTTCAGTATGTTTTCGGCCTGTATTTTGAAAATACTCTAACACGGAGTAGGCATGTACATATCGCTTCTGGGACTCCAAAATATCAAATTTTCGGGTGTTTTAAGCCTGAATTTGAGATATAAACGGGCACTGAAGATGCATGCACATATCAACTTTTGGGCACCTAAAATATCGATTTTGAGCATGTTTTGAGCCTATATCTTGAAAACATTCTAGCCCTGAGAAGGCATGTACAGATCGCTTCTTGGACCCAAAAATATCGAATTTTCGGGTGTTTTGAGGTTAAATTTGGGATATAAACTGTTGCAGAAGATGCATACACATATCGACTTTGGGCACCTAAAATATAGATTTTCAGCAGGTTTTGGGCCTGTATCTGAGTAGGCATGTACAGATCGCTTCTGGGACCCCAAAATATCGAATTTCCGGGTGCTAGTAGCCTGAATTTGAGATATAAACGGAAACAGAAGATGCATGCACATATCGACTTTGGGCACCTAAAGGATCGATTTTCAGTATACAGTAATTTGGGCCTGTATTTTGAAAATACTCTAACACGGAGTAGGCATGTACAGGTCGTTTCTGGGACTCCAAAATATCGGATTTTCTGGTGTTCTGGGCCTGTATTTGAGATATCGACTTTGGGCACCTAAAATATCTATTTCTAGCATGTTTTGGGTCTATATTTTGAAAATATTCTAGCACTGAGTAGGCATGTACAGATCGCTTCTGGGACCCCAAAATATCGAATTTTCGGGTGTTTTGAGCCTGAATTTGATATATAAACGGGTACTGAAGATGCATGCCCATATCGACTTTTGGGCACCTAAAATATCGATTTTTGAGAATGTTTTGGGTCTGTATCTTGAAAACATTCTAACTAGGAGTAGGTATGTACTGATCGCATAAAGGACCCCGAAATACTGATTTTTCGGGTGTTTTGATCCTGAATTTGAGATATAAACGGGTACAGAAGATGCATGCACATATCGACTTTGGACACTTAAAAGATCGATTTTCAGTATGTTTTGAGCCTATATTTTGAAAATACTCTAACACGGAGTAAGCTTCTGGGACTCCAAAATATCAAATTTTCGGGTGTTTTGAGCCTGAATTTGAGATATAAACGGGTACAGAAGATGCATGCACATATTGACTTTGGGCACCTAAAATATCGATTTTCAGCATGTTTTGGGCGTGTATCTGAATAGGCCAGTACAGATCGCTTCTGGGACCCCAAAATATCGAATTTCCGGGTTTTGGAACCTGAATTTGAGATATAAACGGGTACAGAAGATGCATTCACATATCGACTTTTGGGCACATAAAAGATCGATTTTCAGTATGTTTTGGGCCTGTATTTTGAAAATACTCTAATACGGAGTAGGCATGTACAGATAGCTTCTGGGACCCCAAAATATCGAATTTTTTTGTGTTTTGGGCCTGAAATTGAGAAATCGACTTTGGGCACCTAAAATATCGATTTTTAGCATGTTTTGGGACTATATTTTGAAAATATTCTAGCAGTGAGTAGGCATGTACAGATCGCTTCTGGGAACCCAAAATATCGAATTTTCGGGTGTTTTGAGCCTGAATTTGAGATATAAACGGGTACAGAAGATGCATGCACATATCAACTTTTGGGCACCTCAAATATCGATTTTGAGCATGTTTTGGGCCTATATTTTGAAAACATTCTAGCCCTGAGAAGGCATGTACAGATCGCTTCTGGGACCCAAAAATATCGAATTTTCGGGTGTTTTGAGGTTACATTTGGGATATAAACGGTTGCAGAAGATGCATACACATATCGACTTTGGGCACCTAAAATATAGATTTTCAGCAGGTTTTGGGCCTGTATCTGAGTAGGCATGTACAGATCGCTTCTGGGACCCCAAAATATCGAATTTCCGGGTGCTAGTAACCTGAATTTGAGATATAAGCGGAAACAGAAGATGCATGCACATATCGACTTTGGGCACCTAAAGGATCGATTTTCAGTATACAGTAATTTGGGCCTGTATTTTGAAAATACTCTAACACGGAGTAGGCATGTACAGATCGTTTCTGGGACTCCAAAATATCGGATTTTCGGGTGTTTTGGGCCTGTATTTGAGATATCGACTTTGGGCACCTAAAATATCTATTTCTAGCATGTTTTGGGTCTATATTTTGAAAATATTCTAGCACTGAGTAGGCATGTACAGATCGCTTTTGGGACCCCAAAATATCGAATTTTCGGGTGTTTGGAGCCTGAATTTGAGATATAAACGGGACCAGAAGATGCACACACATATCGACTTTTGGGCACCTAAAAGATCGATTTTCAGTATGTTTTGGGCCTGTATTTTGAAAATACTCTAACACGGAGTAGGCATGTACATATCGCTTCTGGGACTTCAAAATATCAAATTTTCGGGTGTTTTGAGCCTGAATTTGAGATATAAACGGGTACAGAAGATGCATGCACATATTGACTTTGGGCACTTAAAATATCGATTTTCAGCATGTTTTGGGCCTGTATCTGAATAGGCCAGTACAGATCACTTCTGGGACCCCAAAATATCGAATTTCCGGGCGTTTGGAACCTGAATTTGAGATATAAACGGGTACAGAAGATGCATTCACATATCGACTTTTGGGCACATAAAAGATCGATTTTCAGTATGTTTTGGGCCTGTATTTTGAAAATACTCTAATACGGAGTAGGCATGTACAGATAGCTTCTGGGACCCCAAAATATCGAATTTTTTTGTGTTTTGGGCCTGAAATTGAGAAATCGACTTTGGGCACCTAAAATATCGATTTTTAGCATGTTTTGGGACTATATTTTGAAAATATTCTAGCAGTGAGTAGGCATGTACAGATCGCTTCTGGGACCCCAAAATATCGAATTTTCGGGTGTTTTGAGCCTGAATTTGAGATATAAACGGGTACAGAAGATGCATGCACATATCAACTTTTGGGCACCTCAAATATCGATTTTGAGCATGTTTTGGGCCTATATTTTGAAAACATTCTAGCCCTGAGAAGGCATGTACAGATCGCTTCTGGGACCCAAAAATATCGAATTTTCGGGTGTTTTGAGGTTAAATTTGGGATATAAACGGTTGCAGAAGATGCATACACATATCGACTTTGGGCACCTAAAATATAGATTTTCAGCAGGTTTTGGGCTTGTATCTGAGTAGGCATGTACAGATCGCTTCTGGGACCCCAAAATATCGAATTTCCGGGTGCTAGTAACCTGAATTTGAGATATAAACGGAAACAGAAGATGCATGCACATATCGACTTTGGGCACCTAAAGGATCGATTTTCAGTATACAGTAATTTGGGCCTGTATTTTGAAAATACTCTAACACGGAGTAGGCATGTACAGATCGTTTCTGGGACTCCAAAATATCGGATTTTCGGGTGTTTTGGGCCTGTATTTGAGATATCGACTTTGGGCACCTAAAATATCTATTTCTAGCATGTTTTGGGTCTATATTTTGAAAATATTCTAGCACTGAGTAGGCATGTACAGATCGCTTCTGGGACCCCAAAATATCGAATTTTCGGGTGTTTTGAGCCTGAATTTGATATATAAACTGGTACTGAAGATGCATGCACATATCGACTTTTGGCACCTAAAATATCGATTTTCAGCATGTTTTGGGCCTGTATTTTGAAAATACTCTAACACGGAGTAGGCATGTACAAATCGCTTCTGGAACCTCAAAATATCGAATATTTGGGTGTTTTCTGCCTGAATTTTAGATATAAACGGGTACTGAAGATGCATGCCCATATCGACTTTTGGGCACCTAAAATATCGATTTTTGAGAATGTTTTGGGTCTGTATCTTGAAAACATTCTAACTAGGAGTAGGCATGTACTGATCGCATAAAGGACCCCGAAATACTGATTTTTCGGGTGTTTTGATCCTGAATTTGAGATATAAACGGGTACAGAAGATGCATGCACATATCGACTTTGGACACTTAAAATATCGATTTTTAGCATGTTTTGAGCCTATATTTTGAAAATACTCTAACACGGAGTAAGCATGTACATATCGCTTCTGGGACTCCAAAATATCGAATTTTCGGGTGTTTTGAGCCTGAATTTGAGATATAAACGGGTACAGAAGATGCATGCACATATTGACTTTGGGCACCTAAAATATCGATTTTCAGCATGTTTTGGGCGTGTATCTGAATAGGCCAGTACAGATCACTTCTGGGACCCCAAAATATCGAATTTCCGGGTGTTTGGAACCTGAATTTGAGATATAAATGGGTACAGAAGATGCATTCACATATCGACTTTTGGGCACATAAAAGATCGATTTTCAGTATGTTTTGGGCCTGTATTTTGAAAATACTCTAATACGGAGTAGGCATGTACAGATAGCTTCTGGGACCCCAAAATATCGAATTTTTTTGTGTTTTGGGCCTGAAATTGAGAAATCGACTTTGGGCACCTAAAATATCGATTTTTAGCATGTTTTGGGACTATATTTTGAAAATATTCTAGCAGTGAGTAGGCATGTACAGATCGCTTCTGGGACCCCAAAATATCGAATTTTCGGGTGTTTTGAGCCTGAATTTGAGATATAAACGGGTACAGAAGATGCATGCACATATCAACTTTTGGGCACCTCAAATATCGATTTTGAGCATGTTTTGGGCCTATATTTTGAAAACATTCTAGCCCTGAGAAGGCATGTACAGATCGCTTCTGGGACCCAAAAATATCGAATTTTCGGGTGTTTTGAGGTTAAATTTGGGATATAAACGGTTGCAGAAGATGCATACACATATCGACTTTGGGCACCTAAAATATAGATTTTCAGCAGGTTTTGGGCCTGTATCTGAGTAGGCATGTACAGATCGCTTCTGGGACCCCAAAATATCGAATTTCCGGGTGCTAGTAACCTGAATTTGAGATATAAGCGGAAACAGAAGATGCATGCACATATCGACTTTGGGCACCTAAAGGATCGATTTTCAGTATACAGTGATTTGGGCCTGTATTTTGAAAATACTCTAACACGGAGTAGGCATGTACAGATCGTTTCTGGGACTCCAAAATATCGGATTTTCGGGTGTTTTGGGCCTGTATTTGAGATATCGACTTTGGGCACCTAAAATATCTATTTCTAGCATGTTTTGGGTCTATATTTTGAAAATATTCTAGCACTGAGTAGGCATGTACAGATCGCTTTTGGGACCCCAAAATATCGAATTTTCGGGTGTTTGGAGCCTGAATTTGAGATATAAACGGGACCAGAAGATGCACACACATATCGACTTTTGGGCACCTAAAAGATCGATTTTCAGTATGTTTTGGGCCTGTATTTTGAAAATACTCTAACACGGAGTAGGCATGTACATATCGCTTCTGGGTCTCCAAAATATCAAATTTTCGGGTGTTTTGAGCCTGAATTTGAGATATAAACGGGTACAGAAGATGCATGCACATATTGACTTTGGGCACTTAAAATATCGATTTTCAGCATGTTTTGGGCCTGTATCTGAATAGGCCAGTTCAGATCACTTCTGGGACCCCAAAATATCGAATTTCCGGGTGTTTGGAACCTGAATTTGAGATATAAACGGGTACAGAAGATGCATTCACATATCGACTTTTGGGCACATAAAAGATCGATTTTCAGTATGTTTTGGGCCTGTATTTTGAAAATACTCTAATACGGAGTAGGCATGTACAGATAGCTTCTGGGACCCCAAAATATCGATTTTTTTTGTGTTTTGGGGCTGAAATTGAGAAATCAACTTTGGGCACCTAAAATATCGAATTTTAGCATGTTTTGAGACTATATTTTGAAAGTATTCTAGCAGTGAGTAGGCATGTACAGATCGCTTCTGGGACCCCAAAATATCGAATTTTGGCTGTTTTGAGCCTGAATTTGAGATATAAACGGGTACTGAAGATGCATGCACATATCAACTTTTGGGCACCTCAAATATCGATTTTGAGCATGTTTTGAGCCTATATTTTGAAAACATTCTAGCCCTGAGAAGGCATGTACAGATCGCTTCTGGGACCCAAAAATATCGAATTTTCGGGTGTTTTGAGGTTAAATTTGGGATATAAACGGTTGCAGAAGATGCATACACATATCGACTTTGGGCACCTAAAATATAGATTTTAAGCAGGTTTTGGGCCTGTATCTGAGTAGGCATGTACAGATCGCTTCTGGGACCCCAAAATATCGAATTTCCGGGTGCTAGTAACCTGAATTTGAGATATAAACGGAAACAGAAGATGCATGCACATATCGACTTTGGGCACCTAAAGGATCGATTTTCAGTATACAGTAATTTGGGCCTGTATTTTGAAAATACTCTAACACGGAGTAGGCATGTACAGATCGTTTCTGGGACTCCAAAATATCGGATTTTCGGGTGTTTTGGGCCTGTATTTGAGATATCGACTTTGGGCACCTAAAATATCTATTTCTAGCATGTTTTGGGTCTATATTTTGAAAATATTCTAGCACTGAGTAGGCATGTACAGATCGCTTCTGGGACCCCAAAATATCGAATTTTCGGGTGTTTTGAGCCTGAATTTGATATATAAACGGGTACTGAAGATGCATGCACATATCGACTTTTGGCACCTAAAATATCGATTTTCAGCATGTTTTTTTGCCTGTATTTTGAAAATACTCTAACACGGAGTAGGCATGTACAAATCGCTTCTGGAACCTCAAAATATCGAATATTTGGGTGTTTTCTGCCTGAATTTGAGATATAAACGGGTACTGAAGATGCATGCCCATATCGACTTTTGGGCACCTAAAATATCGATTTTTGAGAATGTTTTGGGTCTGTATCTTGAAAACATTCTAACTAGGAGTAGGCATGTACTGATCGCCTAAAGGACCCCGAAATACTGATTTTTCGGGTGTTTTGATCCTGAATTTGAGATATAAACGGGTACAGAAGATGCATGCACATATCGACTTTGGACACTTAAAATATCGATTTATAGCATGTTTTGAGCCTATATTTTGAAAATACTCTAACACGGAGTAAGCATGTACATATCGCTTCTGGGACTCCAAAATATCGAATTTTCGGGTGTTTTGAGCCTGAATTTGAGATATAAACGGGTACAGAAGATGCATGCACATATTGACTTTGGGCACCTAAAATATCGATTTTCAGCATGTTTTGGGCCTGTATCTGAATAGGCCAGTACAGATCACTTCTGGGACCCCAAAATATCGAATTTCCGGGTGTTTGGAACCTGAATTTGAGATATAAATGGGTACAGAAGATGCATTCACATATCGACTTTTGGGCACATAAAAGATCGATTTTCAGTATGTTTTGGGCCTGTATTTTGAAAATACTCTAATACGGAGTAGGCATGTACAGATAGCTTCTGGGACCCCAAAATATCGAATTTTTTTGTGTTTTGGGCCTGAAATTGAGAAATCGACTTTGGGCACCTAAAATATCGATTTTTAGCATGTTTTG
The DNA here is from genome assembly GCA_033782935.1 of Petrolisthes cinctipes. Classification (NCBI taxonomy): domain Eukaryota; kingdom Metazoa; phylum Arthropoda; class Malacostraca; order Decapoda; family Porcellanidae; genus Petrolisthes; species Petrolisthes cinctipes. The sequence continues at coordinate 7,460,528 of JAWQEG010000043.1, read as the reverse complement.
GGACTATATTTTGAAAATATTCTAGCAGTGAGTAGGCATGTACAGATCGCTTCTGGGACCCCAAAATATCGAATTTTCGGGTGTTTTGAGCCTGAATTTGAGATATAAACGGGTACAGAAGATGCATGCACATATCAACTTTTGGGCACCTCAAATATCGATTTTGAGCATGTTTTGGGCCTATATTTTGAAAACATTCTAGCCCTGAGAAGGCATGTACAGATCGCTTCTGGGACCCAAAAATATCGAATTTTCGGGTGTTTTGAGGTTAAATTTGGGATATAAACGGTTGCAGAAGATGCATACACATATCGACTTTGGGCACCTAAAATATAGATTTTCAGCAGGTTTTGGGCCTGTATCTGAGTAGGCATGTACAGATCGCTTCTGGGACCCCAAAATATCGAATTTCCGGGTGCTAGTAACCTGAATTTGAGATATAAGCGGAAACAGAAGATGCATGCACATATCGACTTTGGGCACCTAAAGGATCGATTTTCAGTATACAGTGATTTGGGCCTGTATTTTGAAAATACTCTAACACGGAGTAGGCATGTACAGATCGTTTCTGGGACTCCAAAATATCGGATTTTCGGGTGTTTTGGGCCTGTATTTGAGATATCGACTTTGGGCACCTAAAATATCTATTTCTAGCATGTTTTGGGTCTATATTTTGAAAATATTCTAGCACTGAGTAGGCATGTACAGATCGCTTTTGGGACCCCAAAATATCGAATTTTCGGGTGTTTGGAGCCTGAATTTGAGATATAAACGGGACCAGAAGATGCACACACATATCGACTTTTGGGCACCTAAAAGATCGATTTTCAGTATGTTTTGGGCCTGTATTTTGAAAATACTCTAACACGGAGTAGGCATGTACATATCGCTTCTGGGACTCCAAAATATCAAATTTTCGGGTGTTTTGAGCCTGAATTTGAGATATAAACGGGTACAGAAGATGCATGCACATATTGACTTTGGGCACTTAAAATATCGATTTTCAGCATGTTTTGGGCCTGTATCTGAATAGGCCAGTTCAGATCACTTCTGGGACCCCAAAATATCGAATTTCCGGGTGTTTGGAACCTGAATTTGAGATATAAACGGGTACAGAAGATGCATTCACATATCGACTTTTGGGCACATAAAAGATCGATTTTCAGTATGTTTTGGGCCTGTATTTTGAAAATACTCTAATACGGAGTAGGCATGTACAGATAGCTTCTGGGACCCCAAAATATCGATTTTTTTTGTGTTTTGGGGCTGAAATTGAGAAATCAACTTTGGGCACCTAAAATATCGAATTTTAGCATGTTTTGAGACTATATTTTGAAAGTATTCTAGCAGTGAGTAGGCATGTACAGATCGCTTCTGGGACCCCAAAATATCGAATTTTGGCTGTTTTGAGCCTGAATTTGAGATATAAACGGGTACAGAAGATGCATGCACATATCAACTTTTGGGCACCTCAAATATCGATTTTGAGCATGTTTTGAGCCTATATTTTGAAAACATTCTAGCCCTGAGAAGGCATGTACAGATCGCTTCTGGGACCCAAAAATATCGAATTTTCGGGTGTTTTGAGGTTAAATTTGGGATATAAACGGTTGCAGAAGATGCATACACATATCGACTTTGGGCACCTAAAATATAGATTTTCAGCAGGTTTTGGGCCTGTATCTGAGTAGGCATGTACAGATCGCTTCTGGGACCCCAAAATATCGAATTTCCGGGTGCTAGTAACCTGAATTTGAGATATAAACGGAAACAGAAGATGCATGCACATATCGACTTTGGGCACCTAAAGGATCGATTTTCAGTATACAGTAATTTGGGCCTGTATTTTGAAAATACTCTAACACGGAGTAGGCATGTACAGATCGTTTCTGGGACTCCAAAATATCGGATTTTCGGGTGTTTTGGGCCTGTATTTGAGATATCGACTTTGGGCACCTAAAATATCTATTTCTAGCATGTTTTGGGTCTATATTTTGAAAATATTCTAGCACTGAGTAGGCATGTACAGATCGCTTCTGGGACCCCAAAATATCGAATTTTCGGGTGTTTTGAGCCTGAATTTGATATATAAACGGGTACTGAAGATGCATGCACATATCGACTTTTGGCACCTAAAATATCGATTTTCAGCATGTTTTTTTGCCTGTATTTTGAAAATACTCTAACACGGAGTAGGCATGTACAAATCGCTTCTGGAACCTCAAAATATCGAATATTTGGGTGTTTTCTGCCTGAATTTGAGATATAAACGGGTACTGAAGATGCATGCCCATATCGACTTTTGGGCACCTAAAATATCGATTTTTGAGAATGTTTTGGGTCTGTATCTTGAAAACATTCTAACTAGGAGTAGGCATGTACTGATCGCCTAAAGGACCCCGAAATACTGATTTTTCGGGTGTTTTGATCCTGAATTTGAGATATAAACGGGTACAGAAGATGCATGCACATATCGACTTTGGACACTTAAAATATCGATTTATAGCATGTTTTGAGCCTATATTTTGAAAATACTCTAACACGGAGTAAGCATGTACATATCGCTTCTGGGACTCCAAAATATCGAATTTTCGGGTGTTTTGAGCCTGAATTTGAGATATAAACGGGTACAGAAGATGCATGCACATATTGACTTTGGGCACCTAAAATATCGATTTTCAGCATGTTTTGGGCGTATATTTGAATAGGCCAGTACAGATCGCTTCTGGGACCCCAAAATATCGAATTTCCGGGTGTTTGGAACCTGAATTTGAGATATAAACGGGTACAGAAGATGCATGCACATATCGACTTTTGGGCACCTAAAAGATCGATTTTCAGTATGTTTTGGGCCTGTATTTTGAAAATACTCTAATATGGAGTAGTCATGTACAGATCGCTTCTGGGACCCCAAAATATCGAATTTTCGGGTGTTTTGGGCCTGAATTTGAGATATCGACTTTGGGCACCTAAAATATTGATTTTTAGCATGTTTTGGGACTATATTTTGAAAATATTCTAGCAGTGAGTAGGCATGTACAGATCGCTTCTGGGACCCCAAAATATCGAATTTTCGGTTTTTTTGACCCTGAAATTGATATATAAACGGGTACTGAAGATGCATTCACATATCAACTTTGGGCACCTAAAATATCGATTTTGAGCATGTTTTGGGTCTGTATCTTGAAAATATTCTAACTAGGAGTAGGCATGTACATATCGCTTCTAGGACCAAAAAATACCGAATTTTCGAGTGTTTTGAGCCTGAATTTAAGATATAAACGGGTACAAAAGTACGACTTTGGACACTAATAATATCGATTTTTAGCATGTTTTGAGCCTATATTTTGAAAAAAATTCTAGCACTGAGTAGGCATGTACAGATCGCTTCTGGGACCCAAAAATATCGAATTTTATGGTGTTTTGAGGTTGAATTTGAGATATAAACGGGTACCGAAGATGCATGCACATATCGACTTTTGGGCACCTAAAAGATCGATTTTCAGTATGTTTTGGGCCTGTATTTCAAAAATACTCTAACACGGAGTAGGCATGTACAGATCGCTTCTGGGACCCTAAAATATCGAATTTTCCGGTGTTTTGGGCTTGAATTTAATATATATCGACTCTAGGCACCTAAAATATCGATTTTTAGCATGTTTTGGGTCAATATTTTGAAAATGTTCTAACACTGAGTAGGCATGTACAGATCGCTTTTGGGACCCCAAAATATCGAATTTTCGGGTGTTTGGAGCCTGAATTTGAGATATAAACGGGACCAGAAGATGCACACACATGTCGACTTTTGGGCACCTAAAAGATCGATTTTCAGTATGTTTTGGGCCTGTATTTTGAAAATACTCTAACACGGAGTAGGCATGTACATATCGCTTCTGGGACTCCAAAATATCAAATTTTCGGGTGTTTTGAGCCTGAATTTGAGATATAAACGGGTACAGAAGATGCATGCACATATTGACTTTGGGCACTTAAAATATCGATTTTCAGCATGTTTTGGGCCTGTATCTGAATAGGCCAGTACAGATCACTTCTGGGACCCCAAAATATCGAATTTCCGGGTGTTTGGAACCTGAATTTGAGATATAAACGGGTACAGAAGATGCATTCACATATCGACTTTTGGGCACATAAAAGATCGATTTTCAGTATGTTTTGGGCCTGTATTTTGAAAAAAATTCTAGCACTGAGTAGGCATGTACAGATCGCTTCTGGCACCCAAAAATATTGAATTTTAGGGTGTTTTGAGGTTGAATTTGAGATATAAACGGGTACAGAAGATACATGCACATATCGACTATGGACATTTAAAATATCGATTTTAAGCATGTTTTAATCCTAAATTTTGAAAACTTTCTAGCACTGAGTAGGCATGTACAGATCGCTTCTGGGACCCCAAAATATCGAATTTTCGAGTGTTTTGGGGTTGAATTTGAGATATAAACGGGTAGAGAAGATGCATGCACATATCGACTTTTGGTCACCTAAAAGATCGATTTTTAGTATGTTTTGGGCCTGTAATTTGAAAATACTCTAACACGGAGTAGGCATGTGGAGATCGCTTCTGGAACCTCAAAATATCATATTTTCGAGTGTTTTAAGCCTGAATTTGAGATATAAACGGGTATTGAAGTTGCATGCACATATTGACTTTTGGGCATCTAAAATATCGATTTCGAGCATGTTTTTGGTCTGTATTATGAAAACATTCTAAATAGGAGTAGGCATGTACAGATCGCTTCTATGACCCCGAAATACCGAATTTTCGGGTGTGTTTTGAGCCTGAATTTAATATATAAACGGGTACAGAAGATGCATGCACATATCGACTTTGGTCACTTAAAATATCGATTTTTAGCATGTTTTCAGCCTATATTTTGAAAACATTCTAGCACTGAGTAGGCATGTACAGATCGCTTCTGGGACCTCAAAATATCGAATTTTCGGGTGTTTTGAGCCTGAATTTAGGATATAAACGGGTACAGAAGATCGACTTTGGACACTAAAAATATCGATTTTTAGCTTGTTTTGAGCCTATATTTTGAAAACATTCTAGCCCTGAGTAGGCATGTACAGATCGCTTCTGGGACCCAAAAATATCGGATTTTCGGGTGTTTGGAGCCTGAATTTGAGATATAAACGGGTACAGAAGATGCATGCACATATCGACTTGTGGGCACCTAAAATATCGATTTTGAGCATGTTTTGTGTCTGTATTTTGAAAATACTCTAATATGGAGTAGTCATGTACAGATCGCTTCTGGGACCCCAAAATATCGAATTTTCGGGTGTTTTGGGCCTGAATTTGAGATATCGACTTTGGGCACCTAAAATATTGATTTTTAGCATGTTTTGGGACTATATTTTGAAAATATTCTAGCAGTGAGTAGGCATGTACAGATCGCTTCTGGGACCCCAAAATATCGAATTTTCGGGTTTTTTGACCCTGAAATTGATATATAAACGGGTACTGAAGATGCATGCACATATCGACTTTTGGGCACCTAAAATATCAATTTTCAGCATGTTTTGGGCGTGTATCTGAATAGGCCAGTACAGATCGCTTCTGGGACCCCAAAATATCGAATTTCCGGGTGTTTGGAACCTGAATTTGAGATATAAACGGGTACAGAAGATGCATGCACATATCGACTTTTGGGCACCTAAAAGATCGATTTTCAGTATGTTTTGGGCCTGTATTTTGAAAATACTCTAATATGGAGTAGTCATGTACAGATCGCTTCTGGGACCCAAAAATATCGAATTTTCGGGTGTTTTGGGCCTGAATTTTAGATATCGACTTTGGGCACCTAAAATATCGATTTTTAGCATGTTTTGGGACTATATTTTGAAAATATTCTAGCAGTGAGTAGGCATGTACAGATCGCTTCTGGGACCCTAAAATATCGAATTTTCGGGTGTTTTGACTCTGAATTTGATATATAAACGGGTACGGAAGATGCATGCACATATCAACTTTGGGCACCTAAAATATCGATTTTGAGCATGTTTTGGGTCTGTATCTTGAAAACATTCTAACTAGGAGTAGGCATGTACATATCGCTTCTAGGACCCAAAAATACCGAATTCTCGAGTGTTTTGATCCTGAATTTAAGATATAAACGGGTACAAAAGTACGACTTTGGACACTAAAAATATCGATTTTTAGCAAGTTTTGAGCCTATATTTTGAAAAATGTTATAGCACTGAGTAGGCATGTACAGATCGCTTCTGGGACCCAAAAATATCGAATTTTAGAGTGTTTTGAGGTTGAATTTGAAATATAAACGGGTACAGAGATGCATGCACATATCGACTTTTGGGCACCTAAAAGATCGATTTTCAGTATGTTTTGGGCCTGTATTTTGAAAATACTCTAACACGGAGTAGGCATGTACATATCGCTTCTGGGACTCCAAAATATCGAATTTTCGGGTGTTTTGAGCCTGAATTTGAGATATAAACGGGTACAGAAGATGCATGCACATATTGACTTTGGGCACCTAAAATTTCGATTTTCATCATGTTTTGGGCCTATATCTGAATAGGCCAGTACAGATCACTTCTGGGACCCCAAAATATCGAATTTCCGGGTGTTTGGAACCTGAATTTGAGATATAAACGGGTACAGAAGATGCATGCACATATCGACTTTTGGGCACATAAAAGATCGATTTTCAGTATGTTTTGGGCCTGTATTTTGAAAATACTCTAATAAGGAGTAGGCATGTACAGATAGCTTCTGGGACCCCAAAATATCGAATTTTTGTGTGTTTTGGGCCTGAATTTGAGAAATCAACTTTGGGCACCTAAAATATCGATTTTTAGCATATTTTGGGACTATATTTTGAAAATATTCTAGCAGTGAGTAGGCATGTACAGATCGTTTCTGGGACTCCAAAATATCGAATTTTCGGGTGTTTTGACACTGAATTTGATATATAAACGGGTTCTGAAGATGCATGCACATATAAACTTTTGGGCACCTAAAATATCGATTTTGAGCATGTTTTTGTTCTGTATCTTGAAAACATTCTAACTAGGAGTAGGCATGTACATATCGCTTCTAGGTTCCAAAAATACCGAATTTTCGAGTGTTTTGAGCCTGAATTTAAGATATAAACGGGCACAGAAGATCGACTTTTGACACTAAAAATATCGATTTTTAGCATGTTTTGAGCCTATATTTTGAAAACATTCTAGCAGTGAGTAGGCATGTACAGATCGCTTCTGGCACCCAAAAATATCGAATTTTCGGGTGTTTTGAGGTTGAATTTGAGATATAAACGGGTACAGAAGATACATGCACATATCGACTATGGACACTTAAAATATCGATTTTAAGCATGTTTTGAGCCTAAATTTTGAAAACATTCTAGCACTGAGTAGGCATGTACAGATCGCTTCTGGGACCCCAAAATATCGAATTTTCAGGTGTTTTGGGCCTGAATTTGAGATATAAACGGGTACAGAAGATGCATGCGCATATCGACTTTTGGGCTCCTAAAATATCGATTTTGAGCATGTTTTGGGTCTGTATCTTGAAAACCTTCTTACTAGGAGTAGGCATGTACAGATCTCTTCTAGGACCCAAAAATACCGAATTTTCGGGTGTTTTGAGCCTGAATTTGAGATATAAACGGATACAGAAGATGTATGCACATATCGACTTTGGACACTTAAAATATCGATTTTGAGCGTGTTTTGAGCCTGTATTTAGAAAATACTCTAACACGGGGTAGGCATGTACACATCGCTTCTGGGACCTCAAAATTTCGAATTTGCGGGTGTTTTGAGCCTGAATTTAGGATATAAACGGGTACAGAAGATCGACTTTGGACACTTAAAATATCGATTTTTAGCTTGTTTTGAGCCTATATTTTGAAAACATTCTAGCCCTGAGTAGGCATGTACAGATCGCTTCTGGGACCCAAAAATATCGAATTTTCTTGTGTTTTGAGGTTGAATTTGGAATATAAACGGTTGCAGAAGATGCATTCACATATCGACTTTGGGCACCTAAAATATCGATTTTCAGCATGTTTTGGGCCTGTATCTCAGTAGGCATGTACAGATCGCTTCTGGGACCCAAAAATATCGAATTTTCGGGTGTTTTGGGCCTGAATTTGAGATATCGACTTTGGGCACCTAAAATATCGATTTTTAGCATGTTTTGGGCCTGTATTTTGAAAATATTCTAGCACTGCGTAGGCATGTACAGATGGCTTCTGGGACCCCAAAATATCGAATTTTCGGGTGTTTTGAGCCTGAATTTGAGATATAAACGGGTACAGAAGATGCATGCACATATCGACTTTTGGGCACCTAAAATATCGATTTTGAGCATGTTTTGGGTCTGTATTTTGGAATCATTCTAACTAGGAGTAGGAATGTACATATCGCTTCTAGGACCCCTTAATACCGAATTTTCGGGTGTTTTGATCCTGAATTTGAGATATAAACGGGTACAGAAGATGCATGCACATATCGACTTTGGACACTTAAAATATCGATTTTTAGCATGTTTTGAGCATATATTTTGAAAATACTCTAACACGGAGTAAGCATGTACATATCGCTTCTGGGACTCCAAAATATCGAATTTTCGGGTGTTTTGAGCCTGAATTTGAGATATAAACGGGTACAGAAGATGCATGCACATATTGACTTTGGACACTTAAAATATCGATTTTGAGCATGTTTTGGGTCTATATTTTGAAAATATTCTAGCACTGAGTAGGCATGTACAGATCGCTTCTGGGACTCCAAAATATCGAATTTTCGGGTGTTTTGAGCCTGAATTTGAGATATAAACGGGTACAGAAGATGCATGCACATATTGACTTTGGCACCTAAAATATCGATTTTCATCATATTTTGGGCGTGTATCTGAATAGGCCAGTACAGATCGCTTCTGGGACCCCAAAATATCGAATTTCCGGGTGTTTGGAACCTGAATTTGAGATATAAAAGGGTACAGAAGATGCTTGCACATATCGACTTTTGGGCACCTAAAAGATCGATTTTCAGTATGTTTTGGGCCTGTATTTTGAAAATACTCTAATATGGAGTAGTCATGTACAGATCGCTTCTGGGACCCCAAAATATCGAATTTTCGGGTGTTTTGGGCCTGAATTTGAGATATCGACTTTGGGCACCTAAAATATCGATTTTTAGACTATATTTTGAAAATATTCTAGCAGTGAGTAGGCATGTACAGATCGCTTCTAGGACCCCAAAATATCGAATTTTCGGGTGTTTTGACCCTGAATTTGATATATAAACGGGTACTGAAGATGCATGCACATATCAACTTTGGGCACCTAAAATATCGATTTTGAGCATGTTTTGGGTCTGTATCTTGAAAACATTCTAACTAGGAGTAGGCATGTACATATCGCTTCTAGGACCCAAAAATACCGAATTCTCGAGTGTTTTGATCCTGAATTTAAGATATAAACGGGTACAAAAGTACGACTTTGGAAACTAAAAATATCGATTTTTAGTATGTTTTGAGCCTATATTTAAAAAAAAAAAATTCTAGCACTGAGTAGGCATGTACAGATCGCTTCTGGGACCCAAAAATATCGAATTTTAGGGTGTTTTGAGGTTGAATTTGAGATATAAACGGATACAGAAGATGCATGCACATATCGACTTTTGGGCACCTAAAAGATCGATTTTCAGTATGTTTTGGGCCTGTATTTCGAAAATACTCTAACACGTAGTAGGCATGTACAGATCGCTTCTGGGACCCTAAAATATCGAATTTTCCGGTGTTTTGGGCTTGAATTTGATATATCGACTCTAGGCACCTAAAATATCGATTTTTAGCATGTTTTGGGTCTATATTTTGAAAACAATTCTAGCACTGAGTAGGCATGTACAGATCGCTTCTGGGACCCAAAAATATCGAATTTTAGGGTGTTTTGAGGTTGAATTTGAGATATAAACGGGTACAGAAGATGCATGCACATATCGACTTTTGAGCACCTAAAAGATCGATTTTTAGTATGTTTTGGGCCTGTAATTTGAAAATACTCTAACACGGAGTAGGCATGTGGAGATCGATTCTGGAACCTCAAAATATCAAATTTTCGAGTGTTTTGAGCCTGAATTTGAGATATAAACGGGTATTGAAGATGCATGCACATATTGACTTTTGGGCATCTAAAATATCGATTTCGAGCATTTTTTTGGTCTGTATCATGAAAAAATTCTAACTAGGAGTAGGTATGTACAGATTGCTTCTAGGACCCCGAAATACCGAATTTTCGGGTGTTTTGAGCCTGAATTTGATATATAAACGGGTACAGAAGATGCATGCACATATCGACTTTGGTCACTTAAATTATCGATTTTTAGCATGTTTTCAGCCTATATTTTGAAAACATTCTAGCACTGAGTAGGCATGTACAGATCGCTTCTGGGACCTCAAAATATCGAATTTTCGGGTTTTTTCAGCCTTAATTTGAGATATAAACGGGTACTGAAGATGCATGCCCATATCGACTTTTGGGCACCTAAAATATCGATTTTTAAGTATGTTTTGGGTCTGTATCTTGAAAACATTTTAACTAGGAGTAGGCATGTACTGATCGCATAAAGGACCCCGAAATACCGATTTTTCGGGTGTTTTGATCCTGAATTTGAGATATAAACGAGTACAGAAGATGCACGCACATATCGACTTTTGGGCACCTAAAAGATCGATTTTCAGCATGTTTTTGGCCTGTATTTCGAAAATACTCTAACACGGAGTAGGCATGTACAGATCGCTTCTGGGACCCCAAAATATCAAATATTCCGGTGTTTTGGGCTTGAATTTGATATATCGACTTTCGGCACCTAAAATATCTATTTCTAGCATGTTTTGGGTCTATATTTTGAAAATGTTCTAGCACTGAGTAGGCATGTACAGATCGCTTTTGGGACCCCAAAATATCGATATTTTGGGTGTTTTGAGCCTGAATTTGAGATATAAACGAGTACAGAAGATGCACGCACATATCGACTTTTGGGCACCTAAAAGATCGATTTTCAGTATGTTTTGGGCCTGTATTTTGAAAATACTCTAACACGGAGTAGGCATGTACATATCGCATCTGGGACTCCAATATATCGAATTTTCGGGTGTTTTGAGCCTGAATTTGAGATATAAACGGGTACAGAAGATGCATGCACATATTGACTTTGGGCACCTAAAATATCGATTTTCAGCATGTTTTGGGCCTGTATCTGAATAGGCCAGTACAGATCACTTCTGGGACCCCAAAATATCGAATTTCCGGGTGTTTGGAACCTGAATTTGAGATATAAACGGGTACAGAAGATGCATGCACATATCGAATTTTGGGCACATAAAAGATCGATTTTCAGTATGTTTTGGGCCTGTATTTTGAAATTACTCTAATACGGAGTAGGCATGTACAGATAGCTTCTGGGACCCCAAAATATCGAATTTTTGGGTGTTTTTGGCATGAATTTGAGAAATCGACTTTGGGCACCTAAAATATCGATTTTTAGCATATTTTGGGACTATATTTTGAAAATATTCTAGCAGTGAGTAGGCATGTACAGATCGCTTCTGGGACCTCAAAATATCGAATTTTCGGGTGTTTTGAACCTGAATTTGATATATTATCGGGTACAGAAGATGCATGCACATATCGACTTTTGGGCACCTAAAATATCGATTTTGAGCATGTTTTGGGTCTGTATTTTGGATTCATTCTAACTAGGAGTAGGAATGTACATATCGCTTCTAGGACCCCTTAATACCGAATTTTCGGGTGTTTTGATCCTGAATTTGAGATATAAACGGGTACAGAAGATGCATGCACATATCGACTTTGGACACTTAAAATATCGATTTTTAGCATGTTTTGAGCATATATTTTGAAAATACTCTAACACGGAGTAAGCATGTACATATCGCTTCTGGGACTCCAAAACATCGAATTTTCGGGTGTTTTGAGCCTGAATTTGAGATATAAACGGGTACAGAAGATGCATGCACATATTGACTTTGGACACTTAAAATATCGATTTTGAGCATGTTTTGGGTCTATATTTTGAAAATATTCTAGCACTGAGTAGGCATGTACAGATCGCTTCTGGGACCCAAAAATATCGAATTTTAGGGTGTTTTGAGGTTGAATTTGAGATATAAACGGATACAGAAGATGCATGCACATATCGACTTTTGGGCACCTAAAAGATCGATTTTCAGTATGTTTTGGGCCTGTATTTCGAAAATACTCTAACACGTAGTAGGCATGTACAGATCGCTTCTGGGACCCTAAAATATCGAATTTTCCGGTGTTTTGGGCTTGAATTTGATATATCGACTCTAGGCACCTAAAATATCGATTTTTAGCATGTTTTGGGTCTATATTTTGAAAAAAATTCTAGCACTGAGTAGGCATGTACAGATCGCTTCTGGGACCCAAAAATATCGAATTTTAGGGTGTTTTGAGGTTGAATTTGAGATATAAACGGGTACAGAAGATGCATGCACATATCGACTTTTGAGCACCTAAAAGATCGATTTTTAGTATGTTTTGGGCCTGTAATTTGAAAATACTCTAACACGGAGTAGGCATGTGGAGATCGATTCTGGAACCTCAAAATATCAAATTTTCGAGTGTTTTGAGCCTGAATTTGAGATATAAACGGGTATTGAAGATGCATGCACATATTGACTTTTGGGCATCTAAAATATCGATTTCGAGCATGTTTTTGGTCTGTATCATGAAAAAATTCTAACTAGGAGTAGGCATGTACAGATTGCTTCTAGGACCCCGAAATACCGAATTTTCGGGTGTTTTGAGCCTGAATTTGATATATAAACGGGTACAGAAGAAGCATGCACATATCGACTTTGGTCACATAAAATATCGATTTTTAGCATATTTTGGGACTATATTTTGAAAATATTCTAGCAGTGAGTAGGCATGTACAAATCGCTTCTGGGACCCCAAAATATCGAATTTTCGGGTGTTTTTACCCTGAATTTGATATATAAACGGGTACTGAAGATGCATGCACATATCAACTTTTGGGCACCTAAAATATCGATTTTGAGCATGTTGTGGTTCTGTATCTTGAAAACATTCTAACTAGGAGTAGGCATGTACATATCGCTTCTAGGATCCAAAAATACCGAATTTTTGAGTGTTTTGAGCCTGATTTTAAGATATAAACGGGTACAGAAGATCGACTTTTGACACTAAAAATATCGATTTTTAGCATGTTTTGAGCCTATATTTTGAAAACATTCTAGCACTGCGTAGGCATGTACAGATCGCTTCTGGCACCCAAAAATATCGAATTTTATGGTGTTTTGAGGTTGAATTTGAGATATAAACGGGTACTGAAGATGCATGCACATATCGACTTTTGGGCACCTAAAAGATCGATTTTTAGTATGTTTTGGGCCTGTAATTTGAAAATACTCTAACACGGAGTAGGCATGTGGAGATCGCTTCTGGAACCTCAAAATATCAAATTTTCGAGTGTTTTGAGCCTGAATTTGATATATAAACGAGTACAGAAGATGCATGCACATATCGACTTTGGTCACTTAAATTATCGATTTTTAGCATGTTTTTAGCCTATATTTTGAAAACATTCTAGCACTGAGTAGGCATGTACAGATCGCTTCTGGGACCTCAAAATATCGAATTTTCGGGTTTTTTCAGCCTTAATTTGAGATATAAACGGGTACTGAAGATGCATGCCCATATCGACTTTTGGGCACCTAAAATATCGATTTTTAAGTATGTTTTGGGTCTGTATCTTGAAAACATTTTAACTAGGAGTAGGCATGTACAGATAGCTTCTGGGACCCCAAAATATCGAATTTTTGGGTGTTTTTGGCATGAATTTGAGAAATCGACTTTGGGCACCTAAAATATCGATTTTTAGCATATTTTGGGACTATATTTTGAAAATATTCTAGCAGTGAGTAGGCATGTACAGATCGCTTCTGGGACCCCAAAATATCGAATTTCCGGGTGTTTGGAACCTGAATTTGAGATATAAACGGGAACAGAAGATGCATGCACATATCGACTTTTGGGGACATAAAAGTTCGATTTTCAGTATGTTTTGGGCCTGTATTTTGAAAATACTCTAATACGGAGTAGGCATGTACAGATAACTTCTGGGACCCCAAAATATCGAATTTTTGGGTGTTTTTGGCATGAATTTGAGAAATCGACTTTGGGCACCTAAAATATCGATTTTTAGCATATTTTGGGACTATATTTTGAAAATATTCTAGCAGTGAGTAGGCATGTACAGATCGCTTCTGGGACCCCAAAATATCGAATTTTCGGGTGTTTTGACCCTGAATTTGATATATAAACGGGTACTGAAGATGCATGCACATATCAACTTTTGGGCACCTAAAATATCGATTTTGAGCATGTTGTGGTTCTGTATCTTGAAAACATTCTAACTAGGAGTAGGCATGTACATATTGCTTCTAGGATCCAAAAATACAGAATTTTCGAGTGTTTTGAGCCTGAATTTAAGATATAAACGGGTACAGAAGAGCGACTTTTGACACTAAAAATATCGATTTTTAGCATGTTTTGAGCCTATATTTTGAAAACATTCTAGCACTGAGTAGGCATGTACAGATCGCTTCTGGCACCCAAAAATATCGAATTTTATGGTGTTTTGAGGTTGAATTTGAGATATAAACGGGTACAGAAGATACATGCACATATCGACTATGGACACTTAAAATATCGATTTTAAGCATGTTTTGAGCCTAAATTTTGAAAACATTCTAGCACTGAGTAGGAATGTACAGATCGCTTCTGGGACCCAAAAATATCGAATTTTCGAGTGTTTTGAGGTTGAATTTGAGATATAAACGGGTACAGAAGATGCATGCACATATCGACTTTTGGGCACCTAAAAGATCGATTTTTAGTATGTTTTGGGCCTGTAATTTGAAAATACTCTAACACGGAGTAGGCATGTGGAGATCGTTTCTGGAACCTCAAAATATCAAATTTTCGAGTGTTTTGAGCCTGAATTTGAGATATAAATGGGTACTGAAGATGAATGCACATATCAACTTTTGGACACCTAAAATATCGATTTTTAGCATGTTTTGGGTCTGTATCTTGAAAACATTCTAACTAGGAGTAGGCATGTACAGATCGCTTCTAGGACCCAAAAATACCGAATTTTCGGGTGTTTTGAGCATGAATTTGAAATATAAACAGGTACAGAAGATGCATCAACATATCGACTTTGGATACTTAAAATATCGATTTTTAACATGTTTTGAGCCTATATTTTGAAAACATTCTAGCACTGAGTAGACATGTACAGATCGCTTCTTGGACCCCAAAGTATCATATTTTCGGGTGTTTTCAGCCTGAATTTGAGATATAAACGGGTACAGAAAATGCATTCGCATATTGACTTTGGGCACTTAAAATATCGATTTTTAGCATGTTTTGGGCCTGTATTTTAAAAATACGCTAACACGGAGTAGGCATGTAGAGATCGCTTCTGGGACCCCAAAACATCGAATTTTCGGGTGTTATGGGCCTGAATTTGAGATATCGACTTTGGGCACCTATAATATCGATTTTTAGCATGTTTTGGGCCTGTACTTTGAAAATACTCTAACACATAGTAGGCATGTACAGATAGCTTCTGGGACCCCAAAATATCGAATTTACGGGTGTTTTAAGCCTGAATTTGAGATATCGACTTAGGGCACCTAAAATATCAATTTTTAACACATTTTGGGCCTATATTTTGAAAATATTCTAGCACTGAGAAGGAATGTACAGATCGCTTCCGGGACCCCAAAATATCGAATTTTCGGGTGTTTTGAGCCTGAATTTGAAATATAAACGGGTACAGAAGATGCATGCACATATTGACTTTGGGCACCTAAAAGATCGATTTTCAGCATGTTTTGGGCCTATATTTTGAAAATACTCTAACACGGAGTAGGCATGTACAAATAGCTTCTGGTACCCCAAAATATCGAATTTTCGGGTGCTTTGAGGTTAAATTTGGGATATAAACGGGTGCAAAAGATGCTTACACATATTGAGTTTGGGCACCTAAAATATCTATTTTCAGCATGTTTTTGGCCTGTATCTGAGTAGGCATGTACAGATCCCTTCTGGGACCCCAGAATATCGAATTTTTGGGTGTTTTGAGCCTGAATTTGAGATATAAACGGGTACAGAAGATGCATGCACGTATTGACTTTGGGCACCTAAAATATCGATTTTCAGCATGTTTTGGGCCTGTATTTTGAAAATACTCTAACACGGAATAGGCATGTACAGATCGCTTCTGGGACCTCAAAATATCGAATTTTTGGGTGTTTGGAGCCTTAATTTGAGATATAAACGGGTACACAAGATGCATGTACATATTGACTTTGGGCACATAAAAGATCGATTTTCAGCATGTTTTGGGCCTGTATTATGAAAATACTCTAACACGAAGTAGGCATGTACAGATCGCTTCTGGGACTTCAAAATATCGAATTTTCGGGTATTTGAAGCCTGAATTTGAGATATAAACGGGTACCGAAGATGCATGCACATATCGACTTTTGGTTACCTAAAAGATTGATTTTCAGTATATTTTAGGTCTGTATTTTGAAAATACTCTAACACGGAGTAGGCATGTCCAGATCGCATCTGGGGCCCCAAAATATCGAATTTTCGGGTGTTTTGGGCCTTAATTTGAGATATCGACTTTGGGCACCTAAAATATCGATTTTTAGCATGTTTTGGGCCTGTATTTTGAAAATACTCTAACACGAAGTAGGCATGTACAGATCGTTTCTAAGACTCCAAAATATCGAATTTTCGGGTGTTTTGAGCCTAAATTTGAGATATAAACGGGTACAGAAAATGCATGCACATATCGACTTTTGGGCACCTAAAAGATCGATTTTCAGTATGTTTTGGGCCTGTATTTTGAAAATACTCTAACACGAAGTAGGCATGTACAGATCACTTCTTGGACCCCAAAATATCGAATTTTCGGGTGTATTTGGCCTGAATTTGAGATATCAACTTTAGGCACCTAAAATATCGATATTTAGAATGTTTTGGACCTATAATTTGAAAATATTCTAGCAATGAGTAGGTATGTACAGATCGCTTCTGGGACCCCAAAATATTGAATGTTCGGGTGTTTTGAGCCTGAATTTGAGATATGAACGGGTACAGAAGATGCATGCACATATTGACTTTGGGCACTTAAAATATCGATTTTCAGTATGTTTTGGGCCTGTATTTTGAAAATACTCTAACACGGAGTAGGCATGTACAGATCGCTTCAAGTACCCCAAAATATCGAATTTTCGGGTGTTTTGAGCCTGAATTTGAGATATAAACGGGAACTGAAGATACATGCACATATTGACTTTGGGCACCTAAAATATCGATTTTCAGTATGTTTTCGGCCTGTATTTTTAAAATACTCTAACACGGAGTAGGCATGTACAGATCGCTAATGGAACCCCAAAATATCGAATTTTCGGGTGTTTTGGGCCTTTTTTTGAGTTATCGACTTTGGGCACCTAAAATATTTTTTTTTAGCATGTTTTGGGCCTGTATTTTGAAAATACTCTAACACAAAGTAGGCATGTACAGATCGCTTCTGGGACCCCAAAATATCGAATTTTCGAGTGTTTTGAGCCTGAATTTGAAATATAAACGGGTACTGATGATGCATGCAAATATCGACTTTTGGGCACCGAAAATATCGATTTTCAGCATGTTTTGGGTCTGTATCTTGAAAACATTATAACTAGGAGTAGTCATGTACAGATCGCTTCTAGGACCAAAAAATACCGAATTTTAGGGTGTTTTGACCCTCAATTTGAGATATAAACGGGTACAGAAGATGCATGCACATATCGACTTTGGACACTTAAAATATCGATTTTTAACATGTTTTGAGCCTATGTTTTGAAAACACTCTAGCACTGAGTAGGCATGTACAAATTGCTTCTGGGACCAAAAAATATCGAATTTTCAGGTGTTTCGTGGTTGAATTTGGGATATAAACGGGTTCAGAAGATGCATACAAATATTGACTTTGGGCACCAAAAATATCGATTTTCAGCATGTTTTGGGCCTGTATCTGATTAGGCTTGTACAGATCGCTTCGGGACCCCAAAATATCAAATTTTCGGGTGTTTGGAGCCTGAATTTGAGATATAAACGGGTACACAAGATGCATGCACATATCAACTTTTGGGCACCTAAAAGATCGATTTTCAGAATGTTTTGGGCCTGTACTTTGAAAATACTCTAACACATAGTAGGCATGTACAGATAGCTTCTGGGACCCCAAAATATCGAATTTTCGGGTGTTTTGAGCCTGAATTTGAGATATCGACTTCGGGCACCTAAAATATCAATTTTTAGCACGTTTTGGGCCTATATTTTGAAAATATTCTAGCACTGAGTAGGCATGTACAGATCGCTTCTGGGACCCCAAAATATCGAATTTTCGTGTGTTTTGAGCCTAAATTTTATATATAAACGGGTACAGAAGATGCAAGCACATATTGACTTTGGGCACCTAAAAGATCGATTTTCAGCATGTTTTGGGCCTATATTTTGAAAATACTCTAACAAGGAGTAGGCATGTACAAATCGCTTCTGGGACCCCAAAATATCGAATTTTCGGGTGTTTTGAGGTTAAATTTGGGATATAAACGGGTGCAAAAGATGCATACACATATTGAGTTTGGGCACCTAAAATATCTATTTTCAGCATGTTTTGGGCCTGTATCTGAGTAGGCATGTACAGATCCCTTCTGGGACCCCAAAATATCGAATTTTCGGGTGTTTTGAGCTTTAATTTCAGAAATAAACGGGTACAATAGATGCATGCACGTATTGACTTTGTGCACCTAAAATATCGATTTTCAGCATGTTTTGGGCCTTTATTTTGAAAATACTCTAACACGGTGTAGGCATGTACAGATCGCTTCTGGGACCCCAAAATATCAAATTTTCGGGTGTTTGGAGCCTTAATTTAAGATGTAAACGGGTACACAAGATGCATGTACATATAGACTTTGGGCACCTAAAATATCTATTTTCAGCATATTATGGGCCTTTATTTTGAAAATACTCTAACACGAAGTAGGCATGTACAGATCGCTTCTGGGACCCCAAAATATCGAATTTTCGGGTGTTTTGAGCCTAAATTTGAGATATAAACGGGTACAGAAGATGCTTACACATATCGACTTTTGGGCACCTAAAATATCGATTTACAGCATGTTTTGGGCTTTTATCTGAGTAGGCATGTACAGATCGCTTCTGGGACCCCAAAATATCGATTTTCGGATGATTTAAGCCTGAATTTGAGATATCGACTTTGGGCACCTAAAATATCGATTTTTAGCATGTTTTGGGCCTATATTTTGAAAATATTCTAGCACGGAGTAGGCATGTACAGATCGCTTCTGGGACCCCAAAATATCGAATTTACAGGTGTTTTGAGCCTGAATTTGAGATATAAACGGGTACAGAAAATGCATGCACATATTGACTTTGGGCACCTAAAATATCGATATTCAGCATGTTTTGGGCCTGTAGTTTGAAAATACTCTAACACGGAGTAGGCATGTACAGATCGTTTCTTGGGCCCAAAAATATCGAATTTTCGGATGTTTTGAGCCTGAATTTGAAATATAAACAGGTACTGAAGACTTTTGGGCACCTAAAATATCGATTTTGAGCATGTTTTGGGTCTGTATCTTAAAAACATTCTAACTAGGAGTAAGCATGTACAGATCGCTTCTATTACCCAAAAATATCGAATTTTCGAATGTTGTGAGCCTGAATTTGAGATATAAACAGGTACTGAAGATGAATGCACATATCGACTTTTGGGCACCTAAAATATCGATTTTGAGCATGTTTTAGGTCTGTATCTTGAAAACATTCTAACTAGGAGTAGGCATGTACATATCGCTTCTATTACCCCAAAATTCCGAATTTTCGGGTGTTTTGAGCCTGAATTTGAGATATAAACGGGTACAGAAGATGCATGCACATATCGACTTTGAACACATAAAATATCGATTTTTGGCATGTTTTGAGCCTATATTTTGAAAACATTCTAGCACTGAGTTTGCATGTACAGATCGCTTCTGTGACCCAAAAATATCGAATTTTCGGGTGTTTTGAGGTTGAATTTGAGATATAAACGGGCGCAGAAGATGCATACACATATTGACTTTGGGCACCTAAAATATCGATTTTCAGCATGTTTTGGGCCTCTATCTGAGTAGGCATGTACAGATCGCTTCTGCGACCTCAAAATATCGAATTTCCGGGTGTTTTGAGCCTGAATTTGAGATATAAACGGGTACAGAGAATGCATGCACATATTGACTTTGGGCACCTAAAAGATCGATTTTCAGTATGTTTTGGGCCTGTAAATTGAAAATACTCTAACACGGAGTAGGCATGTACAGATCGCTTCTGGGACCCCAAAATATCGAATTTTCGGGTGTTTTGAGCCTGAATTTGAGATACAAACGGGTACAGAAGATGCATGCACATATCGACTTTTGGGCACCTAATATATCGATTTTGAGCATGTTTTGGGTCTGTATCTTGAAAACATTATAACTAGGAGTAGTCATGTACAGATCGCTTCTAGGACCAAAAAATACCGAATTTTAGGGTGTTTTGACCCTCAATTTGAGATATAAACTGGTACAGAAGATGCATGCACATATCGACTTTGGACACTTAAAATATCGATTTTTAGCATGTTTTGAGCCTATGTTTTGAAAACACTCTAGCACTGAGTAGGCATGTACAAATTGATTCTGGGACCCAAAAATATCGAATTTTCAGGTGTTTCGTGGTTGAATTTGGGATATAAACGGGTTCAGAAGATGCATACACATATTGACTTTGGGCACCTAAAATATCGATTTTCAGCATGTTTTGGGCCTGTACTTTGAAAATACTCTAACACATAGTAGGCATGTACAGATAGCTCCTGGGACCCCAAAATATCGAATTTGCGGGTGTTTTGAGCCTGAATTTGAGATATCGACTTCGGGCACCTAAAATATCAATTTTTAGCACGTTTTGGGCCTATATTTTGAAAATATTCAAGCACTGAGTAGGCATGTACAGATCGCTTCTGGGACCCCAAAATATCGAATTTTCGTGTGTTTTGAGCCTAAATTTTATATATAAACGGGTACAGAAGATGCAAGCACATACTGACTTTGGGCACCTAAAAGATCGATTTTCAGCATGTTTTGGACCTATATTTTGAAAATACTCTAACAAGGAGTAGGCATGTACAAATCGCTTCTGGGACCCCAAAATATCGAATTTTCAGGTGTTTTGAGGTTAAATTTGGGATATAAACGGGTGCAAAAGATGCATACACATATTGAGTTTGGGCACCTAAAATATCTATTTTCAGCATGTTTTGGGCCTGTATCTTAGTAGGCATGTACAGGTCCCTTCTGGGACCCAAAATATCGAATTTTAGGGTGTTTTGAGACTTAATTTGAGAAATAAACGGGTACAGAAGATGCATGCACGTATTGACTTTGGGCACCTAAAATATCGATTTTCAGCATGTTTTGGGCCTTTATTTTGAAAATACTCTAACACGGTGTAGGCATGTACAGATCGCTTCTGGGACCCCAAAATATCAAATTTTCGGGTGTTTGGAGCCTTAATTTGAGATGTAATCGGGTACAGAAGATGCATGCACATATCGACTTTTGGGCACCTAAAATATCGATTTTGAGCATGTTTTGTGTCTGTATTTTGGAATCATTCTAAATAGGAGTAGGAATGTACATATCGCTTCTAGGACCCAAAAATACCGAATTTTCGGGTGTTTTGATCCAAAATTTGAGATATAAACGGGTACAGAAGTTGCTTGCACATATCGACTTTGGACACTTAAAATATCGATTTTTAGTATGTTTTGAGCCTATATTTTGAAAACATTCTAGCACTGAGTTGGCATGTACAGATCGCTTTTGGGACCCAAATATATCGAATTTTCGGGTGTTTTGAGGTTGAATTTGGGATATAAACGGGTGCAGAAGATGCAAACACATATTGACTTTGGGCACCTAAAATATCGATTTTCAGCATGTTTTGGGCCTGTATCTGAGTAGGCATGTACAGATCGCTTCTGGGACCAAAACATATGGAATTTTCGGGTGTTTGGAGCCTGAAATTGAGATATAAACGGGTATAGAAGATGCATGCACATATCGACTTTTGGGCACCTAAAATATCGATTTTCTGTAAGTTTTGGGCCTGTATTTTGAAAATACTCTAACACGGAGTAGGCATGTACAAATCGCTTCTGGGACCCCAAAATATCGAATTTTCGGGTGTTTTGGGGATAATTTTGAGATATCGACTTTGGGCACCTAAAATATCGATTTTTAGCATGTTTTGGGCATATATTTTGAAAATATTCTAGCACTGAGTAAGCATGTACAGATCGCTTCTGGGACCCAAAAATATCGAATTTTCGGGTGTTTTGAGCCTGAATTTGAGATATAAACAGGTACTGAAGATGCATGCATATATCGACTTTTGGGCACCTAAAATATCGATTTTGAGCATGTTTTGGGTCTGTATCTTGAAAACATTCTAACTAGGAGTAGGCAAGTACAGATCGCTTCTGGGACCGAAAAATACCGATTTTTCGGGTGTTTTGAGCCTGAATTTGAGATATAAACAGGTACAGAAGATGCATGCACATATCGACTTTGGACACTTAAAATATCGATTTTTTGCATGTTTTGAGCCTATATTTTGAAAACATTCTAGCACTGAGTAGGCATGTACAGATCGCTTCTGAGACCGAAAAATATCGAATTTTCGGGTGTTTTGTGGTTGAATTTGAGATATAAACGGGTGCAGAAGATGTATACACATATTGACTTTGGGCACCTAAAATATCGATTTTCAGCATGTTTTGGGCCTGTACCTGAGTAGGCATGTACCGATCGCTTCTGGAACTCCAAATATCGAATTTTCGGGTGTTTCAAGCCTGAATTTGAGATATAAACGGGTACAGAAGATGAATGCACATATCGACTTTGGACACTTAAAATATCGCTTTTTAGCATGTTTTGAGCTTATATTTTGAAAATATTCTAGCACAAAGTAGATATGTACAGATCACTTCTGGGACCCCAAAATATCGAATTTTAGGGTTTTTTGAGCCTTTATTTTGAAAACATTCTAGCACTGAATAGGAATGTACAGATCGCTTCTGGGACCCTAAAATATCGAATTTTCGGGTGTTTTCAGGTTGAATTTGGGATATAAACGGGTGCAGAAGATGCATACACATATCGACTTTTGGGCACCTAAAGGATCGATTTTCAGTATGTTTTGGGCCTGTATATTAAAAATACTCTAACACGGAGTAGGCATGTACAGATCGCTTCTGGGACCCCAAAATATCGAATTTTCGGGTGTTTTGGGCCTGAATATGAGATATCGACTTTGGGCACCTAAAATATCGATTTTTAGCATGTTTTAGGCCTGTATTTTGAAAATATTCTAGCACTGCATAGGCATGTACAGATCGCTTCTGGGACTGAAAAATATCGAATTTTCGGGTGTTTTGTAGTTGAATTTGAGATATAAACGGGTGCAGAAGATGGATACACATATTGACTTAGGGCACCTAAAATATCGATTTTCAGCATGTTTTGGGCCTGTATCTGAGTAGGCATGTACAGATCGCTTCTGGGACCCCAAAATATCGAATTTTCGGGTGTTTTGAGCCTGAATTTGAGATACAAACGGGTACAGAAGATGCATGCACATATCGACTTTTGGGCACCTATAAATCGATTTTAAGCATGTTTTGGGTCTGTATCTTGAAATCATTCTAACTAGGAATAGGCATGTACAGATCTTTTCTAGGACCCAAAAATACCGAAATTTCAGGTGTTTTGAGCATGAATTTGAGATATAAACGGGTACAGAAGATGCATGCACATATCAACTTTGGACACTTAAAATATCGATTTTTAGTATGTTTTGAGCCTATATTTTGAAAACATTCTAGCACTGAGTAGGCATGTACAGATCGCTTCTGGGACCCAAAAATATCGAATTTTCAGGTGTTTTGAGGTTGAATTTGGGATATAAACGGGTGCAGAAGATGCATACACATATTGACTTTGGGCACCTAAAATATCGATTTTCAGCATGTTTTGGGCCTGTATCTGAGTAGGCATATACAGATCGCTTCTGGGACCAAGAAATATCGAATTTTCGGGTGTTTGGAGCCTGAATTTAAGATATAAACGGGTATAGAAGATGCATGCACATATCGACTTTTGGGCACCTAAAATATCGATTTTCTGTATGTTTTGGGCCTGTATTTTGAAAATACTCTAACACGGAGTAGGCATGTACAGATCGCTTCTGTGATCCCAAAATATCGAATTTTCAGGTGTTTTGGGGATAAATTTGAGATATCGACTTTGGGCACCTAAAATATCGATTTTTAGCATGTTTTGGGCCTATATTTTGAAAATATTCTAGCACTGAGTAAGCATGTACAGATCGCTTCTGGGACCCCAAAATGTCGAATTTTCGGGTGTTTTGAGCCTGAATTTGAGATATAAACGGGTACAGAAAATGCATGCACATATTGACTTTGGGCACCTAAAATATCGATTTTCAGCATGTTTTGGGCCTGTATTTTGAAAATACACTAAAACGGAGTAGGCAAGTACAGATCGCTTCTGGGACCCCAAAATATCGAGTTTTCGGGTGCTTGGAGCCTGAATTTGAAATATAAACGGGTACAGAAGATGCATCCACATTTCGACTTTTGGGCACCTAAAAGATCGATTTTCAATATGTTTTGGGCTTGTATATTGAAAATACCCTAACACGGAGTAAGCATGTACAGATCGCTTCTGGGACCCAAAAATACCGAATTTTCGGGTGTTTGGAGCCTGAATTTGAGATATAAACGGGTATAGAAGATGCATGCACATATCGGCTTTTGGGCACCTAAAATATCGTTTTTCTGTATGTTTTGGGCCTGTATTTTGAAAATACTCTAACACGGAGTAGGCATGTACAGATCGCTTCTGGGACACCAAAATATCGAATTTTCGGGTGTTTTGAGGATAAATATGAGATATCGACTTAAGGCAACTAAAATATCGATTTTTAGCATGTTTTGGGCATATATTTTGAAAATATTCTAGCACTGAGTAAGCATGTACAGATCGCTTCTGGGACCAAAAAATATCGAATTTTCGGGTGTTTTGACACTGAATTTGAGATATAAACAGGTATTGAAGAAGCATACACATATCGACTATTGGGCACCTAAAATATCGATTTCGAGGATGTTTTGGGTCTGTATCTTGAAAACATTCTAACTTGGAGTAGGCAAGTACAGATCGCTTCTCGGACCCAAAAATACCGATTTTTCGGGTGTTTTGAGCCTGAATTTGAGATATAAACGGTTACATAAGATGCTTGCACATATCGACTTTGGACACTTAAAATATCGATTTTTAGCATGTTTTGAGCCAATTATTTGAAAATATTCTAGCACTGAGTAGGCATGTACAGATCGCTTCTGGGACCCCAAAATATCGAATTTTCGGGAGATTGGAGCCTGAATTTGAGATATAAACGGGTACAGAAGATGCATGCACATATCGACTTTGGACACTTAAAATATCGATTTTTAGCATGTTTTGAGCCTATATTTTGAAAACATTCTAGCACTGAGTAGACATGTACAGATCGCTTCTGGGACCGAAAAATATCGAATTTTCGGGTGTTTGGAGCCTGAATTTGAGATATAAACGGGTACAGAAGATGCATGCACATATCGACTTTTGACACTTAAAATATCGATTTTTATCATGTTTTGAGCCTATATTTTGAAAATATTTTAGCACAAAGTAGATATGTACAGATCACTTCTGGGACCCCAAAATATCGAATTTTCGGGTGTTTTGACCCTGAATTTGAGATATAAACGGGTACAGAAGATGCATGCACATATCGACTTTGGACACTTAAAATATCGATTTTTAGTATGTTTTGAGCCTATATTTTGAAAACATTCTAGCACTGAGTAGGCATGTACAGATCGCTTCTGGGACCCCGAAATATCGAATTTTCGGGTGTTTTGAGCCTCAATTTGAGATACAAACGGGTACAGAAGATGAATGCACATATCGACTTTTGGGCACCTATAAATCGATTTTAATCATGTTTTGGGTCTGTATCTTGAAAAAAATTCTAACTAGGAGTAGGCATGTACAGATCGCTTCTAGGACCCAAAAATACCGAATTTTCGGGTGTTTTGAGCATGAATTTGAGATATAAACGGGTACAGAAGATGCATGCACATATCGACTTTGGACACTTAAAATATCGATTTTTAGTATGTTTTGAGCCTATATTTTGAAAACATTCTAGCACTGAGTAGGCATGTACAGATCGCTTCTGGGACCCAAAAATATCGAATTTTCGGAGGTTTTGAGCCAGAATTTGGGATATAAACGGGTGCAGAAGATGCATACACATATTGACTTTGGGCACCTAAAATATCGATTTTTAGCATGTTTTGGGCCTGTATTTTGAAAATATTCTAGCACTGAGTAAGCATATACAGATCGCTTCTGGGACCCCAAAATATCGAATTTTCGGGTGTTTTGAGCCTGAATTTGAGATATAAACGGGTACAGAAAATGCATGCACATATTGACTTTGGGCACCTAAAATATCGATTTTCAGCATGTTTTGGGCCTGTATATTAAAAATACTCTAACACGGAGTAGGCATGTACAAATAGCTTCTGGGACCCCAAAATATCGAATTTTCGGGTGTTTTGTGTCTGAATTTGAGATATCGACTTTGGGCACCTTTAATATCGATTTTTAGCATGTTTTGGGCCTGTATTTTGAAAATATTCTAGCACTGCGTAGGCATGTACAGATCGCTTCTGGGACCCCAAAATATCGAATTTTCGGGTGTTTTGGGGATAAATTTGAGATATCGACTTAAGGCACCTAAAATATCGATTTTTAGCATGTTTTGGGCATATATTTTGAAAATATTCTAGCACTGAGTAAGCATGTACAGATCGCTTCTGGGACCCAAAAATATCGAATTTTCGGGTGTTTTGACCCTGAATTTGAGATATAAACAGGCATTGAAGATGCATGTACATATCGACTTTTGAGCACCTAAAATATCGATTTCGAGGATGTTTTGGGTCTGTATCTTGAAAACATTCTAACTTGGAGTAGGCAAGTACAGATCGCTTCTAGGACCCAAAAATACCGATTTTTCGGGTGTTTTGAGCTTGAATTTGAGATATAAACGGGTACAGAAGATGCATGCACATATCGACTTTGGACACTTAAAATATCGATTTTTAGCATGTTTTGAGCCTATTATTTGAAAATATTCTAGCACTGAGTAGAAATGTACAGATCGCTTCTGGGACCCCAAAATATCGAATTTTCGGGAGATTGGAGCCTGAATTTGAGATATAAACGGGTACAGAAGATGCATACACATATCGACTTTGGACACTTAAAATATCGATTTTTAGCATGTTTTGAGCCTATATTTTGAAAATATTTCAGCACAAAGTAGATATGTACAGATCACTTCTGGGACCCCAAAATATAGAATTTTCGGGTGTTTTAAGCCTGAATTTGAGATATAAACGGATGCAGAAGATGCATACACATATCGACTTTTGGGCACCTAAAAGATCGATTTTCAGTATGTTTTGGGCCTGTATATTAAAAATACTCTAACACGGAGTATGCATGTACAAATCGCTTCTGGGACCCCAAAATATCGAATTTTCGGGTGTTTTGGGCCTGAATTTGAGATATCGACTTTGGGCACCTATAATAACGATTTTTAGCATGTTTTGGGCCTGTATTTTGAAAATATTCTAGCACTGCGTAGGCATGTACAGATCGCTTCTGGGACCCAAAATTATTGAATTTTCGGGTGTTTTGAGCATGAATTTGAGATATAAACGGGTACAGAAGATGCATGCACATATCGACTTTTGGGCACCTAAAATATCGATTTTGAGCATGTTTTGGGTCTGTATCTTGAAAATATTCTAGCACTGAGTAGGCATGTACAGATCGCTTCTGGAACCCAAAAATATCAAATTTTCGGGTGTTTTGAGGTTGAATTTGGGATATAAACGGGTGCAGAAGATACATACACATATTGACTTTGGGCACCTAAAATATCAATTTTCAGCATATTTTGGGCCTGTATCTGTGTAGGCATGTACAGATCGCTTCTGGGACCAAAAAATATCGAATTTTCGGGTATTTGGAGCCTGAATTTGAGATATAAACGGGTATAGAAGATGCATGCACATATCGACTTTTGATCACCTAAAATATCGATTTTCTGTATGTTTTGGGCCTGTATTTTGAAAATACTCCAACACGGAGTAGGTATGTACTGATCGCTTCTGGGACCCCAAAATATCGAATTTTCGGGTGTTTTGGGGATAAATTTGAGATATCGACTTAAGGCACCTAAAATATCGATTTTTTGCATGTTTTGGGCATATATTTTGAAAATATTCTAGCACTGAGTAAGCATGTACAGATCGCTTCTGGGACCCAAAAATATCGAATTTTAGGGTGTTTTGACCCTGAATTTGAGATATAAACAGGTATTGAAGATGCATGCACATATCGACTTTTGGGCACCTAAAATATCGATTTCGAGGATGTTTTGGGTCTGTATCTTGAAAACATTCTAACTTGGAGTAGGCAAGTACAGATCGCTTCTAGGACCCAAAAATACCGATTTTTCGGGTTTTTTGAGCCTGAATTTGAGATATAAACGGGTACAGAAGATGCATGCACATATCGACTTTGGACACTTAAAATATCGATTTTTAGCATGTTTTGAGCCTATTATTTGAAAACATTCTAGCACTGAGTTGGCATGTACAGATCGCTTCGGGGACCGAAAAATATCGAATTTTCGGGTTTTTTGTGGTTGAATTTGAGATAAAAACGGGTGCCGAAGATGCATACACATATTGACTTTGGGCACCTAAAATATCGATTTTCAGGATGTTTTGGGCCTGTATCTGAGTAGGCATGTACAGATCGCTTCTGGGACCCCAAAATATCGAATTTTCGGGTGATTGGAGCCTGAATTTGAGATATAAACGGGTACAGAAGATGCATGCACATATCGACTTTGGACACTTAAAATACCGATTTTTAGCATGTTTTAAGCCTATGTTTTGAAAATATTCTAGCACAAAGTAGATATGTACAGATCACTTCTGGGACCCCAAAATATCGAATTTTCGGGTGTTATAAGCCTGAATTTGAGATATAAACGGGTACAGAAGATGCATGCACATATCAACTTTGGACACTTAAAATATCGATTTTTAGCATGTTTTGAACCTATATTTTGAAAAAATTCTAGCACTGATTTGGCATGTACAGATCGCTTCTGGGACCCAAAAATATCGAATTTTCGGGTGTTTTGAGGTTGAATTTGGGATATAAACGGGTGCAGAAGATGCATACACATATCGACTTTTGGGCACCTAAAAGATCGATTTTCTGTATGTTTTGGGCCTGTATTTTGAAAATACTCTAACACGGAGTAGGCATGTACAGATCGCTTCTGGGACACCAAAATATCGAATTTTCGGGTGTTTTGGGGATAAATTTGAGATATCGACTTAAGGCACTTAAAATATCGATTTTTAGCATGTTTTGGGCATATATTTTGAAAATATTCTAGCACTGAGTAAGCATGTACATATCGCTTCTTGGACCAAAAATATCGAATTTTTGGGTGTTTTGAGACTGAATTTGAGATACAAACGGGTACTGAAGATGCATGCACATATCGACTTTTGGGCACCTAAAATATCGATTTTGAGGATGTTTTGGGTCTGTATCTTGAAAACATTCTAACTTGGAGTAGGCAAGTACAGATCGCTTCTAGGACCCAAAAATACCGATTTTTCGGGTGTTTTGAGCCCGAATTTGAGATATAAACGGGTACAGAAGATGAATGCACATATCGACTTTGGACACTTAAAATATCGATTTTTAGCATATTTTGAGCCTATTATTTGAAAACATTCTAGCACTGAGTAGGCATGTACAGATCGCTTCTGGGACCGAAAAATATCGAATTTTCGGGTGTTTTATGGTTGAATTTGAGATATAAACGGGTGCAGAAGATGCATACACATATTGACTTTGGGCAAATAAAATATCGATTTTCAGCATGTTTTGGGCCTGTATCTGAGTAGGCATGTACAGATCGCTTCTGGGACCCCAAAATATCGAATTTTCGGGTGTTTGGAGCCTGAATTTGAGATGTAAACGGGTACAGAAGATGCATGCACATATCGACTTTTGACACTTAAAATATCGATTTTTACCATGTTTTGAGCCTATATTTTAAAAATATTTTATCACAAAGTAGATATGTACAGATCACTTCTGGGACCCCAAAATATCGAATTTTCGGGTGTTTTAAGCCTGAATTTGAGATATAAACGGATGCAGAAGATGCATACACATATCGACTTTTGGGCACCTAAAAGCTCGATTTTCAGTATGTTTTGGGCCTGTATATTAAAAATACTCTAACACGGAGTAGGCATGTACAAATCGCTTCTGGGACCCCAAAATATCGAATTTTCGGGTGTTTTGGGCCTGAATTTGAGATATCGACTTTGGGCACATATATTATCGATTTTTAGCATGTTTTGGGCTTGTATTTTGAAAATATTCTAGCACTGCGTAGGCATGTACAGATCGCATCTGGGACCCAAAAATATCGAATTTTCGGGTGTTTTGACCCTGAATTTGAGATATAAACGGGTACAGAAGATGCATGCACATATCGACTTTTGGGCACCTAAAATATCGATTTTGAGCATGTTTTGGGTCTGTATCTTGAAAACATTCTAACTAGGAGTAGGCATGTACAGATCGCTTCTAGGACCCAAAAATATAGAATTTTCGGGTTTTTTGAGCCTGAATTTGAGATAGAAACTGGTACTGAAGATACATTCACATATCGACTTTGGTCACCTGAAGTATCGATTTTTAGGATGTTTTGGCCCTATATTTTGAATGTATTCTAGCATTGTGTAAGCATGTTCAGATTGCTTCTGAGACCCAAAAATATCGAACTTTCGGGTGTTTTGAGCCTGAATTTGAGATATAAACGGGTACAGAAGATGAATGCACATATGGATTTTGGGCACATAAAATATCGGTTTTCAGCTTGTTTTGGGTCTGTATTTTGAAAATATTTTAATATTGAGTAGGCATTTACAGATCCCTTCTGGGAACAAAAAGTATCGAATTTTAAGGTGTTTTAAGCCTGAATTTTGGATACAAGCGAGTGCTGATGATTCATGCACATATCGATTTTGGGCACCAAAAATTGCGATTTTCAGCTTATTTTGGGCCTGTATTTTGAAAATATTCTAACACTGAGTAGGCATGTACAGATCGCTTCTGGGACCCAAAAAAATCAAATTTTCAGGTGTTTTTAGCCTGAATTTGGGATATAAACGGGAACAGAAGATGCATGCAGATATCGACTTTGATCACCTATAATATCGATTTTAAGCATGTTTTGGGCCTGTAATTTGAAAATATTCTAGCACTGACTATGCATGTGGAGATTGCTTCTGGGATCCAAAAATATTAAATTTTCAGGTGTTTTGAGGCTGAATTTGGGATATAAACGGGTACAGAAGATGCATGAACATTTTGACTTTGGGCACTTAAAATATCGATTTTTAGTATGTTTTGGCCCTATATTTTGAATTTAATCTAGCACTGGGTAAGCATGTACAGAGCGCTTCTAAGAGCCAAAAATACCGAATTTTCTGGTGTTTTGAGAATGAATTTGGGATATAAACGGGTACAGAAGATGCATGCACATATCGACTTTGGAAACTTAAAATATCGATTTTTAGTATGTTTTGAGCCTATATTTTGAAAACATTCTAGCACTGAGTAGGCATGTACAGATCGCTTCTGGGACAAAAAAATATCGAATTTTCGGGTGTTTTAAGGTTGAATTTGGGATATAAACGGGTGCAGAAGATGCATACACATATTGACTTTGGGCACCTAAAATATCGATTTTCAGCATGTTTTGGGCCTGTATCTGAGTAGGCATGTACAGATCGCTTCTGGGACCAAAAAATATCGAATTTTCGGGTGTTTGGATCCTGAATTTAAGATATAAACGGGTATAGAAGATGCATGCACATATCGACTTTTGGGCACCTAAAATATCGATTTTCTGTATGTTTTTGGCCTGTATTTTGAAAATACTCTAACAAGGAGTAGGCATGTACAGATCGCTTCTGTGACCCCAAAATATCGAATTTTCAGGTGTTTTGGGGATAAATTTGAGATATCGACTTTGGGCACCTAAAATATCGATTTTCAGCATGTTTTGGGCCTGTATTTTGAAAATACTCTAAAACGGAGGAGACAAGTACAGATCGCTTCTGGGACCCCAAAATATCAAATTTTCGGGTGTTTGGAGCCTGAATTTGGAATATAAACGGGTAGAGAAGATGCATCCACATATCGACTTTTGGGCACCTAAAAGATCGATTTTCAGTATGTTTTGGGCCTGTATATTGAAAATACTCTAACACGGAGTAAGCATGTACAGATCGCTTCTGGGACCCAAAAATACCGAATTTTCGGGTGTTTTGAGCCTGAATTTGAGATATAAACGGGTACAGAAGATGCATGCACATATCGACTTTGGACACTTAAAATATCGAGTTTTAGTATGTTTTGTAGCCTATATTTTGAAAACATTCTAGCACTGAGTAGGCATGTACAGATCGCTTCTGGAACCCAAAAATATCGAATTTTCGGGTGTTTTGAGGTTGAATTTGGGATATAAACGGGTGCAGAAGATACATACACATATTGACTTTGGGCACCTAAAATATCAATTTTCAGCATGTTTTGGGCCTGTATCTGAGTAGGCATGTACAGATCGCTTCTGTGACCAAAAAATATCGAATTTTCGTGTATTTGGAGCCTGAATTTGAGATATAAACGGGTATAGAAGATGCATGCACATATCGACTTTTGGGCACCTAAAATATCGATTTTCTGTATGTTTTGGGCCTGTATTTTGAAAATACTCTAACACGGAGTAGGCATGTACAGATCGCTTCTGGGACACCAAAATATCGATTTTTCGGGTGTTTTGGGGATAAATTTGAGATATCGACTTTGGGCACCTAAAATATCGATTTTTAGCATGTTTTGGGCATATATTTTGAAAATATTCTAGCACTGAGTAAGCATGTACAGATCGCTTCTGGGACCCCAAAATATCGAATTTTCGGGTGTTTTGAGCCTGAATTTGAGATATAAACGGGTACAGAAAATGCATGCACATATTGACTTTGGGCACCTAAAAGATCGATTCACTGCAAATTTTCGGCCTGTATTTTGAAAATACTCTAAAACTGAGTAGGCAAGTACAGATCGCTTCTGGGACCCCAAAATATCGAACTTTCGGGTGTTAGGAGCCTGAATTTGAGATATAAACGGGTACAGAAGATGCATCCACATATCGACTTTTGGGCACCTAAAAGTTCGATTTTCAGTATGTTTTGGGCTTGCATATTGAAAATACTCAAACACGGAGTAAGAATGTACAGATCGCTTCTGGGACCCCAAAATATCAAATTTTCGGGTGTTTTGGGCCTGAATTTGAGATATCGACTTTGGGCACTTAAAATATCGATTTTTAGCATGTTTTGGGCCTGAATTTTGAAAATATTCTAGCACTGAGTAGGCATGTACAGATCGCTTCTAGGACTCCCAAATATCGAATTTTTGGGTGTTTTGAGCCTGAATTTGTGATACAAACGGGTACAGAAGATGCATGCACATATCGACTTTTGGGCACCTAAAATATCGATTTTGAGCATGTTTTGGGTCTGTATCTTGAAAACATTCTAACTAGGAGTAGGCATGTACAGATCACTTCTTGGACCCAAAAATACCGAATTTTCGGGTGTTTTGAGCCTGAATTTGAGATATAAACGGATACAGAAGAGGCATGAACATATCGACTTTGGACACTTAAAATATCGATTTTTAGTATGTTTCGAGCCTATATTTTAAAAACATTCTAGCACTGAGTACGCATGTACAGATCGCTTCAGGGACCCAAAAATATCGAATTTTCGGGTGTTTTGAGGTTGAATTTGGGATATAAACGGGTGCAGAAGATGCATACACATATCGACTTTTGGCCACCTAAAAGATCGATTTTCAGTATGTTTTGGGCCTGTATATTAAAAATACTCTAACACGAAGTAGGCATGTACAGATCGCTTCTGGGACCCCAAAATATCGGATTTTCGGGTGTTTTGGGCCTGAATTTGAGATATCGACTTTGGGCATCTAAAATATCGATTTTTAGCATGTTTTGGGCCTGTATTTTTGAAAATATTCAAGCACTGAGTAGGCATGTACAGATCGCTTTGGGACCCCAAGATATCGAATTTTTGGGTGTTTTGAGCCTGAATTTGAGATATAAACGGGTACAAAAGATGCATGCACTTATCGACCTTTGGGCACCTAAAATATCGATTTTGAGCATGTTTTGGGTCTGTATTTTGAAAACATTCTAACTAGAAGTAGGCATGTACAGATCGCTCCTAGGACCCAAAAATATAGAATTTTCGGTTGTTTTGAGCCTGAATTTGAGATTGAAACCGGTACTGAAGATACATGCACATATCGACTTTGGTCACTTGAAGTATCGATTTTTAGGATGTTTTGGCCCTATATTTTGAATATATTCTAGCATTGTGTAAGCATGTTCATATTGCTTCTGAGACCCAAAAATATCGATTTTTCGGGTGTTTTGAGGTT
Source organism: Petrolisthes cinctipes (assembly GCA_033782935.1). NCBI lineage: Eukaryota > Metazoa > Arthropoda > Malacostraca > Decapoda > Porcellanidae > Petrolisthes > Petrolisthes cinctipes. The sequence continues at coordinate 7,425,499 of JAWQEG010000043.1, read as the reverse complement.
GACTTTGGGGTATAAACGGGTGCAGAAGATGCATACACATATTGACTTTGGGCACCTAAAATATCGATTTTCAGCATGTTTTAGGCCTGTATCTGAGTAGGCATGTACAGATCGCTTTTGGGATCAAAAAAATATCGAATTTTCGGGTGTTTGGAGCCTGAATTTGAGATATAAACGGGTATAGAAGATGCATGCACATATCGACTTTTGGGCACCTAAAATATCGAGTTTCTGTATGTTTTGGGCCTTTATTTTGAAAATACTCTAACACGGAGTAGGCATGTACAGATAGCTTCTGGGAACGCAAAATATCGAATTTTCGGGTGTTTTGGGGATAAATTTGAGATATCGACTTTGGGCACCTAAAATATCGATTTTTAGCATGTTTTGGGCCTATATTTTGAAAATATTCTAGCACTGAGTAAGCATGTACAGATCGCTTCTGGGACCCCGAAATATCGAATTTTCGGGTGTTTTGAGCCTGAATTTGAGATATAAACGGGTACAGAAAATGCATGCACATATTGACTTTGGGCACCTAAAATATCGATTTTCAGCATGTTTTGGGCCTGTATTTTGAAAATACTCTAACACGGAGTAGGCATGTACAGATCGCTTCTGGAACCCAAAAATATCGAATTTTCGGGTGTTTTGAGCCTGAATTTGAGATATAAACAGGTACTGAAGATGCATGCATATATCGACTTTTGGGCACCTAAAATATCGATTTTGAGCATGTTTTGGGTCAGTATCTTGAAAACATTCTAACTAGGAGTAGGCAAGAACAGATCGCTTCAGGGACCCAAAAATACCGATTTTTCGGGTGTTTTGAGCCTGAATTTGAGATATAAACGGGTACAGAAAATGCATGCACATATTGACTTAGGGCACCTAAAATATCGATTTTCAGCATGTTTTGGCCTGTATATTGAAAATACTCTAACACGGAGTAGGCATGTACAAATCGCTTCTGGAACCCAAAAATATCGAATTTTCGGGTGTTTTGAGCCTGAATTTGGGATATAAACGGGTGCATAAGATGCATGCACATATCGACTTTGGACACTTAAAATATCGATTTTTAGCATGTTTTGTGCCTGTTTCTGAGTAGGCATGTACAGATCACTTCTAGGACCAAAAAATATCGAATTTTCGGGTGTTTTGGGCTTGAATTTAAGATATCGACTTTGGGCACCTAAAATATCGATTTTTAGCATGTTTTGGGCCTATATTTTGAAAATATTCTAGCACTGAGTAGGCATGTACAGATCGCTTCTGGGACCCCAAAATATCGAATTTTCGGGTGTTTGGAGCCTGAATTTGAGATATAAACGGGTACAGAAGATGCATCCACATATCGAATTTTGGACACGTAAAATATCGATTTTCAGTATGTTTTGGGCCTGTATATTGGAAATACTCTAACACGGAGTAAGCATGTACAGATCGCTTCTGGGACCCCAAAATATCAAATTTTCGGGTGTTTTGGGCCTGAATTTGAGATATCGACTTTGGGCACCTAAAACATCGATTTTTAGCATGTTTTGGGCCTGAATTTTGAAAATTTTCTAGCACTGAGTAGGCATGTCCAGATCGCTTCTAGGACCCCAAAAAATCGAATTTTCAGGTGTTTTGAGCCTGAATTTGAGATACAAACGGGTACAGAAGATGCATGCACATATCGACTTTTGGGCACCTAAAATATCGATTTTGAGCATGTTTTGGGTCTGTATCTTGAAAACATTCTAACTAGGAGTAGGCATGTACAGATCACTTCTAGGACCCAAAAATACCGAATTTTCGGGTGTTTTGAGCCTGAATTTGAGATATAAACGGGTACAGAAGAGGCATGCACATATCGACTTTGGACACTTAAAATATCGATTTTTAGTATGTTTTGAGCCTATATTTTAAAAACATTCTCGCACTGAGTAGGCATGTACAGATCGCTTCTGTGATCCAAAAATATCGAATTTTCGGGTGTTTTGAGGTTGAATTTGGGATATAAACGGGTGCAGAAGATGCATACACATATTAACTTTGGGCACCTAAAATATCGATTTTCAGCATGTTTTGGGCCTGTATCTGAGTAGGCATGTACAGATCGCTTCTGGGACCAAAACATATGGAATTTTTGCGTGTTTGGAGCCTGAATTTGTAAAATAAACGGGTATAGAAGATCCATGCACGTATCGACTTTTGGGCACCTAAAATATCGATTTTCTATATGTTTTGGGCCTGTATTTTGAAAATACTCTAACACGGAGTAGGCATGTACAAATCGCTTCTGGGACACCAAAATATCGATTTTTCGGGTGTTTTGGGGATAAATTTGAGATATCGACTTTGGGCACCCAAAATATCGATTTTAAGCATGTTTTGGGCCTATATTTTGAAAATATTCTAGCTCTGAGTAAGCATGTACAGATCGCTTCTGGGGCCCCAAAATATCGAATTTTCGGGTGTTTTGAGCCTGAATTTGAGATATAAACGGGTACAGAAAATGCATGCACATATTGACTTTGGGCACCTAAAATATCGATTTTCAGCATGGTTTGGGCCTGTATCTGAGTAGGCATGTACAGATCGCTTCTGGGACCCCAAATATCGAATTTTCGGGTGTTTCGAGCCTGACTTTGAGATATAAACGGGTACAGAATATGCATGCACATATCGACTTTGGAAACTTAAAATATCGATTTTTATCATGTTTTGAGCCTATATTTTGAAAATATTCTAGCACGAAGTAGATATGTACAGATCACTTCTAGGACCCCAAAATATCGAATTTCCGGGTGTTTTAAGCCTGAATTTGAGATATAAACGGGTACAGAAGATGCATGCACATATCGACTTTGGACATTTAAAATATCGATTTTTAGCATGTTTTGAGCCTATATTTTGAAAACATTCTAGCACTGAGTAGGCATGTACAGATCGCTTCTGGGACCCTAAAATATCGAATTTTCGGTTTGTTTTGAGGTTGAATTTGGGATATAAACGGGTGCAGAAGATGCATACACATATCGTCTTTTGGTCACCTAAAAGATTGATTTTCAGTATGTTTTGGGCCTGTATATTAAAAATACTCTAACACGGAGTAGGCATGTACAAATCGCTTCTGGGACCCCAAAATATCGAATTTTCGGGTGTTTTGGGGATAAATTTGATATATCGACTTTGGGCACCTAAAATATCGATTTTTAGCATGTTTTGGGCATATATTTTGAAAATATTCTAGCACTGAGTAAGCATGTACAGATCGCTCCTGGGACCCAAAAATATCGAATTTTCGGGTGTTTTGAGCCTGAATTTGAGATATAAACGGGTACAGAAAATGCATGCACATATTGACTTTGGGCACCTAAAATATCGATTTTCAGCATGTTTTGGGCCTGTATTTTGAAAATATTCTAACACGGAGTAGGCATGTACAGATCGCTTCAGGGACCCAAAAATATCGAATTTTCTTGTGTTTTGAGCCTGAATTTAAGATATAAACAATTACTGAAGATTCATGCACATATCGACTTTTGGGCACCTAAAATATCGATTTTGAGCATGTTTTGGGTCTGTATCTTGAAAACATTCTAACTAGGAGTAAACAAGTACAGATCGCTTCTGGGACCCAAAAATACAGATTTTTAACGTGTTTTGAGCCTGAATTTGAGATATAAACGGGTACAGAAGATGCATTCACATATCGACTTTGGACACTTAAAATATCGATTTTTAGCATGTTTTGAGCCTATATTTTGAAAACATTCTAGCACTGACTAGGCATGTACAGGTCTCTTCTGGGACCCTAAAATATCGAATTTTCGGGTGTTTTGAGGTTGAATTTGGGATATAAACGGGTGCAGAAGATGCATACACATATCGACTTTTGGGCACCTAAAAGATCGATTTTCAGTATGTTTTGGGCCTGTATATTAAAAATACTCTAACACGGAGTAGGCATGTACAGATCGATTCTGGGACCGCAAAATATCGAATTTTCGGGTGTTTTGGGCATGAATTTGAGATATCGACTTTGGGCACCTAAAATATCGATTTTTAGCATGTTTTGGGCCTGTATTTTGAAAATATTCTAGCAGTGCGTAGGCATGTACAAATCGCTTCTGGGACCCTAAAATATCGAATTTCCGGGTATTTTGAGCCTGAATTTGAGATATAAACGGGTACAGAAGATGCATGCACATATCGACTTTTGGGCACCTAAAATATCGATTTTGAGCATGTTTTGGGTCTGTATCTTGAAAACATTCTAACTAGGAGTAGGCATGTACAGATCGCTTCTAGGACCCAAAAATATAAAATTTTCGGGGGTTTTGAGCCTGAATTTGAGATATAATCGGGTACAGAAGATGCATGCACATATCGACTTTGGACACTTAAAATACCGATTTTTAGCATGTTTTGAGCCTATATTTTGAAAACATTCTAGCACTGAGTAGGCATGTACAGATCGCTTCTGGGACTGAAAAATATCGAATTTTCGGGAGTTTTGTGGTTGAATTTGAGATTTAAACGCGTGGAGAAGATGCATACACTTATTGACTTTGGGCACCTAAAATATCGATTTTCAGCATGTTTTGAGCCTGTATCTGAGTAGGCAAGTTCAAATCGGTTCTGGGACCCCAAAATATCGAATTTTCGGGTGTTTTGAGCCTGAATTTGAGATATAAACGGGTACTGAAGATGCATGCACATATCGACTTTTGGGCACTTAAAATATCGATTTTGAGCATGTTTTGGGTCTGTATCTTGAAAACATTCTAACTAGGAGTAGGCATGTACAGATCGCTTCTAGGACCCAAAAATATAGAATTTTCGGGTGTTTTGAGCCGGAATTTGAGATAGAAACCGGTAGTGAAGATATATGCACATATCGACTTTGGGCACCTAAAATATTGATTTTCAGCATGTTTTAGGCATGGATTTTGAAAATATTCTAACACGGCGTAGGCATGTACAGATTACTTCTGGGACCCAAAAATACCGATTTTTCGGGTGTTTTGAGCCTGAATTTGAGATATAAACGGGTACAGAAGATGCATACACATATCGACTTTGGACACTTAAAAGATCGATTTTTAGCATGTTTTGAGCCTATATTTTGAAAACATTCTAGCACTGAGTAGGCATGTACAGATCGCTTCTGGGACCCTAAAATATCGAATTTTCGGGTGTTTTGAGGTTGAATTTGGGATATAAACGGGTGCAGAAGATGCATACACATATCGACTTTTGGTCACCTAAAAGATCGATTTTCAGTATGTTTTGGGCCTGTATATTAAAAATACTCTAACACGGAGTAGGCATGTACAAATCGCTTCTGGAACCCGAAAAAATCGAATTTTCGGGTGTTTTGGGGATAAATTTGAGATATCGACTTTGGGCACCTAAAATATCGATTTTTAGCATGTTTTGGGCATATATTTTGAAAATATTCTAGCACTGAGTAAGCATGTACAGATCGCTCCTGGGACCCAAAAATATCGAATTTTCGGGTGTTTTGAGCCTGAATTTGAGATATAAACGGGTACAGAAAATGCTTGCACATATTGACTTTGGGCACCTAAAATATCGATTTTCAGCATGTTTTGGGCCTGTATTTAGAAAATATTCTAACACGGAGTAGGCATGTACAGATCGCTTCAGGGACCCAAAAATATCGAATTTTCGGGATTTTTGAGCCTGAATTTAAGATATAAACAGGTACTGAAGATGCATGCACATATCGACTTTTGGACACCTAAAATATCGATTTTGAGCATGTTTTGGGTCTGTATCTTGAAAACATTCTAACTAGGAGTAGGCAAGTACAGATCGCTTCTGGGACCCAAAAATACCGATTTTTAAGGTGTTTTGAGCCTGAATTTGAGATATAAACGGGTACAGAAAATGCATTCACATATCGACTTTGGACACTTAAAATATCGATTTTTAGCATGTTCTGAGCCTATATTTTGAAAACATTCTAGCACTGAGTAGGCATGTACAGATCGCTTCTGGGACCCTAAAATATCGAATTTTCGGGAGTTTTGAGGTTGAATTTGGGATATAAACGGGTGCAGAAGATGCATACACATATCGACTTTTGGGCACCTAAAAGATCGATTTTCAGTATGTTTTTGGGCCTGTATATTAAAAATACTCTGACACGGAGTAGGCATGTACAGATCGCTTCTGGGACCCCAAAATATCGAATTTTCGGGTGTTTTGGGCATGAATTTGAGATATCGACTTTGGGCACCTAAAATATCGATTTTTAGCATGTTTTGGGCCTGTATTTTGAAAATATTCTAGCACTGCGTAGGCATGTACAAATCGCTTCTGGGACCCCAAAATATCGAATTTCCGGGTGTTTTGAGCCTGAATTTGAGATATAAACGGGTACAGAAGATGCATGCACATATCGACTTTTGGGCACCTAAAATATCGATTTTAAGCATGTTTTGGGTCTGTATCTTGAAAACATTCTAACTAGGAGTAGGCATGTACAGATCGCTTCTAGGACCCAAAAATATAAAATTTTCGGGGGTTTTGAGCCTGAATTTGAGATATAATCGGGTACAGAAGATGCATGCACATATCGACTTTGGACACTTAAAATACCGATTTTTAGCATGTTTTGAGCCTATATTTTGAAAACATTCTAGCACTGAGTAGGCATGTACAGATCGCTTCTGGGACTGAAAAATATCGAATTTTCGGGAGTTTTGTGGTTGAATTTGAGATTTAAACGCGTGGAGAAGATGCATACACTTATTGACTTTGGGCACCTAAAATATCGATTTTCAGCATGTTTTGAGCCTGTATCTGAGTAGGCAAGTACAAATCGGTTCTGGGACCCCAAAATATCGAATTTTCGGGTGTTTTGAGCCTGAATTTGAGATATAAACGGGTACAGAAAATGCATGCACATATCGACTTTTGGGCACTTAAAATATCGATTTTGAGCATGTTTTGGGTCTGTATCTTGAAAACATTCTAACTAGGAGTAGGCATGTACAGATCGCTTCTAGGACCCAAAAATATAGAATTTTCGGGTATTTTGAGCCTGAATTTGAGATAGAAACCGGTAGTGAAGATATATGCACATATCGACTTTGGGCACCTAAAATATTGATTTTCAGCATGTTTTAGGCCTGGATTTTGAAAATATTCTAACACGGAGTAGGCATGTACAGATTACTTCTGGGACCCAAAAATACCGATTTTTCGGGTGTTTTGAGCCTGAATTTGAGATATAAACGGGTACAGAAGATGCATACACATATCGACTTTGGACACTTAAAAGATCGATTTTTAGCATGTTTTGAGCCTATATTTTGAAAACATTCTAGCACTGAGTAGGCATGTACAGATTGCTTCTGGGACCCTAAAATATCGAATTTTCGGGTGTTTTGGGGATAAATTTGAGATATCGACTTTGGGCACCTAAAATATCGATTTTTAGCATGTTTTGGGCATATATTTTGAAAATATTCTAGCACTGAGTAAGCATGTACAGATCGCTCCAGGGACCCAAAAATATCGAATTTTCGGGTGTTTTGAGCCTGAATTTGAGATATAAACGGGTACAGAAAATGCATGCACATATTGACTTTGGGCACCTAAAATATCGATTTTCAGCATGTTTTGGGCCTGTATTTAGAAAATATTCTAACACGGAGTAGGCATGTACAGATCGCTTCAGGGACCCAAAAATATCGAATTTTCGGGATTTTTGAGCCTGAATTTAAGATATAAACAGGTACTGAAGATGCATGCACATATCGACTTTTGGACACCTAAAATATCGATTTTGAGCATGTTTTGGGTCTGTATCTTGAAAACATTCTAACTAGGAGTAGGCAAGTACAGATCGCTTCTGGGACCCAAAAATACCGATTTTTAAGGTGTTTTGAGCCTGAATTTGAGATATAAACGGGTACAGAAAATGCATTCACATATCGACTTTGGACACTTAAAATATCGATTTTTAGCATGTTTTGAGCCTATATTTTGAAAACATTCTAGCACTGAGTAGGCATGTACAGATCGCTTCTGGGACCCTAAAATATCGAATTTTCGGGTGTTTTGAGGTTGAATTTGGGATATAAACGGGTGCAGAAGATGCATACACATATCGACTTTTGGGCACCTAAAAGATCGATTTTCAGTATGTTTTTGGGCCTGTATATTAAAAATACTCTGACACGGAGTAGGCATGTACAGATCGCTTCTGGGACCCCAAAATATCGAATTTTCGGGTGTTTTGGGCATGAATTTGAGATATCGACTTTGGGCACCTAAAATATCGATTTTTAGCATGTTTTGGGCCTGTATTTTGAAAATATTCTAGCACTGCGTAGGCATGTACAAATCGCTTCTGGGACCCCAAAATATCGAATTTCCGGGTGTTTTGAGCCTGAATTTGAGATATAAACGGGTACAGAAGATGCATGCACATATCGACTTTTGGGCACCTAAAATATCGATTTTGAGCATGTTTTGGGTCTGTATCTTGAAAACATTCTAACTAGGAGTAGGCATGTACAGATCGCTTCTAGGACCCAAAAATATAAAATTTTCGGGGGTTTTGAGCCTGAATTTGAGATATAATCGGGTACAGAAGATGCATGCACATATCGACTTTGGACACTTAAAATACCGATTTTTAGCATGTTTTGAGCCTATAATTTGAAAACATTCTAGCACTGAGTAGGCATGTACAGATCGCTTCTGGGACTGAAAAATATCGAATTTTCGGGAGTTTTGTGGTTGAATTTGAGATTTAAACGCGTGGAGAAGATGCATACACTTATTGACTTTGGGAACCTAAAATATCGATTTTCAGCATGTTTTGAGCCTGTATCAGAGTAGGCATGTACAAATCGCTTCTGGGACCCCAAAATATCGAATTTTCGGGTGTTTTGAGCCTGAATTTGAGATATAAACGGGTACTGAAGATGCATTCACATATCGACTTTTGGGCACTTAAAATATCGATTTTGAGCATGTTTTGGGTCTGTATCTTGAAAACATTCTAACTAGGAGTAGGCATGTACAGATCGCTTCTAGGACCCAAAAATATAGAATTTTCGGGTGTTTTGAGCCTGAATTTGAGATAGAAACCGGTAGTGAAGATATATGCACATATCGACTTTGGTCACCTGAAGTATCGATTTTCAGGATGTTTTGGCCCTATATTTTGAATGTATTCTAGCATTGTGTAAGCATGTTCAGATTGCTTCTGAGACCCAAAAATATCGAATTTTCGGGTGTTTTGAGCCTGAATTTGGGATATAAACGGGTACAGAAGATAAATGCACATATGGATTTTGGGCACATAAAATATCGGTTTTCAGCTTGTTTTGGGTCTGTATTTTGAAAATATTTTAACATTGAGTAGGCATTTACAGATCCCTTCTGGGAACAAAAAGTATCGAATTTTCGGGAGTTTTGTGGTTGAATTTGAGATTTAAACGCGTGGAGAAGATGCATACACTTATTGACTTTGGGCACCTAAAATATCGATTTTCAGCATGTTTTGAGCCTGTATCAGAGTAGGCATGTACAAATCGCTTCTGGGACCCCAAAATATCGAATTTTCGGGTGTTTTGAGCCTGAATTTGAGATATAAACGGGTACTGAAGATGCATGCACATATCGACTTTTGGGCACTTAAAATATCGATTTTGAGCATGTTTTGGGTCTGTATCTTGAAAACATTCTAACTAGGAGTAGGCATGTACAGATCGCTTCTAGGACCCAAAAATATAGAATTTTCGGGTGTTTTGAGCCTGAATTTGAGATAGAAACCGGTAGTGAAGATATATGCACATATCGACTTTGGTCACCTGAAGTATCGATTTTCAGGATGTTTTGGCTCTATATTTTGAATGTATTCTAGCATTGTGTAAGCATGTTCAGATTGCTTCTGAGACCCAAAAATATCGAATTTTCGGGTGTTTTGAGCCTGAATTTGGGATATAAACGGGTACAGAAGATAAATGCACATATGGATTTTGGGCACATAAAATATCGGTTTTCAGCTTGTTTTGGGTCTGTATTTTGAAAATATTTTAACATTGAGTAGGCATTTACAGATCCCTTCTGGGAACAAAAAGTATCGAATTTTAAGGTGTTTTAAGCCTGAATTTGGGATACAAGCGAGTGCTGATGATTCATGCACATATCGAATTTGGGCACCAAAAATTGCGATTTTCAGCTTATTTTGGTCCTGTATTTTAAAAATATTCTTATACTGAGTAGGCATGTACAGATCGCTTCTGGGACCCCAAAAAATCAAATTTTCAGATGTTTTTAGCCTGAATTTGGGATATAAACGGGAACAGAAGATGCATGCAGATATCGACTTTGATCACCTATAATATCGATTTTAAGCATGTTTTGGGCCTGTATTTTGAAAATATTCTAGCACTCACTATGCATGTGGAAATTGCTTCTGGGATCCAAAAATATCGAATTTTCAGGTGTTTTGAGACTGAATTTGGGATATAAACGGGTACAGAAAATGAATGAACATTTCGACTTTGGGCACCTAAAATATCGATTTTTAGTATGTTTTGGCCCTATATTTTGAATTTAATCTAGCACTGGGTAAGCATGTACAGAACGCTTCTAAGACCCAAAAATTCCGAATTTTCTGGTGTTTTGAGAATGAATTTGGGATATAAACGGGTACAGAAGAGGCATGCACATATCGACTTTCTTCACAAAAAAAAAAACGATTTTCAGCATGTTTTAGGCCTATATTTTGTAAAATATTCTAGCACAGAGTGAGCATGTACAGATCGCTTCTGGGACCCAAAAATAATGAATTTTTGGGTGTTTTGAACCTCAATTTGGAATGTAAACGGTTACTGAAGATGCATGCACATATCGACTTTGGGCACCCAAAATATCGATTTTGAGCATGTTTTTGGCCTGTATTTTGAAAATACTCTAACACGGAGTAGGCATGTACAGATCGCTTCTGGGACCCAAAAATGTCGAATTTTCGGGTGTTTTGAGCCTGAATTTGAGATATAAACGGGTACAGAAAATGCATGCACATATCGAGTTTGGGCACCAACAATATCGATTTTTAGCATGTTTTGGGCCAATATTTGGAAAATACTCCAACACGGAGGAGGCATGTACAGATCGCTTCTGGGACCCAAAAATATCGAATTTTTGGGTGTTTTGAGCCTGAATTTGGGATATAAACGGGTGAAGAAGATGCATGCATATATCGACTTTGGACACTTAAAATATCGATTTTTAGCATGTTTTGAGCCTGTATCTGAGTAGGCATGTACAGATCGCTTCTGGGACCAAAAAATATCGAATTTTCGGATGTTTTGGGCCTGAATTTGAGATATCGACTTTGGGCACCTAAAATATCGATTTTTAGCATGTTTTGGGCCTATATTTTGAAAATATTCTAGCACTGAGTAGGCATGTACAGATCGCTTCTGGGACCCCAAAATATCGAATTTTCGGGTGTTTTGACCCTGAATTTGAGATATAAACAGGTACTGAAGGTTCATGCACATATCGCCTTTTGGGCACCTAAAATATCGATTTTGAGCATGTTTTGTGTCTGTATCTTGAAAACATTCTAACTAGGAGTAGGCAAGTACAGATCGCTTCTGGGACCCAAAAATATCGATTTTTTGGGTGTTTTGAGCCTGAATTTGAGATATAAACGGGTACAGAATATGCATACACATATCGACTTTGGACACTTAAAATATCGATTTTAGCATGTTTTGAGCCTATTTTTTGAAAACATTCTAGCACTGAGTAGGCATGTACAGATCGCTTCTGGGACCGAAAAATATCGAATTTTCGGGTGTTTTGTGGTTGAATTTGAGATATAAACGGGTGCAGAAGATGCATACACATATTGACTTTGGGCACCTAAAATATCGATTTTTAGCATGTTTTGGGCCTGTATCTGAGTAGGCATGTACAGATCGCTTCTGGGACCCCAAAATATCGAATTTTCGGGTGTTTGACGCCTGAATTTGAGATATAAACGGGAACAGAAGATGCATGCACATATCGACTTTGGACACTTAAAATATCGATTTTTAGCATGTTTTAAGCCTATATTTTGAAAATATTCTAGCACAAAGTAGATATGTACAGATCACTTCTGGGACCCCAAATTATCGAATTTTCGGATGTTTTAAGCCTGAATTTGAGATATAAACGGGTACAGAAGATGCATGCACATATCGACTTTGGACACTTAAAATATCGATTTTTAGCATGTTTTGAGTCTATATTTTGAAAACATTCTAGCACTGAGTAGGCATGTACAGATCGCTTCTGGGACCCACAAATATCGAATTTTCGGGTGTTTTGAGGTTGAATTTGGGATATAAACGGGTGCAGAAGATGCATACACATATCGACTTTTGGGCACCTAAAAGATCGATTTTCAGTATGTTTTGGGCCTGTATATTGAAAATACTCTAACACGGAGTAAGCATGTACAGATAGCTTCTGGGACCCCAAAATATCGAATTTTCGGGTGTTTTGGGACTGAATTTGAGATATCGACTTTGGGCACCTAAAATATCGATTTTGAGCATGTTTTGGGTCTGTATCTTGAAAACATTCTAACTAGGAGTAGGCATGTACAGATCGCTTCTAGGACCCAAAAATACCGAATTTTCGGGTGTTTTGAGCCTGAATTTGAGATATAAACAGGTACAGAAGATGCATGCACATATCGACTTTGGACACTTAAAATATCGATTTTTAGCATGTTTTGAGCCTATATGTTGAAAAAATTCTAGCACTGAGTAGGCATGTACAGATCGCTTCTGGGACCCCAAAATATCGAATTTTTGGGTGTTTTGAGCCTGAATTTGAGATATAAACGGGTACAGAAATGCATGCACATATTGACTTTGGGCACCTAAAATATCGATTTTCAGCATGTTTTGGGCCTGTATTTTGAAAATACTCTAAAACGGAGTAGGCAAGTACAGATCGCTTCTGGGACCCCAAAATATCGAATTTTCGGGGGTTTTGGGCCTTAATTTGAAATATCGACTTTGGGCACCTAAAATATCGATTTCTAGCATGTTTTGGGCCTGAATTTTAAAAATATTCTAGCACTGAGTAGGCATGTACAGATCGCTTCTGTGACTCCAAAATATCCAATTTTCGGGTGTTTTGAGCCTGAATTTGAGATACAAACGGGTACAGAAGATGCATGCACATATCGACTTTTGGGCACCTAAAATATCGATTTTGAGCATGTTTTGGGTCTGTATCTTGAAAACATTCTAACTAGGAGTAGGCATGTACAGATCGCTTCTAGGACCCAAAAATACCGAATTTTCGGGTGTTTTGAGCCTGAATTTGAGATATAAACAGGTACAGAAGATACATGCACATATCGACATTGGACACTTAAAATATCGATTTTTAGCATGTTTTGAGCCTATATTTTGAAAACATTCTAGCACTAAGTAGGCATGTACAGATCGCTTCTGGGACCGAAAAATATCGAATTTTCGGGTGTTTTGTGGTTGAATTTGAGATATAAACGGGTGCAGAAGATGCATACACATATTGACTTTGGGCACCTAAAATATCGATTTTCAGCATGTTTTGTGCTTGTATCTGAGTAGGCATGTACAGATCGCTTTTGGGACCCCAAAATATCGAATTTTCGGGTGTTTGGAGCCTGAATTTGAGATATAAACGGGAATAGAAGATGCATGCACATATCGACTTTGGACGCTTAAAATATCGATTTATTGCATGTTTTGAGCCTATATTTTGAAAATATTCTAGCACAAAGTAGATATGCACACATCAGTTCTGGGACCCCAAAATATCGAATTTTCGGGTGTTTTAAGCCTGAATTTGAGATATAAACGGGTACAGAAGATGCATGCACATATCGACTTTGGACACTTAAAATATCGATTTTTAGCATGTTTTGAGCCTATATTTTGAAAACATTCTAGCACTGATTAGGCATGTACAGATCGCTTCTGGGGCCCAAAAATATCGAATTTTCGGGTTTTTTGAGGTTGAATTTGGGATATAAACGGGTGCAGAAGATGCATACACATATCGACTTTTGGGCACCTAAAATATCGATTTTCTGTATGTTTTGGGCCTGTATTTTGAAAATACTCTAACACGGAGTAGGCATGTACAGATCGCTTCTGAGACCCCAAAATATTGAATTTTCGGGTGTTTTGTGGATAAATTTGAGATATTGACTTTGGGCACCTAAAATATCGATTTTTAGCATGTTTTGGGCCTATATTTTGAAAATATTCTAGCACTGAGTAAGCATGTACAGATCGCTTCTGGGACCCAAAAATATCGAATTTTCGGGTGTTTTGAGCCTGAATTTGAGATATAAACGGGTACAGAAAATGCATACACATATTGACTTTGGGCACCTAAAATATCGATTTTCAGCATGTTTTGGGCCTGTATTTTGAAAATACTCTAACACGGAGAAGGCATGTACAGATTGCTTTTGGGACCCAAAAATTTCGAATTTTCGGGTGTTTTGAGCCTGAATTTGGGGTATAAACGGGTGCAGAAGATGCATGCACATATCGACTTTGAACACTTAAAATATCGATTTTTCGCATGTTTTGAGCCTGTATCTCAGTAGGCATGTACAGATCAATTCTGGGACCCCAAAATATCGAATTTTCGGGTGTTTTGGGCCTGAGTTTGAAATATAGACTTTGGGCACCTAAAATATCGATTTCTACCAAGGTTTGGGCCTGAATTTTGAAAATAATCTAGCACTGATTAGGCATGTACAGATCGCTTCTGGGACCCCCCAAATATCGAATTTTCGGGTGTTTTGAGCCTGAATTTGAGAAACAAACGGGTACAGAATATGAATGCACATATCGACTTTTGGGCACCTAAAATATCGATTTTGAGCATGTTTTGGGTCTGTATCTTTAAAACATTCTAACTAGGAGTAGGCAAGTACAGATCGCTTCTAGGACCCAAAAATATCGATTTTTCGGGTGTTTTGAGCCTGAATTTGAGATATAAACGGGTACAGAATATGCATGCACATATCGACTTTGGACACTTAAAATATCGATTTTTAGCATGTTTTGAGCATATATTTTGAAAACATTCTAGCACTGAGTAGGCATGTACAGATCGCTTCTGGGACCGAAAAATATCGAATTTTCGGGTGTATTGTGGTTGAATTTGAGATATAAACGGGTGCAGAAGATGAATACACATATTGACTTTGGGCACCTAAAATATTGATTTTTAGCATGTTTTGGGCCTGTATCTGAGTAGGCATGTACAGATCGCTTCTGGGACCCCAAAATATCGAATTTTCGGGTGTTTGAAGCCTCAATTTGAGATATAAACGGGAACAGAAGATGCATGCACATATCGACTTTAGACACTTAAAATATCGATTTTTAGCATGTTTTGAGCCTATATTTTCAAAATATTCTAGCACAAAGTAGATATGTACAGATCACTTCTGGGACCCCAAAATATCGAATTTTCGGGTGTTTTAAGCCTGAATTTGAGATATAAACGAGTACAGAAGATGCATACACATATCGACTTTGGACACTTAAAATATCGATTTTTAGCATGTTTTGAGCCTATATGTTGAAAAAATTCTAGCACTGAGTAGGCATGTAGAGATCGCTTCTGGGACCCCAAAATATCGAATTTTTGGGTGTTTTGAGCCTGAATTTGAGATATAAACGGGTGCAGAAGATGCATGCACATATCGACTTTAGACACTTAAAATATCGATTTTTAGCATGTTTTGGGCCTGTATATTGAAAATACTCTAACACGGAGTAAGCATGTACAGATCGCTTCTGGGACCCTAAAATATCGAATTTTCGGGTGTTTTGGGACTGAATTTGAGATATCGACTTTGGGCACCTAAAATATCGATTTTGAGCATGTTTTGGGTCTGTATCTTGAAAACATTCTAACTAGGAGTAGGCAAGTACAGATCGCTTCTAGGACCCAAAAATATCGATTTTTCGGGTGTTTTGAGCCTGAATTTGAGATATAAACGGGTACAGAATATGCATGCACATATCGACTTTGGACACTTAAAATATCGATTTTTAGCATGTTTTGAGCCTATATTTTGAAAACATTCTAGCACTGAGTAGGCATGTACAGATCGCTTCTGGGACCGAAAAATATCGAATTTTCGGGTGTATTGTGGTTGAATTTGAGATATAAACGGGTGCAGAAGATGAATACACATATTGACTTTGGGCACCTAAAATATTGATTTTTAGCATGTTTTGGGCCTGTATCTGAGTAGGCATGTACAGATCGCTTCTGGGACCCCAAAATATCGAATTTTCGGGTGTTTGAAGCCTCAATTTGAGATATAAACGGAAACAGAAGATGCATGCACATATCGACTTTAGACACTTAAAATATCGATTTTTAGCATGTTTTGAGCCTATATTTTCAAAATATTCTAGCACAAAGTAGATATGTACAGATCACTTCTGGGACCCCAAAATATCGAATTTTCGGGTGTTTTAAGCCTGAATTTGAGATATAAACGGGTACAGAAAATGCATACAAATATCGACTTTGGGCACCTAAAATATCGATTTTCAGCATGTTTTGGGCCTGTATTTTGAAAATACTCTAACACGGAGAAGGCATGTACAGATTGCTTTTGGGACCCAAAAATTTCGAATTTTCGGGTGTTTTGAGCCTGAATTTGGGGTATAAACGGGTGCAGAAGATGCATGCACATATCGACTTTGAACACTTAAAATATCGATTTTTCGCATGTTTTGAGCCTGTATCTCAGTAGGCATGTACAGATCAATTCTGGGACCCCAAAATATCGAATTTTCGGGTGTTTTGGGCCTGAGTTTGAAATATAGACTTTGGGCACCTAAAATATCGATTTCTACCATGTTTTGGGCCTGAATTTTGAAAATAATCTAGCACTGATTAGGCATGTACAGATCGCTTCTGGGACCCCCCAAATATCGAATTTTCGGGTGTTTTGAGCCTGAATTTGAGAAACAAACGGGTACAGAATATGAATGCACATATCGACTTTAGGGCACCTAAAATATCGATTTTGAGCATGTTTTGGGTCTGTATCTTTAAAACATTCTAACTAGGAGTAGGCAAGTACAGATCGCTTCTAGGACCCAAAAATATCGATTTTTCGGGTGTTTTGAGCCTGAATTTGAGATATAAACGGGTACAGAATATGCATGCACATATCGACTTTGGACACTTAAAATATCGATTTTTAGCATGTTTTGAGCCTATATTTTGAAAACATTCTATCACTGAGTAGGCATGTACAGATCGCTTCTGGGACCGAAAAATATCGAATTTTCGGGTGTATTGTGGTTGAATTTGAGATATAAACGGGTGCAGAAGATGAATACACATATTGACTTTGGGCACCTAAAATATTGATTTTTAGCATGTTTTGGGCCTGTATCTGAGTAGGCATGTACAGATCGCTTCTGGGACCCCAAAATATCGAATTTTCGGGTGTTTGAAGCCTCAATTTGAGATATAAACGGGAACAGAAGATGCATGCACATATCGACTTTAGACACTTAAAATAACGATTTTTAGCATGTTTTGAGCCTATATTTTCAAAATATTCTAGCACAAAGTAGATATGTACAGATCACTTCTGGGACCCCAAAATATCGAATTTTCGGGTGTTTTAAGCCTGAATTTGAGATATAAACGAGTACAGAAGATGCATACACATATCGACTTTGGACACTTAAAATATCGATTTTTAGCATGTTTTGAGCCTATATGTTGAAAAAATTCTAGCACTGAGTAGGCATGTAGAGATCGCTTCTGGGACCCCAAAATATCGAATTTTTGGGTGTTTTGAGCCTGAATTTGAGATATAAACGGGTGCAGAAGATGCATGCACATATCGACTTTAGACACTTAAAATATCGATTTTTAGCATGTTTTGGGCCTGTACATTGAAAATACTCTAACACGGAGTAAGCATGTACAGATCGCTTCTGGGACCCCAAAATATCGAATTTTCGGGTGTTTTGGGACTGAATTTGAGATATCGACTTTGGGCACCTAAAATATCGATTTTGAGCATGTTTTGGGTCTGTATCTTGAAAACATTCTAACTAGGAGTAGGCAAGTACAGATCGCTTCTAGGACCCAAAAATATCGATTTTTCGGGTGTTTTGAGCCTGAATTTGAGATATAAACGGGTACAGAATATGCATGCACATATCGACTTTGGACACTTAAAATATCGATTTTTAGCATGTTTTGAGCCTATATTTTGAAAACATTCTAGCACTGAGTAGGCATGTACAGATCGCTTCTGGGACCGAAAAATATCGAATTTTCGGGTGTATTGTGGTTGAATTTGAGATATAAACGGGTGCAGAAGATGAATACACATATTGACTTTGGGCACCTAAAATATTGATTTTTAGCATGTTTTGGGCCTGTATCTGAGTAGGCATGTACAGATCGCTTCTGAGACCCCAAAATATCGAATTTTCGGGTGTTTGAAGCCTCAATTTGAGATATAAACGGGAACAGAAGATGCATGCACATATCGACTTTAGACACTTAAAATATCGATTTTTAGCATGTTTTGAGCCTATATTTTCAAAATATTCTAGCACAAAGTAGATATGTACAGATCACTTCTGGGACCCCAAAATATCGAATTTTCGGGTGTTTTAAGCCTGAATTTGAGATATAAACGAGTACAGAAGATGCATACACATATCGACTTTGGACACTTAAAATATCGATTTTTAGCATGTTTTGAGCCTATATGTTGAAAAAATTCTAGCACTGAGTAGGCATGTAGAGATCGCTTCTGGGACCCCAAAATATCGAATTTTTGGGTGTTTTGAGCCTGAATTTGAGATATAAACGGGTGCAGAAGATGCATGCACATATCGACTTTAGACACTTAAAATATCGATTTTTAGCATGTTTTGGGCCTGTATATTGAAAATACTCTAACACGGAGTAAGCATGTACAGATAGCTTCTGGTACCCCAAAATATCGAATTTTCGGGTGTTTTGGGACTGAATTTGAGATATCGACTTTGGGCACCTAAAATATCGATTTTGAGCATGTTTTGGGTCTGTATCTTGAAAACATTCTAACTAGGAGTAGGCATGTACAGATCGCTTCTAGGACCCAAAAATACCGAATTTTCGGGTGTTTTGAGCCTGAATTTGAGATATAAACAGGTACAGAAGATGCATGCACATATCGACTTTGGACACTTAAAATATCGATTTTTAGCATGTTTTGAGCCTATATTTTGAAAACATTCTAGCACTGAGTAGGCATGTACAGATTGCTTCTGGGACCCAAAAATATCGAATTTTCGGGTGTTTTGAGGTTGAATTTGGGATATAAACGGGTGCAGAAGATGCATACACATATCGACTTTTGGGCACCTAAAATATCGATTTTCAGCATGTTTTGGGCCTGTATCTGAGTAGGCATGTTCAGATCGCTTCTTGGACCCCAAAATATCGAATTTTCGGGTGTTTTAAGCCTGAATTTGAGATATAAACGGGTACAGAAGATGCATGCACATATCGACTTTGGACACTTAAAATATCGATTTTTAGCATGTTTTGAGCCTATATTTTGAAAACATTCTAGCACTGAGTAGACATGTACAGATCGCTTCTGGGACCCAAAAATATCGAATTTTCGGGAGTTTTGAGGTTGAATTTGGGATATAAACGGGTGCAGAAGATGCATACACATATCGACTTTTGGGCACCTAAAATATCGATTTTCTGTATGTTTTGGGCCTGTATTTTGAAAATACTCTAACACGGAGTAGGCATGTACAGATCGCTTCTGGGCCCCTAAAATATCGAATTTTTGGGTGTTTCGTGGATAAATTTGAGATATTGACTTTCGGCACCTAAAATATCGATTTTTAGCATGTTTTGGGCCTATATTTTGAAAATATTCTAGCACTGAGTAAGCATGTACAGATCGCTTCTGGGACCCCAAAAGATCGAATTTTCGGGTGTTTTGAGCCTGAATTTGAGATATAAACGGGTACAGAAAATGCATGCACATATTGACTTTGGGCACCTAAAATATCGATTTTCAGCATGTTTTGGGCCTGTATTTTGAAAATACTCTAACACGGAGTAGGCATGTACAGATTGCTTTTGGGACCCAAAAATGTCGAATTTTCGGGTGTTTTGGGGATAAATTTGAGATATCGACTTTGGGCACCTAAAATATCGATTTTTAGCATGTTTTGGGCCTATATTTTGAAAATATTCTAGCACTGCGTAGGCATGTACAGATCGCTTTTGGGACCCCAAAATATCGAATTTTCGGGTGTTTGGAGAATGAATTTGAGATATAAACGGGAACAGAAGATGCATGCACATATCGACTTTGGACACTTAAAATATCGCTTTATTGCATGTTTTGAGCCTATATTTTGAAAATATTCTAGCACAAAGTAGATATGTACAGATCACTTCTGGGACCCCAAAATATCGAATTTTCGGGTGTTTTAAGCCTGAATTTGAGATATAAACGGGTACAGAAGATGCATGCACATATCGACTTTGGACACTTAAAATATCGATTTTTAGCATGTTTTGAGCCTATATTTTGAAAACATTCTAGCACTGAGTAGGCATGTACAGATCGCTTCTGGGACCCAAAAATATCGAATTTTCGGGTGTTTTGAGGTTGAATTTGGGATATAAACGTGTGCAGAAGATGCATACACATATCGACTTTTGGGCACCTAAAAGATCGATTTTCAGTATGTTTTGGGCCTGTATATTAAAAATACTCTAACACGGAGTAGGCATGTACAGATCGCTTCTGGGACCCCAAAATATCGAATTTTCGGGTGTTTTGGGCCTGAGTTTTGAGATATCGACTTTGGGCTCCTAAAATATCGATTTTTTAGCATGTTTTGGGCCTGTATGTTGAAAATATTCTAGCACTGCGTAGGCATGTACAGATCGCTTCTGGGACCCCAAAATATCGAATTTTCGGGTGTTTTGAGCCTGAATTTGAGATATAAACGGGTACAGAAGATGCATGCACATATCGACTTTTGGGCACCTAAAATATCGATTTTGAGCATGTTTTGGGTCTGTATCTTGAAAACATTCTAACTAGGAGTAGGCATGTACAGATTGCTTCTAGGACCCAAAAATATAGAATTTTCGGGTGTTTTGAGCCTGAATTTGAGATAGAAACCGGTACTGAAGATACATGCACATATCGACTTTGGTCACCTGAAGTATCGATTTTCAGGATGTTTTGGCCCTATATTTTGAATGTATTCTAGCATTGTGTAAGCATGTTCAGATTGCTTCTGGGACCAAAAAATATCGGATTTTCGGGTGTTTTGAGCCTGAATTTGGGATATAAACGGGTACAGAAGATGAATGCACATATGGATTTTGGGCACATAAAATATCGGTTTTCAGCTTGTTTTGGGTCTGTATTTTGAAAATATTTTAACATTGAGTAGGCATTTGTAGATCCCTTCTGGGAACAAAAAGTATCGAATTTTAAGGTGTTTTAGGCCTGAATTTGGGATACAAGCGAGTGCTGATGATTCATGCACATATCGATTTTGGGCAACAAAAATTGCGATTTTTAGCTTATTTTGGGCCGTTATTTTGAAAATATTCTAACACTGAGTAGGCATGTACAGATCGCTTCAGGCACCCAAAAAAATCAAATTTTTAGGTGTTTTTTAGCCTGAATTTGGGATATAAACGGGAACAGAAAATGCATGCAGATATCGACTTTGATCACCTATAATATCGATTTTAAGCATGTTTTGGGCCTGTATTTTGAAAATATTCTAGCACTGACTATGCATGTGGAGATTGCTTCTGGGATCCAAAAATATCGAATTTTCAGGTGTTTTGAGACTGAATTTGGGATATAAACGGGTACAGAAGATGCATGAACATTTCGACTTTGGGCACCTAAAATATCGATTTTTAGTATGTTTTGGCCCTATATTTTGAATTTAATCTAGCACTGGGTAAGCATGTACATAGCGCTTCTAAGACCCAAAAATACCGAATTTTCTGGTGTTTTGAGAATTAATTTGGGATATAAACGGGTACAGATGATTCATGCACATATCGACTTTCTTCACAAAAAAAAAAAACGTTTTTCAGCATGTTTTAGGACTATATTTTGTAAAATATTCTAGCACAGAGTGAGCATGTACAGATCGCTTCTGGGACCCAAAAATATCGAATTTTCAGGTGTTTTGAGCCTAAATTTGAGATATAAACGGGTACAGAAAATGCATGCACATATCGACTTTGGGCACCCACAATATCGATTTTTAGCATGTTTTGGGCCAATATTTGGAAAATACTCTAACACGGAGGAGGCATGTACAGATCGCTTCTGGGACCCAAAAATATCGAATTTTCGGGTGTTTTGAGCCTGAATTTGGTATATAAACGGGTGCAGAAGATGCATGCCCATATCGACTTTGGACACTTAAAATATCGATTTTTAGCATGTTTTGAGCCTGTATCTGAGTAGGCATGTACAGATCGCTTCTGGGACCCAAAAATATCCAATTTTCGGGTGTTTTGGGCCTGAATTTGAGATATCGACTTTGGGAACCTAAAATATCGATTTTAGCATGTTTTGGGCCTATATTTTGAAAATATTCTAGCACTGAGTAGGCATGTACAGATCGCTTCTGGGACCCCAAAATATCGAATTTTCGGGTGTTTGGAGCCTGAATTTGAAATATAAACGGGTACAGAAGATGCATCCACATATCGACTTTTGGGCACCTAAAAGATCGATTTTCAGTATGTTTTGGGCCTGTATATTGAAAATACTCTAACACGGAGTAAGCATGTACAGATCGCTTCTGGGACCCCAGAATATCGAATTTGCGGGTGTTTTGGGCCTGAATTTGAGATATCGACTTTGGGCACCTAAAATATCGATTTTAAGCATGTTTTGGGCCTGTATTTTGAAAATACTCTAACACGGAGTAGGCATGTACAGATCGCTTCTGGGACCCAAAAATATCGAATTTTCGGGGGTTTTGAGCCTGAATTTGAGATATAAACAGGTACTGAAGATGAATGAACATATCGACTTTTGGGCACCTAAAATATCGATTTTGAGCATGTTTTGAGTCTGTATCTTGAAAACATTCTAACTAGGAGTAGGCAAGTACAGATCGCTTCTAAGACCTAAAAATACCGATTTTTCGGGTGTTTTGAGCCTGAATTTGAGATATAAACGGGTACAGAAGATGCATGCACTTATCGACTTTGGACACTTAAAATATCGTTTTTTAGCATGTTTTGAGCCTATATTTTGAAAACATTCTAGCACTGAGTAGGCATGTACAGATCGCTTCTGGGACCGAAAAATATCGAATTTTTGGGTGTTTTGTGGATGAATTAGAGATATAAACGGGTGCAGAAGATGCATACACATATTGACTTTGGGCACCTAAAATATCGATTTTCAGCATGTTTTGGGCCTGTATCTGAGTAGGCATGTACAGATAGCTTCTGGGACCCCAAAATATCGAATTTCCGGTTGTTTGGAGCCTGAATTTGAGATATAAACGGATACAGAAGATGCATGCACATATCGAGTTTGGACACTTAAAATATCGATTTTTTGCATGTTTTGAGCCTATATTTTGAAAATATTCTAGCACAAAGTAGATATGTACAGATCACTTCTGGGACCCCGAAATATCGAATTTTCGGGTGTTTTAAGCCTGAATTTGAGATATAAACGGGTACAGAAGATGCATGCACATATCGACTTTGGAAACTTAAAATATCGATTTTTAGCATGTTTTGAGCCTATATTTTGAAAACATTCTAGCACTGAGTAGGCATGTACAGATCGCTTCTGGGACCCAAAAATATCGAATTTTTGCGTGTTTTGAGGTTGAATTTGGGATATAAACGGGTGCAGAAGATGAATACACATATCGACTTTTGGGCACCTAAAAGATCGATTTTCAGTATGTTTTGGGCCTGTATATTAAAAATACTCTAACACGGAGTAGGCATGTACAGATCGCTTCTGGGACCCCAAAATATCGATTTTTCGGGGGTTTTGGGCTTGAATTTGAGATATCGACTTTGGCCACCTAAAATATCGATTTTAGCATGTTTTGGGCCTGTATTTTGAAAATATTCTAGCACCGCGTAGGCATGTACAGATCGCTTCTGGGACCCCTAAATATAGAATTTTCGGGTGTTTTGAGCCTGAATTTGAGATATAAACGGGTACAAAAGATGCATTCACATATCGACTTTTGGGCACCTAAAATATCGATTTTTAGTATGTTTTGGGCCTCTATTTTGAAAATACTCTAACACGGAGTAGACATGTATAGATCGCTTAAGGGACCCAAAAATATTGAATTTTATGGGTGTTTTGAGCCTGAATTTGAGATATAAACGGGTATAGAAGATGGATGCACATATGGATTTTGGGCGCATAAAATATCGGTTTTCAGCTTGTTTTGGGTCTGTATTTTGAAAATTTTTTAACATTGAGTAGGCATTTACAGATCCCTTCTGGGAACAAAAAGTATGGAATTTTAATGTGTTTTAAGCCTGAATTTGGGATACAAGCGAGTGCTGATGATTCATGCACATATCGATTTTGGGCACAAAAAAATTGCGATTTTCAGCTTATTTTGGGCCTGTATTTTGAAAATATTCTAACACTGAGTAGGCATGTACAGATCGCTTCAGGCACCCAAAAAAATCAAATTTTCAGGTGTTTTTAGCCTGAATTTGGGATATAAACGGGATCACAAGATGTATGTAGATATCGACTTTGATCACCTATAATATCGATTTTAAGCATGTTTTTGGCCTGTATTTTGAAAATATTCTAGCACTGACTATGCATGTGGAGATTGCTTCTGGGATCCAAAAATATCGAATTTTCAGATGTTTTGAGACTGAATTTGGGATATAAACGGGTACAGAAGATGCATGAACATTTCGACTTTGGGCACCTAAAATATCGATTTTTAGTATGTTTTGGTCCTATATTTTGAATTTAATCTAGCACTGGGTAAGCATGTACAGATCGCTTCTGGGACCCAAAAATTTCGAATTTTCGGGTGTTTTGAACCTCAATTTGGAATGTAAACGGGTACTGAAGATGCATGCACATATCGACTATGGGCACCCAAAATATGGATTTTGAGCATGTTTTTGGCCTGTATTTTGAAAATACTCTAACACGAAGTAGGCATGTACAGATCGCTTCTGTAGTACTGAATAGACATGTACAGATCGCTTCTGGGACCCAAAAATATCTAACTTTCGGGAGTTTTGAGCCTGAATTTGAGATATAAACGGGTACCGAAAATGCATGCACATATCGACTTTGGGCACCCACAATATCGATTTTTAGCATGTTTTGGGCCAATATTTAGAAAATATTCTAACACGGAGGAGGCATGTACAGATCGCTTCTGAGACCCAAAAATATCGAATTTTCGGGTGTTTTAAGACTGAATTTTGGATATAAACGGGTGCAGAAGATGCATGCACATATCGACTTTGGACACTTATAATATCGATTTTTACCATGTTTTGAGCCTGTATCTGAGTAGGCATGTACAGATCGCTTCTGGGACCCAAAAATATCGAATTTTCGGGTATTTTGAGCCTGAATTTGATATATAATCGCTTACAGAAGATGCATGTACATATTGACTTTGGGCACCCAAAATATTGATTTTGTGCATGTTTTGGGCCTGTACTTTAAAAATACTCTAACACGAAGTAGGCATGTACAGATCGCGTCTGGGACACACAAAAATCGAATTTTCCGTTGTTTTGAGGCTGAATTTGAGATATAAACGGGTACAGAAGTTGCATGCACATATCGACTTTGGGCACCCAAAATATTGATTTTTATCATGTTTTGGGCCTGTATTTTTAAAACATACTCTAACACGGAGTAGGCATGTACAGATCGCTTCTGTAGCACCGAATAGACATGTACAGATCGGTTCTGGAACCCAAAAATATCGATTTTTCGGGTGTTTTGAGCCTGAATTTGAAATATAAACGGGTACAGAAGATGCATGCACATATTGTCATTTGGCACCTAAAATATCGATTTTTAGCATGTTTTCGGCCTATATTTTGAAAATCTTCTATCACTGAGTAGGCATGTACAGATCGCTTCTGGAACCCAAAAATTTCGAATTTTCGGGTGTTTTGATCATGAATTTGGGATATACACGGGTACAAAAGATGTATGCACATATCGACTTTGGACACATAAAATATTGATTTTTAGCATGTTTTAAGCCTATATTTTAAAACATTCTAGCACTGAGTAGACATGTACAGATCGCTTCGGGGGCCCAAGCATATTGAATTTTTGGGTGTTTTGAGCCAGAATTTGAGATATAAACGGGCACTGAAGATGCATGCACATATCGACTTTTTGCACCTAAAATATCGATTTTGAGCATGTTTTGGGTCTGTATCTTGAAAACATTCTAGCATGGAGTAGGGATGTACAGATCGCTTCTGGGACACAAAAATACCGAATTTTAGGGTGCTTTGAGCCTGAATTTGAGATATAAACGGGTACAGATAATGCATGCACATATCGACTTTGGGCACCCAAAATATCGATTTTTAGCATGTTTTGGGCCTTTATTTTGAAAATACTCTAACACGAAGTAGGCATGTACAGATCGCTTCTGTGATCCAAAAATACCGAATTTTGGGGTGTTTTGAGCCTGAATTTGAGTTATAAACGGGTACAGAAGATGCATGTACATATTATCTTTGGGCACCTAAAATATCGATTTTCAGAATATATTGGGCCTGTATTTTGAAAATACTCTAACACGGAGTAGGCACGTACAGATCGCTTCTAAAAAAACAAAACATATTGACTTTTCGGGTGTTTTAAGCTTGAATTTGAGATATAAAAGGGTACTGAAGATACATGCACATATCGACTTTTTGCAACTAAATTATCGATTTTAAGCATGTTTTGGGTCTGTATCTTGAAAACATTCTAGCAAGGAGTAGGCATGTACAGATTGCTTCTGGGACTCAAAAATATCAAATTTTCGGGTGTTTTGAGACTGAATTTGAAATATAAAAAAACGCGTACAGTAGATGCATGCACATATCGACTTTTGTCACCCAAAAATATCGATTTTGAGCATGTTTTGGACCTGTATTTTGAAAATACTCTAACACGGAGTAGGCATGTACAGATCGATTCTTGGACCCAAAAATATCGAATTTTCGGGTGTTTTGTGCTGGAATTTGGGATATAAACGGGTACAGAAGATGCATGCACATATTGACTTAGGGCACCAAAAATATCGATTTTTAGTATGTTTTGGGCCTATATTTTGAAAACATTGTAGCACTGAGTAGACATGTACAGATCGCTTCTGGGACCCCAAAATATCGAATTTTCGGGTGTTTTTAGCCTGAATTTGAGATATAGAGGGGTACAGAAGATGCATGAACATATCGATTTTAGGCACCCAAAATATCGATTTTTAACATGTTATTAGCCAATATTTTGAAATTATTCTAACACGGAGTAGGCATATACACATCGCTTCTGGGATCCCAAAATATCAAATTTCCTGGTGTTTTGAGCCTGAATTTGAGATATAAACGGGTGCAGAAGATGCATGCACATATTGACTTTGGGCACCCAAAATATCGATTTTGAGCATGTTTTTAGCCTGTATTATCAAAATACTCTAACACGGAGTAGGCATGTACAGATCGCTTCGGGAACACAAAAATATCGAATTTTCAGGTGTTTTTAGCCTGAATTTGAGATATAAACGGGTACAGAAGATGCATACACATATCGACTTTGGGCACATAAAACATCGATTTTCAGCATGTTTTGGGCCTGTATTTTGAAATTACTCAAACACAGAGTAGGCATGTACAGATCGCTTCTTTGACCCAAAAATATTGAATTTTCGGGTATTTTGAGCTTGAATTGGATATATAATCGCGTACAGAAGATGCATGCACATATCAACTTTGGGCACCCAAAATATCGATTTTGAGCATGTTTTGGGCCTGTACTTTGAAAATACTCTGACACGAAGTAGGCATGTAGAGATCGCGTCTGGGACACACAAAAATCGAATTTTCGGGTGTTTTGAGCTTGAATTTGAGATATAAACGGGTACAGAAGATGCATGCACATATTGACTTGAGACACCTAAATTATCAATTTTTAGCATGTTTTGAGCCTATATTTTGAAAAAATTCTAGCACTGAGTAGGCATGTTTGTACTATATATATCGCTTCTGGGACCCAAAAATATTGAATTTTCCGTTGTTTTGAGCCTGAATTTGAGATATAAATGGGTACAGAAGTTGCATGCACATATTGACTTATGGCACCCAAAATATCGATTTTTATCATGTTTTGGGCCTGTATTTTTAAAACATTCTCTAACACGGAGTAGGCATGTACAGATCGCTTCAGTAGCACTGAGTAGACATGTACAGATCGGTTCTGGAACCCAAAAATATCGATTTTTCGGGTGTTTTGAGCCTGAATTTGAGATATAAACGGGTACAGAAGATGCATGCACATATCGACATTGGGCACCTAAAATAGCGATTTTTAGTATGTTTTGGGCCTATATTTTGAAAATATTCTATCACTGAGTAGGCATGTACAGATTGCTTCTGGGACCCAAAAATTTTGAATTTTCGAGTGTTTTGAGCATGAATTTGGGATATAAACAGGTACAAAAGATGTATGCACATATCGACTTTGGACACGTAAAATATTGATTTTTAGCATGTTTTAAGCCTATATTTTAAAACATTCTGGCACTGAGTAGACATGTACAGATCGCTTCGGGGACCCAAGAATATTGAATTTTTGGGTGTTTTAAGCCTGAATTTAAGATATAAACGGGCACTGAAGATGCAAGCACATATCGACTTTTTGCACCTAAAATATCGATTTTGAGCATGTTTTGGGTCTGTATCTTGAAAACATTCTAGCATGGAGTAGGGATGTACAGATTACTTCTGGGACACAAAAATACCGAATTTTAAGATGTTTTGAGCCTGAATTTGAGATATAAAAGGGTACAGATAATGCATGCACATATCGACTTTCGGCACCAAAAATATCGATTTTTAGCATGTTTTGGGCCTTTATTTTGAAAATACTCTAACACGAAGTAGGCATGTACAGATCGCTTCTGGGACCCAAAAATATCGAATTTTCGGGTGTTTTGAGCCTGATTTTGAGATATAAACGGGTACAGAAGATGCATGCACATATCGACTGGGGAAACCTAAAATATATATTTTTAGCATGTTTTAAACCTATATTTTAAAAACATTCTAGCACTGAGTAGGCATGTACAGATCGCTTCTGGAACCCAAAAACATTGACTTTTCAGGTGTTTAGAGCTTGAATTTGAAATATAAATGGGTACAGAGCATGCATGCACACTTCGACTTTGGGCACCCAAAATATCGATTTTTAGCATGTTTTGGGCCAATATCTTGAAATAAATTCTAGCACTGAGTAGGCATGTACAGATCGCTTCTGGTACCCAAAAATATTAAATTTTCGGGTGTTTTCAGCCTGAATTTGAGATATAAACGGATACTGAAGATGTATGCACATATCGACTTGGGACACCTATAATATAAATTTTTAGCATGTTTTAAACCTATATTTTAAAAACATTCTAGCACTGAGTAGACATGTACCGATCGCTTCTGGAACCTAAAACTATTGAATATTCGGGTGTTTTGAGCCTGAATTTGAGATATAAACCGGTACTGAAGATACATGCACATATCGACTTTTTGCACCTAAAATATCGATTTTAAACTTGTGTTGGGTCTGTATCTTGAAAACATTCTTGCAAGAAGTAGGCATGTACAGATCGTTTCTGGGACCCAAAAATACCGAATTTTCGGGTGTTTTGAGCTTGAATTTGAGATATTAACGGATACTGAAGATGCATGCACATATCGACTATGGGCACCTAAAATATCGATTTTGAGCATATTTTGGGCCTGTATTTTAAAAATATTCTAACACGGAGTAGGCATGTACAGATCGTATCTGGGATTCAAAAATATCGATTTTTCGGGTGTTTTGAGCCTGAATTTGAGATATAAACTGGTACAGAAGATGCATGCACATATCGACTTTGGGCACCTAAAATATCGATTTTCAGCATGTTTTATGGCCTGTATTTATAAAGTACTCTAACACTGAGTAGGCATGTATACCAGATCGCTTCTGGGACCCAAAAATACCGAATTTTCGGGTGTTTTGAGCCTAAATTTAAGATATAAACGGGTACAGAAGATGCATGCACATATTGACTATGGGCAACTAAAATATCGATTTTCAGCATGTTTTGGGCATGTATTTTGAAAAAACTGAAAAACGGAGTAAGCATATACAGATCGATTCTCGGACACAAAAATATCGAATTTTCGGGTTTTTTGAGTCTGAATTTGAAATATAAACGGGTACAGAGCATGCATGCACATTTCGACTTTGGGCACCCAAAATATTGATTTTTAGCATGTTTTGGGCCAATATTTTGAAATTATTCTAGCACTGAGTAGGCATGTACAGATCGCTTCTGGGCCCCAAAAATATAGAATTTTCGGGCGTTTCGAGCCTGAATTTGAGATACAAACGGGTACTGAAGATGCATGCACATATTGACTCTTTGCACCTAAAATATCGATTTTGAGCATGTATTGGGTCTGTATTGTGAAAATACTCTAACAAGAAGTAGGCATGTACATATCGCTTCTGGGACACAAAAATATCGAATTTTCGGGTGTTTTGAGCCTGAATTTGAGATATAAACGGGTACAGAAGATGCATGCACATATCGACTTTGGGCACCTAAAATATCGATTTTAAGCTTGTTTTGGGCCTATATTTTAAAAATATTCTATTTCTGAGTAGGCATGTATAGATCGCTTGTCTGACCCAAAAATATCGAATTTTCGGGTGTTTTGAGCCTGAATTTGAGATATAAACGGGTACAGAAGATGCATGCGCATATCGACTTTGGGCACCTAAAAAATCGATTTTCAGCATGTTTTATGGCCTGTATTTTGAAAGTACTCTAACACGGAGTAGGCATGTACAGATCGCTTCTGGGACCCAAAAATATTGAATTTTTGGGTGTTTTGAGCCTGCATTTGAGATATAAACGGGTACAGAAGATGCATGCACATATCCACTTTTTGCACCTAAAATATCGATTTTGAGCATATTTTGGGTCTGTATCTTGAAAACATTCTAGAAAAGAGTAGGCATGTACAAGTCGCTTCAAGGACCAAAAAATATCGAATTTTCGGGTGTCTTGAGTTTGAATTTGAGATATAAACAGGTACAGAAGATGTATGCACATATCGACTTTGGACACCTAAATTATCGATTTTTAGCATGTTTTGAGCCTATATTTTAAAAAAATACACTAACACAGAGTAGGCATGTACAGATCGCTTCTGGGACCCAAAAATATTGAATTTTCGGGTGTTTTGAGCCTGAATTTGAGATATAGACGGGTACAGAAGATGCTTGCACATATCGACTTTGTGGAGCTAAAATATCGATTTTCAGCATGTTTTGGGGCTGAATTTTGAAAATACTCTAACACGGAGTAGGCATGTACAGATAGCTTCTGGGACCCAAAAATCTCGAATTTTCGGGTGTTTTGAGCATGAATTTGAGATATAAACGATTACAGAAGATGCATGCACATATCGACTTTGGGCACCTAAATTATCGAATTTTAGCATGTTTTGAGCCTATATTTTGAAAACATTCTAGCACTGAGTAAGCATGTACAGATCGCTTCTAGGACCCAAAAAAATTAAATTTTCCGTCAATTTGAGCCTGAATTTGAGATATAAACGGGTACTGAAGATGCATGCAGATATCAACTTTCGGCACCCAAGATATCGATATTTAACATGTTTTGTTCCTATATTTTGAAAATACTCTAACACGGAATAGGCATGTACAGATTGCTTCTGGGGCCCAAAAACATCGAATTTTCGGGAATTTTGAGCCTGAATTTGAGATATAATCGGGTACAGAAGATGCATGCTCATATCCACTTTGGGCACCTAAAATATCGATTTTTAGCATGTTTTGGGCCTGTATTTTGAAAGTACTCAAACACGGAATAGGCATGTACAGATCGCTTCTGCCACCCAAAAATCTCGAATTTTCGGGTGTTTTGAGCATGAATTTGAGATATAAACGGGTACAGAAGATGCATGCACATATCGACTTTGGGCACCTAAAATATCGTTTTTCAGCATGTTTTATGGCCTGTATTTTGAAAGTACTCTAACTCGGAGTAGGCATGTACAGATCGCTTCTGGGACCCAAAAATATTAAATTTTCGGGTATTTTGAGCCTGAATTTGAGATATAAACGGGTACAGCATATGCATGCACATATCGACATTGGGAACCTATAATATCGATTTTTAGCTTGTTTTTGGCCTATATTTTGAAAATATTCTTTCACTGAGTAGGCATGTACAGAGAGCTTCTGTGACCCAAAAATATCGAATTTTCGGGTGTTTTGAGCCTGAATTTGGGATATAAATGGGTACAAAAGATGTATGCACATATCGACTTTGGACACGTAAAATATCGATTTTTAGCATGTTTTAAGCCTATATTTTGAAAACATTCTAGCACTAAGTAGACATGTACAGATCCCTTCGGGCACCAAAAAATATTGAATTTTTGGGTGTTTTGAGCCTGCATTTGAGATATAAACGGGTACTGAAAATGCATGCTCATATCGACTTTTTGCACCTAAAATATCGATTTTTAGCCTATTTTGGGTCTGTTTCTTGAAAACATTCTAGCAAAAGAGTAGGCATGTACAGATATCTTCTGTGACACAAAAATATCGAATTTTCGGGTGTTTTGAGCCTGAATTCTAGATATAAACGGGTACAGAAGATGAATGCACATATCGACTTTGCGCGCCCAAAATATCGAATTTCAGCATGTTTTTAGCTCATGTATTTTGTAAATACTCTAACACGAAGTAGGCATGTACAGATATCTTCTGTGACACAAAAATATCGAATTTTCGGGTGTTTTGAGCCTGAATTCTAGATAGAAACGGGTACAGAAGATGCATGCACATATCGACATTGGACACCTAAATAATCGATTTTTAGCATGTTTTGAGCCTATATTTTGAAAACCTTCTGGCACTGAGTAGGCAGGTACAGATCGCTTCTTGGGACCCAAAAATATTGATTTTTCCGTCGTTTTTAGCCTGAATTTGTGATAGAAACGGGTACTGAAGATGCATGCAGATATCAACTTTGGGCACCCAAAATATCGATTTTTAGCATGTTTTTGGCCTATATTTTGAAAATACTCTAACACAGAGTAGGCATGTACAGATCGCTTCTGTGACCCAAAAATATCGAATTTTCGGGTGTTTTGAGCCTGAATTTGGGATATAAACGGGTACAGAAGATGCATACACATATTGACTTTGCGCACCTAAAATATCGATTTTCAGCATGTTTTATGACCTGTATTTTGAAAGTACTCTAACACGGAGTAGACAAGTACAGATTGCTTCTGGGACCCAAAAATATAGAATTTTCGGGTGTTTTGAGCCTAAATTTGAGATATAAACGGGTACAGAACATGCATGCAAGTATCGACTTGGGACACATAAAATATCGATTTTTAGCATGTTTTGACCCTATATTTTGAAAACATTCTAGCACTGAGTAGGCATGTACAGATCACTTCTTGGACCCAAAAATATCGAATTTTCGGATGTTTTGAGCCTGAATTTGAGATATAAACGGGTACAGAAGATGCATGCACATATCGACTTTAGACACCTAAAATATCGATTTTTAGTATGTTTTGGGCCTCTATTTTGAAAATACTCTAACACGGAGTAGACATGTATAGATCGCTTAAGGGACCCAAAAATATTGAATTTTATGGGTGTTTTGAGCCTGAATTTGAGATATAAACGGGTATAGAAGATGGATGCACATATCGACTTTGGGCAACTAAAATATCGATTTTTAGTATGTTTTGAGCCTATATTTTGAAAACATTCTAGCACTGAGTATGCATGTACAGATCGCTTTTGGGACCCAAAAATATGGAATTTTCGGGTGTTTTGAGCCTGAATTTGAGATATAAACGGGTACAGAAGATTCATGCACATATCGACTTTTTGCACCTAAAATATCGATTTTCAGCATGTTTTGGGCCTGTATTTTGAAAATACTCTAACACGGAGTATGCATGTACAGATTGCTTAAGGGACACAAAAATATCGATTTTTTTATGTGTTTTGAGCCTGAATTTGAGATTTAAACGGGTACAGAAGATGCATGCACATATCGACTTTGACACCCAAAATATCGATTTTTAGTATGTTTTGGGCGTATAATTTGAAAATATTCTAGCACTGAGTAGGCATGTACAGATCGCTTCTGGGACCCCAAAATATCGAAGTTTCTGGTGTTTTGAACCTGAATTTGGGATATAAACGGGTACAGAAGATGCATGCACATATCGACTTTAGACACCTAAAATATCGATTTATAGCATGTTTTGGGCCTATATTTTAAAAACATTCTAGCACTGAGTAGGCATGTATAGATTGCTTAAGGGACCCAAAAATATCGAATTTTAGGAGTTTTGAGCCTGAATTTGAGATATAAACGGTTACAGAAGATGCATGCACATATCGACTTTTTGCACCTAAAATATCGATTTTGAGCATGTTTTGGGTCTGTATCTTGAAAACATTCTGGCAAGGAGTAGTCATGTACATATCGCTTCTGGGACCCCAAAATATCGAATTTTCTGGTGTTTTGAACCTGAATTAGGGATATACACGGGTACAGAAGATGCATACACATATTGACTTTGGGCACATAAAATATCGATTTTCAGTATGTTTTGGGCATGTATTTTAAAAACACTCTAACACGGAGTATGCACGTACAGATCGCTTCTGGGACCCAAAAATATTGAATTTTCGGGTGTTTTGAGCCTGAATTTGAGATATAAACGGGTACAGAAGATGCATGCACATATCGACTTTGGGCACCTAAAATATCGATTTTTTGTATGTTTTGGGCCTGTATTTTAAAAATACTCTAACACGGAGTAGACATGTACAGATCGCTTTTGGGACCCAAAAATATCGAATTTTCGGGTGTTTTGAGCCTGAATTTGAGATATAACCGGGTACAGAAGATGCATACACAAATTGACTTTGGGCACATAAAATATCGATTTTCAGCATGTTTTGGGCCTGTATTTTAAAAACACTCTAACACGGAGTATGCACGTACAGATCGCTTCTGGGACCCAAAAACATTGAATTTTCGGGTGTTTTGAGCCTGAATTTGAGATATAAACGGGTACAGAAGATGCATGCACATATCGACTTTTTGCACTTAAAATATCGATTTTGAGCATGTTTTGGGTCTGTATCTTGAAAACATTCTAGCAAGGAGTAGGCATGTACAGATCTCTTCTGGGACCCCAAAATATCGAATTTTCTGGTGTTTTGAACCTGAATTAGGGATATACACGGGTACAGAAGATGCATACACATATTGACTTTGGGCACATAAAATATCGATTTTCAGCATGTTTTGGGCCTGTATTTTAAAAACACTATAACACGGAGTATGCACGTACAGATCGCTTCTGGGACCCAAAAATATTGAATTTTTTGGTGTTTTGAGCCTGAATGTGAGATATAAACGGGTACAGAAGATGCATGCACATATAGACTTTGGGCACCTAAAATATCGATTTTTAGTATTTTTTGGGCCTGTATTTTAAAAATACTCTAACACGGAGTAGACATGTACAGATCGCTTTTGGGACCCAAAAATATCGAATTTTCGGGTGTTTTGAGCCTGAATTTGAGATATAAACGGGTACAGAAGATGCATACACATATTGACTTTGGGCAGCTAAAATATCGATTTTCAGCATGTTTTAGGCATGTATTTTAAAAATACTCTAACACGGAGTATGCATGTACAGATGGCTTTTGGGACACAAAAATATCGAATATTCGGGTGTTTTGAGTCTGAATTTGAGACATAAACTGGTACAGAAGATGCATGCACATATCGACTTTGGGCACCCAAAATATCGATTTTGAGCATATTTTGGGCCTGTATTTTTAAAATACTCTAACACCCAATAGACATGCACAGATCGCTCCTGCGACACAAAAATATCGAATTTTTTGGTGTTTTGAGCCTGAATTTGAGATATAAACGGGTACAGAATATGCATGCACATATCGACTTTGGGCACCCAAAATATCGATTTTTAGCATGTTCTGAGCCTCTATTTTGAAAACATTCTAGCACTGAGTAGGCATGTACAGATAGTTTCTGGGACCCAAAAATATTGAATTTTCGGGTGTTTTGAGCCTGAATTTGAGATATAACCGGGTACAGAGAATGCATACACATATTGACTTTGTGCACCTAACATATCAATTTTCAGCATGTTTTGGGCCTGCATTTTAAAAACACTCTAACACGGAGTATGCATGTACAGATCGCTTCTGGGACACAAAAATATCAAATTTTCGGAGTTTTGAGCCTGAATTTGAGATATAACCGGGTACAGAGGATGCATACACATATTGACTTTGGGCACATAAAATATCGATTTTCAGCATGTTTTGGGCCTGTATTTTAAAAACACTCTAACACGGAGTATGCACGTACAGATCGCTTCTGGGACCCAAAAATATTGAATTTTCGGGTGTTTTGAGCCTGAATGTGAGATATAAACGGGTTCAGAAGATGCATGCACATATCGACTTTGGGCACCCAAAATATCGATTTTGAGCATATTTTGGGCCTGTATTTTTAAAATACTCTAACACGGAATAGACACGTACAGATCGCTCCTGCGACACAAAAATATCGAATTTTTGGGTGTTTTGAGCCTGAATTTGAGATATAAACGGGTACAGAATATGCATGCACATATCGACTTTGGGCACCCAAAATATCGATTTTTAGCATGTTCTGAGCCTCTATTTTGAAAACATTCTAGCACTGAGTAGGCATTTACAGATCGTTTCTGGGACCCAAAAATATTGAATTTTCGGGTGTTTTGAGCCTGAATTTGAGATATAACCGGGTACAGAGAATGCATACACATATAGACTTTGTGCACCTAAAATATCTATTTTCAGCATGTTTTGGGCCTGCATTTTAAAACCACTCTAACACGGAGTATGCATGTACAGATCGCTTCTGGGACATAAAAATATCGAATTTTCGGAGTTTTGAGCCTGAATTTGAGATATAAACGGGTACAGAGGATGCATGCACATATTGACTTTGGGCACATAAAATATCGATTTTCAGCATGTTTTGGGCCTGTATTTTAAAAACAATCTAACACGGGGTATGCACGTACAGATTGCTTCTGGGACCCAAAAACATTGAATTTTCGGGTGTTTTGAGCCTGAATTTGAGATATAAACGGGTACAGAAGATGCATACACATACTGACTTTGGGCACCCAAAATATCGATTTTGAGCATATTTTGGGTCTATATTTTTAAAACACTCTAACACGGAATAGACACGTACAGATCGCTCCTGGGACACAAATATATCGATTTTTTTGGGTGTTTTGAGCCTGAATTTGAGATATAAACGGGTACAGAAGATGCATGCACATATCGACTTTGGTACCCAAAATATCGATTTTTAGTATGTTTTGGGCTTATAATTTGAAAATATTCTAGCACTGAGTAGGCATGTACAGATCGCTTCTGGGACCCAAAAATATCGAATTTTCGGGGGTTTTGAGCCAGAATTTGGGATATAACCGGGTACAGAGGATACATGCACATATCGACTTTTTGCACTTAAAATATCGATTTTGAGCATGTTTTGGGTCTGTATCTTGAAAACATTCTAGCAAGGAGTAGGCATGTACAGATCTCTTCTGGGACCCCAAAATATCGAATTTTCTGGTGTTTTGAACCTGAATTAGGGATATACACGGGTACAGAAGATGCATACACATATTGACTTTGGGCACATAAAATATCGATTTTCAGCATGTTTTGGGCCTGTATTTTAAAAACACTATAACACGGAGTATGCACGTACAGATCGCTTCTGGGACCCAAAAATATTGAATTTTTTGGTGTTTTGAGCCTGAATGTGAGATATAAACGGGTACAGAAGATGCATGCACATATAGACTTTGGGCACCTAAAATATCGATTTTTAGTATTTTTTGGGCCTGTATTTTAAAAATACTCTAACACGGAGTAGACATGTACAGATCGCTTTTGGGACCCAAAAATATCGAATTTTCGGGTGTTTTGAGCCTGAATTTGAGATATAAACGGGTACAGAAGATGCATACACATATTGACTTTGGGCAGCTAAAATATCGATTTTCAGCATGTTTTAGGCATGTATTTTAAAAATACTCTAACACGGAGTATGCATGTACAGATGGCTTTTGGGACACAAAAATATCGAATATTCGGGTGTTTTGAGTCTGAATTTGAGACATAAACTGGTACAGAAGATGCATGCACATATCGACTTTGGGCACCCAAAATATCGATTTTGAGCATATTTTGGGCCTGTATTTTTAAAATACTCTAACACCCAATAGACATGCACAGATCGCTCCTGCGACACAAAAATATCGAATTTTTGGGTGTTTTGAGCCTGAATTTGAGATATAAACGGGTACAGAATATGCATGCACATATCGACTTTGGGCACCCAAAATATCGATTTTTAGCATGTTCTGAGCCTCTATTTTGAAAACATTCTAGCACTGAGTAGGCATGTACAGATAGTTTCTGGGACCCAAAAATATTGAATTTTCGGGTGTTTTGAGCCTGAATTTGAGATATAACCGGGTACAGAGAATGCATACACATATTGACTTTGTGCACCTAACATATCAATTTTCAGCATGTTTTGGGCCTGCATTTTAAAAACACTCTAACACGGAGTATGCATGTACAGATCGCTTCTGGGACACAAAAATATCAAATTTTCGGAGTTTTGAGCCTGAATTTGAGATATAACCGGGTACAGAGGATGCATACACATATTGACTTTGGGCACATAAAATATCGATTTTCAGCATGTTTTGGGACTGTATTTTAAAAACACTCTAACACGGAGTATGCACGTACAGATCGCTTCTGGGACCCAAAAATATTGAATTTTCGGGTGTTTTGAGCCTGAATGTGAGATATAAACGGGTTCAGAAGATGCATGCACATATCGACTTTGGGCACCCAAAATATCGATTTTGAGCATATTTTGGGCCTGTATTTTTAAAATACTCTAACACGGAATAGACACGTACAGATCGCTCCTGCGACACAAAAATATCGAATTTTTGGGTGTTTTGAGCCTGAATTTGAGATATAAACGGGTACAGAATATGCATGCACATATCGACTTTGGGCACCCAAAATATCGATTTTTAGCATGTTCTGAGCCTCTATTTTGAAAACATTCTAGCACTGAGTAGGCATTTACAGATCGTTTCTGGGACCCAAAAATATTGAATTTTCGGGTGTTTTGAGCCTGAATTTGAGATATAACCGGGTACAGAGAATGCATACACATATAGACTTTGTGCACCTAAAATATCTATTTTCAGCATGTTTTGGGCCTGCATTTTAAAACCACTCTAACACGGAGTATGCATGTACAGATCGCTTCTGGGACATAAAAATATCGAATTTTCGGAGTTTTGAGCCTGAATTTGAGATATAAACGGGTACAGAGGATGCATGCACATATTGACTTTGGGCACATAAAATATCGATTTTCAGCATGTTTTGGGCCTGTATTTTAAAAACAATCTAACACGGGGTATGCACGTACAGATTGCTTCTGGGACCCAAAAACATTGAATTTTCGGGTGTTTTGAGCCTGAATTTGAGATATAAACGGGTACAGAAGATGCATACACATACTGACTTTGGGCACCCAAAATATCGATTTTGAGCATATTTTGGGTCTATATTTTTAAAACACTCTAACACGGAATAGACACGTACAGATCGCTCCTGGGACACAAATATATCGATTTTTTTGGGTGTTTTGAGCCTGAATTTGAGATATAAACGGGTACAGAAGATGCATGCACATATCGACTTTGGTACCCAAAATATCGATTTTTAGTATGTTTTGGGCTTATAATTTGAAAATATTCTAGCACTGAGTAGGCATGTACAGATCGCTTCTGGGACCCAAAAATATCGAATTTTCGGGGGTTTTGAGCCAGAATTTGGGATATAACCGGGTACAGAGGATACATGCACATATCGACTTTTTGCACCTAAAATATCGATTTTAAGCATGTTTTGGGTCTGTATCTTCAAAACATTCTAGCAAGAAGTAGGCATGTACAGATCGCTTCTGGGACACAAAAATATCAAATTTTCGGAGTTTTGAGCCTGAATTTGAGATATAACCGGGTACAGAGGATGCATACACATATTGACTTTGGGCACATAAAATATCGATTTTCAGCATGTTTTGGGCCTGTATTTTGAAAATACTCTAACACGGAGTACGCATGTACAGATCGCTTTGGGGACCCAAAAATATCGAATTTTCGGTGTTTTGAGCCTGAATTTGAGATATAAACGGGTACAGAAAATGCATGCACATATCGACTTTTTGCATTTAATATATCGATTTTTAGTATGTTTTGGGCCTGTATTTTAAAAATACTCTAACACGGAGTAGACATGTACAGATCGCTTTTGGGACCTAAAAATATCAAATTTTCGGGTGTTTTGACCCTATATTTGAGATATAAACGGGTACAGAAGATGCATACACATACTGACTTTGGGCAGCTAAAATATCTATTTTCAGCATGTTTTAAGCCTGTATTTTAAAAATACTCTAACACGGAGTATGCATGTACAGATGGCTTTTGGGACCCAAAAATATCGAATATTCGGGTGTTTTGAGTCTGAATTTGAGATATAAACGGGTACAGAAGATGCATGCACATATCGACTTAGGGCACCCAAAATATCGACTTTAAGCATGTTCTGAGCCTCTTTTTTGAAAACATTCTAGCACTGAGTAGGCATGTACAGATCGTTTCTGGGACCCAAAAATATCGAATATTCGGGTGTTTTGAGTCTGAATTTGAGACATAAACGGGTACAGAAGATGCATGCATATATCGACTTTGGGCACCCAAAATATCGATTTAGAGCATATTTTGGGCCTGTATTTTTAAAATACTCTAACACGGAGTAGACACGTACAGATCGCTTCTGGGACACAAAAATATCGATTTTTTGGGTGTTTTGAGCCTGAATTTGAGATATAAACGGGTACAGAAGATGCATGCACATATCGACTTTGGGCACCCAAAATATTGATTTTTAGCATGTTCTGAGCCTCTATTTTGAAAACATTCTAGCACTGAGTAGGCATGTACAGATCGCTTCTGGGACCCAAAAATATTGAATTTTTGGGTGTTTTGAGCCTGAATTTAAGATATAACCGGGTACAGAGTATGCATACACATATTGACTTTGTGCACCTAAAATATCAATTTTCAGCATGTTTTGGGCCTGCATTTTAAAAACACTCTAACACGGACTATGCATGTACAGATCGCTTCTGGGACATAAAAATATCGAATTTTCGTAGTTTTGAGCGTGAATTTGATATATAACCGGGTACAGAGGATGCATACACATATTGACTTTGGGAACATAAAATATCGATTTTCAGCATGTTTTAGGCCTGTATTTTAAAAACACTCTAACACGGAGTATGCACGTACAGATCGCTTCTGGGACCCAAAAACATTGAATTTTCGGGTGTTTTGAGCCTGAATTTGAGATATAAACGGGTACAGAAGATTCATGCACATATCGACTTTGGGCACCTATAATATCGATTTTGAGCATCTTTTGGGCCTGTATTTTGAAAATACTCAAACACGGTGTAGACATGTACAGATCGCTTCTGGGACACAAAAATATCGATTTTTTTGGGTGTTTTGAGCCTGAATTTGAGATATAAACGGGTACAGAAGATGCATGCACATATCGACTTTGGCACCCAAAATATCGATTTTTAGTATGTTTTGGGCGTATAATTTGAAAATATTCTAGCACTGAGTAGGCATGTACAGATCGCTTCAGGGACCCAAAAATATTGAATTTTCGGGGGTTTTGAGCCAGAATTTGAGATATAACCGGGTACAGAGGATACATGCACATATCGACTTTTTGCACCTAAAATATCGATTTTGATCATGTTTTGGGTCTGTATCTTGAAAAAATTCTAGCAAGGAGTAGGCATGTACAGATCGCTTCTGGGACCCAAAAATATCGAATTTTTGGGTGTTTTGAACCTGAATTTGGGATATAGACGGATACAGAAGAAGCATGCACATATCGACTTTGGGCACCTAAAATATCGATTTTGAGCATGTTTTGGGCCTGTATTTTGTAAATACTCTAACACGGAGTAGGCATGTACAGATCGCTTCGAGGACCCAAAAATATCGAATTTTCGGTGTTTTGAGCCTGAATTTGAGATATAAACGGGTACAGAAGATGCATGCACATATCGACTTAGGGCACCCAAAATATCGACTTTAAGCATGTTCTGAGCCTCTATTTTGAAAACATTCTAGCACTGAGTAGGCATGTACAGATCGTTTCTGGGACCCAAAAATATCGAATATTCGGGTGTTTTGAGTCTGAATTTGACACATAAACGGGTACAGAAGATGCATGCATATATCGACTTTGGGCACCCAAAATATCGATTTAGAGCATATTTTGGGCCTGTATTTTTAAAATACTCTAACACGGAGTAGACACGTACAGATCGCTTCTGGGACACAAAAATATCGATTTTTTGGGTGTTTTGAGCCTGAATTTGAGATATAAACGGGTACAGAAGATGCATGCACATATCGACTTTGGGCACCCAAAATATTGATTTTTAGCATGTTCTGAGCCTCTATTTTGAAAACATTCTAGCACTGAGTAGGCATGTACAGATCGCTTCTGGGACCCAAAAATATTGAATTTTTGGGTGTTTTGAGCCTGAATTTAAGATATAACCGGGTACAGAGTATGCATACACATATTGACTTTGTGCACCTAAAATATCAATTTTCAGCATGTTTTGGGCCTGCATTTTAAAAACACTCTAACACGGAGTATGCATGTACAGATCGCTTCTGGGACACAAAAATATCGAATTTTCGTAGTTTTGAGCGTGAATTTGATATATAACCGGGTACAGAGGATGCATACACATATTGACTTTGGGAACATAAAATATCGATTTTCAGCATGTTTTAGGCCTGTATTTTAAAAATACTCTAACACGGAGTATGCACGTACAGATCGCTTCTGGGACCCAAAAACATTGAATTTTCGGGTGTTTTGAGCCTGAATTTGAGATATAAACGGGTACAGAAGATTCATGCAAATATCGAATTTGGGCACCTATAATATCGATTTTGAGCATCTTTTGGGCCTGTATTTTGAAAATACTCAAACACGGTGTAGACATGTACAGATCGCTTCTGGGACACAAAAATATCGATTTTTTTGGGTGTTTTGAGCCTGAATTTGAGATATAAACGGGTACAGAAGATGCATGCACATATCGACTTTGGCACCCAAAATATCGATTTTTAGTATGTTTTGGGCGTATAATTTGAAAATATTCTAGCACTGAGTAGGCATGTACAGATCGCTTCTGGGACCCAAAAATATCGAATTTTCGGGGGTTTTGAGCCAGAATTTGGGATATAACCGGGTACAGAGGATACATGCACATATCGACTTTTTGTACCTAAAATATCGATTTTGATCATGTTTTGGGTCTGTATCTTGAGAAAATTCTAGCAAGGAGTAGGCATGTACAGATCGCTTCTGGGACCCAAAAATTTCGAATTTTTGGGTGTTTTGAACCTGAATTTGGGATATAGACGGATAAAGAAGAAGCATGCACATATCGACTTTGGGCACCTAAAATATCGATTTTGAGCATGTTTTGGGCCTGTATTTTGCAAATACTCTAACACGGAGTAGGCATGTACAGATCGCTTCGAGGACCCAAAAATATCGAATTTTCGGTGTTTTGAGCCTGAATTTGAGATATAAACGGGTACATAAAATGCAAGCACTTTTCGACTTTTTGCACCTAA
This sequence comes from Petrolisthes cinctipes, assembly GCA_033782935.1. Classification (NCBI taxonomy): domain Eukaryota; kingdom Metazoa; phylum Arthropoda; class Malacostraca; order Decapoda; family Porcellanidae; genus Petrolisthes; species Petrolisthes cinctipes. The sequence continues at coordinate 7,381,144 of JAWQEG010000043.1, read as the reverse complement.
AATATCGATTTTAAGCATATTTTGGGTCTGTATCTTCAAAACATTCTAGCAAGAAGTAGGCATGTACAGATTGCTTCTGGGACTTAAAAATATCGAATTTTCGAGTGTTTTGAACCTGAATTTGGGATATAGACGGTTACAGAAGATGCATACACATATTGACTTTGTGCACTTAAAATATCGATTTTGAGCATGTTTTGGGCCTGTATTTTGAAAATACTCTAACACGGAGTACGCATGTACAGATCGCTTCGGGGACACAAAAATATCGAATTTTCGGTGTTTTGAGCCTGAATTTGAGATATAAACGGGTACAGAATATGCATACACATATTGACTTTGGGCAGCTAAAATATCGATTTTAAGCATGTTTTAGGCCTGTATTTTAAAAATACTCTAACACGGAGTATGCATGTACAGATGTCTTTTGGGACCCAAAAATATCGAATATTCGGGTGTTTTGAGTCTGAATTTGAGACATAAACTGGTACAGAAGATGCATGCACATATCGACTTTGGGCACCCAAAATATCGATTTTGAGCATATTTTGGGCCTGTATTTTTAAAATACTCTAACACCCAATAGACACGTAAAGATCGCTCCAGGGACACAAAAATATCGAATTTTTGGGTGTTTTGAGCCTGAATTTGAGATATAAACGGGTACAGAATATGCATGCACATATCGACTTTGGGCACCCAAAATATCGATTTTAAGCATGTTTTGGGTCTGTATCTTCAATACATTCTAGCAAGAAGTAGGCATGTACAGATTGCTTCTGGGACCCAAAAATATCGAATTTTCGAGTGTTTTAAACCTGAATTTGGGATATAGACGGTTACAGAAGATGCATACACATATTGACTTTGGGCACCTAAAATATCGATTTTGAGCATGTTTTGGGCCTGTATTTTGAAAATACTCTAACACGGAGTACGCATGTACAGATCGCTTCGGGGACCCAAAAATATCGAATTTTTGGGTGTTTTGAGCCTTAATTTGAGATATAAACGGGTACAGAAGATGCATGCACATATCGACTTTGGGCACCCAAAATATCGATTTTGAGCATATTTTGGGTCTATATTTTTAAAACACTCTAACACGTAATAGACACGTACAGATCGCTCCTGGGACACAAAAATATCGAATTTTTGGGTGTTTTGAGCCTGAATTTGAGATATAAACGGGTACAGAAGATGCATGCACATATCGACTTAGGGCACCCAAAATATCGACTTTAAGCATGTTCTGAGCCTCTATTTTGAAAACATTCTAGCACTGAGTAGGCATGTACAGATCGTTTCTGGGACCCAAAAATATTGAATTTTCGGGTGTTTTGACCCTGAATTTGAGATATAACCGGGTACAGAGAATGCATACACATATTGACTTTGTGCACCTAACATATCAATTTTCAGCATGTTTTGGGCCTGCATTTTAAAAACACTCTAACACGGAGTATGCATGTACAGATCTCTTCTGGGACCCCAAAATATTGAATTTTCTGGTGTTTTGAACCTGAATTAGGGATATACACGGGTACAGAAGATGCATACACATATTGACTTTGGGCACATAAAATATCGATTTTCAGCATGTTTTGGGCCTGTATTTTAAAAACACTCTAACACGGAGTATGCACGTACAGATCGCTTCTGGGACCCAAAAATATTGAATTTTCGGGTGTTTTGAGCCTGAATGTGAGATATAAACGGGTACAGAAGATGCATGCACAAATAGACTTTGGGCACCTAAAATATCGATTTTTAGTATGTTTTGGGCCTGTATTTTAAAAATACTCTAACACGGAGTAGACATGTACAGATCGCTTTTGGGACCCAAAAATATCGAATTTTCGGGTGTTTTGAGCCTGAATTTGAGATATAAACGGGTACAGAAGATGCATACACATATTGACTTTGGGCAGCTAAAATATCGATTTTCAGCATGTTTTAGGCCTGTATTTTAAAAATACTCTAACACGGAGTATGCATGTACAGATGGCTTTAAGGACACAAAAATATCGAATATTCGGGTGTTTTGAGTCTGAATTTGAGACATAAACTGGTACAGAAGATGCATGCACATATCGACTTTGGGCACCCAAAATATCGATTTTGAGCATATTTTGGGCCTGTATTTTTAAAACATTCTAGCACTGAGTAGGCATTTACAGATCGTTTCTGGGACCCAAAAATATTGAATTTTCGGGTGTTTTGAGCCTGAATTTGAGATATAAACGGGTACAGAGAATACATACACATATTGACTTTGTGCACCTAAAATATCTATTTTCAGCATGTTTTGGGCCTGCATTTTAAAAACACTCTAACACGGAGTATGCATGTACAGATCGCTTCTGGGACATAAAAATATCGAATTTTCGGAGTTTTGAGCCTGAATTTGAGATATAACCGGGTACAGAGGATGCATACACATATTGACTTTGGGCACATAAAATATCGATATTCAGCATGTTTTGGGCCTGTATTTTAAAAACAATCTAACACGGGGTATGCACGTACAGATCGCTTCTGGGACACAAAAACATTGAATTTTCGGGTGTTTTGAGCCTGAATTTGAGATATAAACGGGTACAGAAGATGCATACACATACTGACTTTGGGCACCCAAAATATCGATTTTGAGCATATTTTGGTTCTATATTTTTAAAACACTCTAACACGGAATAGACACGTACAGATCGCTCCTGGGATACAAAAATATCGATTTTTTTGGGTGTTTTGAGCCTGAATTTGAGATATAAACGGGTACAGAAGATGCATGCACATATCGACTTTGGCACCCAAAATATCGATTTTTAGTATGTTTTGGACTTATAATTTGAAAATATTCTAGCACTGAGTAGGCATGTACAGATCGCTTCTGGGACCCAAAAATATCGAATTTTCGGGGGTTTTGAGCCAGAATTTGGGATATAACCGGGTACAGAGGATACATGCACATATCGACTTTTTGAACCTAAAATATCGATTTTAAGCATGTTTTGGGTCTGTATCTTCAAAACATTCTAGCAAGAAGTAGGCATGTACAGATTGCTTCTGGGACCCAAAAATATCGAATTTTCGAGTGTTTTGAACCTGAATTTGGGATATAGACGGTTACAGAAGATGCATACACATATTGACTTTGGGCACTTAAAATATCGATTTTGAGCATGTTTTGGGCCTGTATTTTGAAAATACTCTAACACGGAGTACGCATGTACAGATCGCTTCGGGGACCCAAAAATATCGAATTTTTGGGTGTTTTGAGCCTGAATTTGAGATATAAACGGGTACAGAAGATGCATGCACATATCGACTTTGGGCACCCAAAATATCGATTTTTAGCATGTTCTGAGCCTCTATTTTGAAAACATTCTAGCACTGAGTAGGCATGTACAGATCGTTTCTGGGACCCAAAAATATTGAATTTTCGGGTGTTTTGAGCCTGAATTTGAGATATAACCGGGTACAGAGAATGCATACACATATTGACTTTGTGCACCTAACATATCAATTTTCAGCATGTTTTGGGCCTGCATTTTAAAAACACTCTAACACGGAGTATGCATGTACAGATCGCTTCTGGGACACAAAAATATCAAATTTTCTGAGTTTTGAGCCTGAATTTGAGATATAACCGGGTACAGAGGATGCATACACATATTGACTTTGGGCACATAAAATATCGATTTTCAGCATGTTTTGGGCCTGTATTTTAAAAACACTCTAACACGGAGTATGCACTTACAGATCGCTTCTGGGACCCAAAAATATTGAATTTTCGGGTGTTTTGAGCCTGAATGTGAGATATAAACGGGTACAGAAGATGCATGCACATATAGACTTTGGGCACCTAAAATATCGATTTTTAGTATGTTTTGGGCCTGTATTTTAAAAATACTCTAACACGGATTAGACATGTACAGATCGCTTTTGGGACCCAAAAATATCGAATTTTCGGGTGTTTTGAGCCTGAATTTGAGATATAAACGGGTACAGAAGATGCATACACATATTGACTTTGGGCAGCTAAAATATCGATTTTCAGCATGTTTTAGGCCTGTATTTTAAAAATACTCTAACACGGAGTATGCATGTACAGCTGGCTTTTGGGACCCAAAAATATCGAATATTCGGTTGTTTTGAGTCTGAATTTGAGATATAAACTGATACAGAAGATGCATGCACATATCGACTTTGGGCACCCAAAATATCGATTTTGAGCATATTTTGGGTCTATATTTTTAAAACACTCTAACACGTAATAGACACGTACTGATCGCTCCTGGGACACAAAAATATCGAATTTTTGGGTGTTTTGAGCCTGAATTTGAGATATAAACGGGTACAGAAGATGCATGCACATATCGACTTAAGGCACCCAAAATACCGACTTTAAGCATGTTCTGAGCCTCTATTTTGAAAACATTCTAGCACTGAGTAGGCATGTACAGATCGTTTCTGGGACCCAAAAATATTGAATTTTCGGGTGTTTTGACCCTGAATTTGAGATATAACCGGGTACAGAGAATGCATACACATATTGACTTTGTGCACCTACAATATCAATTTTCAGCATGTTTTGGGCCTGCATTTTAAAAACACTCTAACACGGAGTATGCATGTACAGATCTCTTCTGGGACCCCAAAATATCGAATTTTCTGGTGTTTTGAACCTGAATTAGGGATATACACGGGTACAGAAGATGCATACACATATTGACTTTGGGCACATAAAATATCGATTTTCAGCATGTTTTGGGCCTGTATTTTAAAAACACTCTAACACGTAATAGACACGTACAGATCGCTCCTGGGACACAAAAATATCGAATTTTTAGGTGTTTTGAGCCTGAATTTGAGATATAAACGGGTACAGAAGATGCATGCACATATCGACTTAGGGCACCCAAAATATCGACTTTAAGCATGTTCTGAGCCTCTATTTTGAAAACATTCTAGCACTGAGTAGGCATGTACAGATCGCTTCTGGGACCCAAAAATATTGAATTTTCGGGTGTTTTGAGCCTGAATGTGAGATATAAACGGGTACAGAAGATGCATGCACATATAGACTTTGGGCACCTAAAATATCGATTTTTAGTATGTTTTGGGCGTGTATTTTAAAAATACTCTAACACGGAGTAGAAATGTACAGATCGCTTTTGGGACCCAAAAATATCGAATTTTCGGGTGTTTTGAGCCTGAATTTGAGATATAAACGGGTACAGAAGATGCATACACATATTGACTTTGGGCAGCTAAAATATCGATTTTCAGCATGTTTTAGGCCTGTATTTTAAAAATACTCTAACACGGAGTATGCATGTACAGATGGCTTTTGGGACACAAAAATATCGAATATTCGGGTGTTTTGAGTCTGAATTTGAGACATAAACTGGTACAGAAGATGCATGCACATATCGACTTTGGGCACCCAAAATATCGATTTTGAGCATATTTTGGGCCTGTATTTTTAAAATACTCTAACACGGAATAGACACGTACAGATCGCTCCTGCGATACAAAAATATCGAATTTTTGGTTGTTTTGAGCCTGAATTTGAGATATAAACGGGTACAGAATATGCATGCACATATCGACTTTGGGCACCCAAAATATCGATTTTTAGCATGTTCTGAGAATCTATTTTGAAAACATTCTAGCACTGAGTAGGCATTTACAGATCGTTTCTGGGACCCAAAAATATTGAATTTTCGGGTGTTTTGAGCCTGAATTTGAGATATAAACGGGTACAGAGAATGCATACACATATTGACTTTGTGCACCTAAAATATCTATTTTCAGCATGTTTTGGGCCTGTATTTTAAAAACAATCTAACACGGGGTATGCACGTACAGATCGCTTCTGGGACCCAAAAACATTGAATTTTCGGGTGTTTTGAGCCTGAATTTGAGATATAAACGGGTACAGAAGATGCATACACATACTGACTTTGGGCACCCAAAATATCGATTTTGAGCATATTTTGGGTCTATATTTTTAAAACACTCTAACACGGAATAGACACGTACAGATCGCTCCTGGGACACAAAAATATCGATTTTTTTGGGTGTTTTGAGCCTGAATTTGAGATATAAACGGGTACAGAAGATGCATGCACATATCGACTTTGGCACCCAAAATATCGATTTTTAGTATGTTTTGGAATTATAATTTGAAAATATTCTAGCACTGAGTAGGCATGTACAGATCGCTTCTGGGACCCTAAAATATCGAATTTTCGGGGGTTTTGAGCCAGAATTTGGGATATAACCGGGTACAGAGGATACATGCACATATCTACTTTTTGCACCTAAAATATCGATTTTAAGCATGTTTTGGGTCTGTATCTTAAAAACATTCTAGCAAGAAGTAGGCATGTACAGATTGCTTCTGGGACCCAAAAATATCGAATTTTCGAGTGTTTTGAACTTGAATTTGGGATATAGACGGTTACAGAAGATGCATACACATATTGACTTTGGGCACTTAAAATATCGATTTTGAGCATGTTTTGGGCCTGTATTTTGAAAATACTCTAACACGGAGTACGCATGTACAGATCGCTTCTGGGACCCCGAAATATCGAATTTTTGGGAGTTTTGAGCCTGAATTTGAGATATAAACGGGTACAGAAGATGCATGCACATATCGACTTTAGGCACCCAAAATATCGATTTTTAGCATGTTCTGAGCCTCTATTTTGAAAACATTCTAGCACTGAGTAGGCATGTACAGACCGTTTCTGGGACCCAAAAATATTGAATTTTCGGGTGTTTTGAGCCTGAATTTGAGATATAACCGGGTACAGAGAATGCATACACATATTGACTTTGTGCACCTAACATATCAATTTTCAGCATGTTTTGGGCCTGCATTTTAAAAACACTCTAACACGGAGTATGCATGTACAGATCGCTTCTGGGACACAAAAATATCAAATTTTCGGAGTTTTGAGCCTGAATTTGAGATATAACCGGGTACAGAGGATGCATACACATATTGACTTTGGGCACATAAAATATCGATTTTCAGCATGTTTTGGGCCTGTATTTTAAAAACACTCTAACACGGAGTATGCACGTACAGATCGCTTCTGGGACCCAAAAATATTGAATTTTCGGGTGTTATGAGCCTGAATGTGAGATATAAACGGGTACAGAAGATGCATGCACATATAGACTTTGGGCACCTAAAATATCGATTTTTAGTATGTTTTGGGCCTGTATTTTAAAAATACTCTAACACGGAGTAGACATGTACAGATCGCTTTTGGGACCCAAAAATATCGAATTTTCGGGTGTTTTGAGCCTGAATTTGAGATATAAACGGGTACAGAAGATGCATACACATATTGACTTTGGGCAGCTAAAATATCGATTTTCAGCATGTTTTAGGCCTGTATTTTAAAAATACTCTAACACGGAGTATGCATGTACAGATGGCTTTTGGGACACAAAAATATCGAATATTCGGGTGTTTTGAGTCTGAATTTGAGACATAAACTGGTACAGAAGATGCATGCACATATCGACTTTGGGCACCCAAAATATCGATTTTGAGCATATTTTGGGCCTGTATTTTTAAAATACTCTAACACGGAATAGACACGTACAGATCGCTCCTGCGACACAAAAATATCGAATTTTTGGGTGTTTTGAGCCTGAATTTGAGATATAAACGGGTACAGAATATGCATGCACATATCGACTTTGGGCACCCAAAATATCGATTTTTAGCATGTTCTGAGCCTCTATTTTGAAAACATTCTAGCACTGAGTAGGCATTTACAGATCGTTTCTGGGACCCAAAAATATTGAATTTTCGGGTGTTTTGAGCCTGAATTTGAGATATAACCGGGTACAGAGAATGCATACACATATTGACTTTGTGCACCTAAAATATCTATTTTCAGCATGTTTTGGGCCTGCATTTTAAAACCACTCTAACACGGAGTATGCATGTACAGATCGCTTCTGGGACATAAAAATATCGAATTTTCGGAGTTTTGAGCCTGAATTTGAGATATAACCGAGTACAGAGGATGCATGCACATATTGACTTTGGGCACATAAAATATCGATTTTCAGCATGTTTTGGGCCTGTATTTTAAAAACAATCTAACACGGGGTATGCACGTACAGATCGCTTCTGGGACCCAAAAAACATCAAATTTTCGGGTGTTTTGAGCCTGAATTTGAGATATAAACGGGTACAGAAGATGCATACACATACTGACTTTGGGCACCCAAAATATCGATTTTGAGCATATTTTGGGTCTATATTTTTAAAACACTCTAACACGGAATAGACACGTACAGATCGCTCCTGGGACACAAATATATCTATTTTTTTGGGTGTTTTGAGCCTGAATTTGAGATATAAACGGGTACAGAAGATGCATGCACATATCGACTTTGGCACCCAAAATATCGATTTTTAGTATGTTTTGGGCTTATAATTTGAAAATATTCTAGCACTGAGTAGGCATGTACAGATCGCTTCTGGGACCCAAAAATATCGAATTTTCGGGGGTTTTGAGCCAGAATTTGGGATATAACCGGGTACAGAGGATACATGCACATATCGACTTTTTGCACCTAAAATATAGATTTTAAGCATGTTTTGGATCTGTATCTTCAAAACATTCTAGCAAGAAGTAGGCATGTACAGATCGCTTCTGGGACACAAAAATATCAAATTTTCGGAGTTTTGAGCCTGAATTTGAGATATAACCGGGTACAGAGGATGCATACACATATTGACTTTGGGCACATAAAATATCGATTTTCAGCATGTTTTGGGCCTGTATTTTGAAAATACTCTAACACGGAGTACGGATGTACAGATCGCTTCGGGGACCCAAAAATATCGAATTTTCGGTGTTTTGAGCCTGAATTTGAGATATAAACGGGTACAGAAAATGCATGCACATATTGACTTTTTGCATTTAATATATCGATTTTTAGTATGTTTTGTGCCTGTATTTTAAAAATACTCTAACACGGAGTAGACATGTACAGATCGCTTTTGGGACCTAAAAATATCAAATTTTCGGGTGTTTTGACCCTATATTTGAGATATAAACGGGTACAGAAGATGGATACACATATTGACTTTGGGCAGCTAAAATATCTATTTTCAGCATGTTTTAAGCCTGTATTTTAAAAATACTCTAACACGGAGTATGCATGTACAGATGGCTTTTGGGACCCAAAAATATCGAATATTCGGGTGTTTTGAGTCTGAATTTGAGATATAAACGGGTACAGAAGATGCATGCACATATCGACTTAGGGCACCCAAAATATCGACTTTAAGCATGTTCTGAGCCTCTATTTTGAAAACATTCTAGCACTGAGTAGGCATGTACAGATCGTTTCTGGGACCCAAAAATATCGAATATTCGGGTGTTTTGAGTCTGAATTTGACACATAAACGGGTACAGAAGATGCATGCATATATCGACTTTGGGCACCCAAAATATCGATTTAGAGCATATTTTGGGCCTGTATTTTTAAAATACTCTAACACGGAGTAGACACGTACAGATCGCTTCTGGGACACAAAAATATCGATTTTTTGGGTGTTTTGAGCCTGAATTTGAGATATAAACGGGTACAGAAGATGCATGCACATATCGACTTTGGGCACCCAAAATATTGATTTTTAGCATGTTCTGAGCCTCTATTTTGAAAACATTCTAGCACTGAGTAGGCATGTACAGATCGCTTCTGGGACCCAAAAATATTGAATTTTTGGGTGTTTTGAGCCTGAATTTAAAATATAACCGGGCACAGAGTATGCATACACATATTGACTTTGTGCACCTAAAATATCAATTTTCAGCATGTTTTGGGCCTGCATTTTAAAAACACTCTAACACGGAGTATGCATGTACAGATCGCTTCTGGGACATAAAAATATCGAATTTTCGTAGTTTTGAGCGTGAATTTGATATATAACCGGGTACAGAGGATGCATACACATATTGACTTTGGGAACATAAAATATCGATTTTCAGCATGTTTTAGGCCTGTATTTTAAAAACACTCTAACACGGAGTATGCATGTACAGATGGCTTTTGGGACCCAAAAATATCGAATATTCGGGTGTTTTGAGTCTGAATTTGAGATATAAACGGGTACAGAAGATGCATGCACATATCGACTTAGGGCACCCAAAATATCGACTTTAAGCATGTTCTGAGCCTCTATTTTGAAAACATTCTAGCACTGAGTAGGCATGTACAGATCGTTTCTGGGACCCAAAAATATCGAATATTCGGGTGTTTTGAGTCTGAATTTGACACATAAACGGGTACAGAAGATGCATGCATATATCGACTTTGGGCACCCAAAATATCGATTTAGAGCATATTTTGGGCCTGTATTTTTAAAATACTCTAACATGGAGTAGACACGTACAGATCGCTTCTGGGACACAAAAATATCGATTTTTTGGGTGTTTTGAGCCTGAATTTGAGATATAAACGGGTACAGAAGATGCATGCACATATCGACTTTGGGCACCCAAAATATTGATTTTTAGCATGTTCTGAGCCTCTATTTTGAAAACATTCTAGCACTGAGTAGGCATGTACAGATCGCTTCTGGGACCCAAAAATATTGAATTTTTGGGTGTTTTGAGCCTGAATTTAAAATATAACCGGGCACAGAGTATGCATACACATATTGACTTTGTGCACCTAAAATATCAATTTTCAGCATGTTTTGGGCCTGCATTTTAAAAACACTCTAACACGGAGTATGCATGTACAGATCGCTTCTGGGACATAAAAATATCGAATTTTCGTAGTTTTGAGCGTGAATTTGATATATAACCGGGTACAGAGGATGCATACACATATTGACTTTGGGAACATAAAATATCGATTTTCAGCATGTTTTAGGCCTGTATTTTAAAAACACTCTAACACGGAGTATGCACGTACAGATCGCTTCTGGGACCCAAAAACATTGAATTTTCGGGTGTTTTGAGCCTGAATTTGAGATATAAACGGGTACAGAAGATTCATCATGCACATATCGACTTTGGGCACCTTTAATATCGATTTTGAGCATCTTTTGGGCCTGTATTTTGAAAATACTCAAACACGGTGTAGACATGTACAGATCGCTTCTGGGACACAAAAATATCGATTTTTTGGGGTGTTTTGAGCCTGAATTTGAGATATAAACGGGTACAGAAGATGCATGCACATATCGACTTTGGCACCCAAAATATCGATTTTTAGTATGTTTTGGGCGTATAATTTGAAAATATTCTAGCACTGAGTAGGCATGTACAGATCGCTTCTGGGACCCAAAAATATCGAATTTTCGGGGGTTTTGAGCCAGAATTTGGGATATAACCGTGTACAGAGGATACATGCACATATCGACTTTTTGCACCTAAAATATCGATTTTGATCATGATTTGGGTCTGTATCTTGAAAAAATTCTAGCAAGGAGTAGGCATGTACAGATCGCTTCTGGGACCCAAAAATTTCGAATTTTTGGGTGTTTTGAACCTGAATTTGGGATATAGACGGATACAGAAGAAGCATGCACATATCGACTTTGGGCACCTAAAATATCGATTTTGAACATGTTTTGGGCCTGTATTTTGCAAATACTCTAACACGGAGTAGGCATGTACAGTTCGCTTCGAGGACCCAAAAATATCGAATTTTCGGTGTTTTGAGCCTGAATTTGAGATATAAACGGGTACAGAAAATGCATGCACATATCGACTTTTTGCATTTAATATATCGATTTTTAGTATGTTTTGGGCCTGTATTTTAAAAATACTCTAACACGGAGTAGACATGTACAGATCGCTTTTGGGACCTAAAAATAACGAATTTTCGGGTGTTTTGACCCTGAATTTGAGATATAAACGGGTACAGAAGATGCATACACATATTGACTTTGGGCAGCTAAAATATCTATTTTCAGCATGTTTTAGGCCTGTATTTTTAAAATACTCTAACACGGAGTATGCATGTACAGATGGCTTTTGGGACCCAAAAATATCGAATATTCGGGTGTTTTGAGTCTGAATTTGAGATATAAACGGGTACAGAAGATGCATGCACATATCGACTTAGGGCACCCAAAATATCGACTTTAAGCATGTTCTGAGCCTCTATTTTGAAAACATTCTAGCACTGAGTAGGCATGTACAGATCGTTTCTGGGACCCAAAAATATCGAATATTCGGGTGTTTTGAGTCTGAATTTGACACATAAACGGGTACAGAAGATGCATGCATATATCGACTTTGGGCACCCAAAATATCGATTTAGAGCATATTTTGGGCCTGTATTTTTAAAATACTCTAACACGTAGTAGACACGTACAGATCGCTTCTGGGACACAAAAATATCGATTTTTTTGGGTGTTTTGAGCCTGAATTTGAGATATAAACGGGTACAGAAGATGCATGCACATATCGACTTTGGCACCCAAAATATTGATTTTTAGCATGTTCTGAGCCTCTATTTTGAAAACATTCTAGCACTGAGTAGGCATGTACAGATCGCTTCTGGGACCCAAAAATATTGAATTTTTGGGTGTTTTGAGCCTGAATTTAAGATATAACCGGGTACAGAGTATGCATACACATATTGACTTTGTGCACCTAAAATATCAATTTTCAGCATGTTTTGGGCCTGCATTTTAAAAACACTCTAACACGGAGTATGCATGTACAGATCGCTTCTGGGACATAAAAATATCGAATTTTCGTAGTTTTGAGCGTGAATTTGATATATAACCGGGTACAGAGGATGCATACACATATTGACTTTGGGAACATAAAATATCGATTTTCAGCATGTTTTAGGCCTGTATTTTAAAAATACTCTAACACGGAGTATGCACGTACAGATCGCTTCTGGGACCCAAAAACATTGAATTTTCGGGTGTTTTGAGCCTGAATTTGAGATATAAACGGGTACAGAAGATTCATCATGCACATATCGACTTTGGGCACCTTTAATATCGATTTTGAGCATCTTTTGGGCCTGTATTTTGAAAATACTCAAACACGGTGTAGACATGTACAGATCGCTTCTGGGACACAAAAATATCGATTTTTTTGGGTGTTTTGAGCCTGAATTTGAGATATAAACGGGTACAGAAGATGCATGCACATATCGACTTTGGCACCCAAAATATCGATTTTTATTATGTTTTGGGCGTATAATTTGAAAATATTCTAGCACTGAGTAGGCATGTACAGATCGCTTCTGGGACCCAAAAATATCGAATTTTCGGGGGTTTTGAGCCAGAATTTGGGATATAACCGGGTACAGAGGATACATGCACATATCGACTTTTTGCACCTAAAATATCGATTTTGATCATGATTTGGGTCTGTATCTTGAAAAAATTCTAGCAAGGAGTAGGCATGTACAGATCGCTTCTGGGACCCAAAAATTTCGAATTTTTGGGTGTTTTGAACCTGAATTTGGGATATAGACGGATACAGAAGAAGCATGCACATATCGACTTTGGGCACCTAAAATATCGATTTTGAACATGTTTTGGGCCTGTATTTTGCAAATACTCTAACACGGAGTAGGCATGTACAGTTCGCTTCGAGGACCCAAAAATATCGAATTTTCGGTGTTTTGAGCCTGAATTTGAGATATAAACGGGTACAGAAAATGCATGCACATATCGACTTTTTGCATTTAATATATCGATTTTTAGTATGTTTTGGGCCTGTATTTTAAAAATACTCTAACACGGAGTAGACATGTACAGATCGCTTTTGGGACCTAAAAATAACGAATTTTCGGGTGTTTTGACCCTGAATTTGAGATATAAACGGGTACAGAAGATGCATACACATATTGACTTTGGGCAGCTAAAATATCTATTTTCAGCATGTTTTAGGCCTGTATTTTTAAAATACTCTAACACGGAGTATGCATGTACAGATGGCTTTTGGGACCCAAAAATATCGAATATTCGGGTGTTTTGAGTCTGAATTTGAGATATAAACGGGTACAGAAGATGCATGCACATATCGACTTAGGGCACCCAAAATATCGACTTTAAGCATGTTCTGAGCCTCTATTTTGAAAACATTCTAGCACTGAGTAGGCATGTACAGATCGTTTCTGGGACCCAAAAATATCGAATATTCGGGTGTTTTGAGTCTGAATTTGACACATAAACGGGTACAGAAGATGCATGCATATATCGACTTTGGGCACCCAAAATATCGATTTAGAGCATATTTTGGGCCTGTATTTTTAAAATACTCTAACACGGAGTAGACACGTACAGATCGCTTCTGGGACACAAAAATATCGATTTTTTTGGGTGTTTTGAGCCTGAATTTGAGATATAAACGGGTACAGAAGATGCATGCACATATCGACTTTGGCACCCAAAATATTGATTTTTAGCATGTTCTGAGCCTCTATTTTGAAAACATTCTAGCACTGAGTAGGCATGTACAGATCGCTTCTGGGACCCAAAAATATTGAATTTTTGGGTGTTTTGAGCATGAATTTAAGATATAACCGGGTACAGAGTATGCATACACATATTGACTTTGTGCACCTAAAATATCAATTTTCAGCATGTTTTGGGCCTGCATTTTAAAAACACTCTAACACGGAGTATGCATGTACAGATCGCTTCTGGGACATAAAAATATCGAATTTTCGTAGTTTTGAGCGTGAATTTGATATATAACCGGGTACAGAGGATGCATACACATATTGACTTTGGGAACATAAAATATCGATTTTCAGCATGTTTTAGGCCTGTATTTTAAAAATACTCTAACACGGAGTATGCACGTACAGATCGCTTCTGGGACCCAAAAACATTGAATTTTCGGGTGTTTTGAGCCTGAATTTGAGATATAAACGGGTACAGAAGATTCATCATGCACATATCGACTTTGGGCACCTTTAATATCGATTTTGAGCATCTTTTGGGCCTGTATTTTGAAAATACTCAAACACGGTGTAGACATGTACAGATCGCTTCTGGGACACAAAAATATCGATTTTTTTGGGTGTTTTGAGCCTGAATTTGAGATATAAACGGGTACAGAAGATGCATGCACATATCGACTTTGGCACCCAAAATATCGATTTTTAGTATGTTTTGGGCGTATAATTTGAAAATATTCTAGCACTGAGTAGGCATGTACAGATCGCTTCTGGGACCCAAAAATATCGAATTTTCGGGGGTTTTGAGCCAGAATTTGGGATATAACCGGGTACAGAGGATACATGCACATATCGACTTTTTGCACCTAAAATATCGATTTTGATCATGATTTGGGTCTGTATCTTGAAAAAATTCTAGCAAGGAGTAGGCATGTACAGATCGCTTCTGGGACCCAAAAATTTCGAATTTTTGGGTGTTTTGAACCTGAATTTGGGATATAGACGGATACAGAAGAAGCATGCACATATCGACTTTGGGCACCTAAAATATCGATTTTGAACATGTTTTGGGCCTGTATTTTGCAAATACTCTAACACGGAGTAGGCATGTACAGTTCGCTTCGAGGACCCAAAAATATCGAATTTTCGGTGTTTTGAGCCTGAATTTGAGATATAAACGGGTACAGAAAATGCATGCACATATCGACTTTTTGCATTTAATATATCGATTTTTAGTATGTTTTGGGCCTGTATTTTAAAAATACTCTAACACGGAGTAGACATGTACAGATCGCTTTTGGGACCTAAAAATAACGAATTTTCGGGTGTTTTGACCCTGAATTTGAGATATAAACGGGTACAGAAGATGCATACACATATTGACTTTGGGCAGCTAAAATATCTATTTTCAGCATGTTTTAGGCCTGTATTTTTAAAATACTCTAACACGGAGTATGCATGTACAGATGGCTTTTGGGACCCAAAAATATCGAATATTCGGGTGTTTTGAGTCTGAATTTGAGATATAAACGGGTACAGAAGATGCATGCACATATCGACTTAGGGCACCCAAAATATCGACTTTAAGCATGTTCTGAGCCTCTATTTTGAAAACATTCTAGCACTGAGTAGGCATGTACAGATCGTTTCTGGGACCCAAAAATATCGAATATTCGGGTGTTTTGAGTCTGAATTTGACACATAAACGGGTACAGAAGATGCATGCATATATCGACTTTGGGCACCCAAAATATCGATTTAGAGCATATTTTGGGCCTGTATTTTTAAAATACTCTAACACGGAGTAGACACGTACAGATCGCTTCTGGGACACAAAAATATCGATTTTTTTGGGTGTTTTGAGCCTGAATTTGAGATATAAACGGGTACAGAAGATGTATGCACATATCAACTTTGGCACCCAAAATATTGATTTTTAGCATGTTCTGAGCCTCTATTTTGAAAACATTCTAGCACTGAGTAGGCATGTACAGATCGCTTCTGGGACCCAAAAATATTGAATTTTTGGGTGTTTTGAGCCTGAATTTAAGATATAACCGGGTACAGAGTATGCATACACATATTGACTTTGTGCACCTAAAATATCAATTTTCAGCATGTTTTGGGCCTGCATTTTAAAAACACTCTAACACGGAGTATGCATGTACAGATCGCTTCTGGGACATAAAAATATCGAATTTTCGTAGTTTTGAGCGTGAATTTGATATATAACCGGGTACAGAGGATGCATACACATATTGACTTTGGGAACATAAAATATCGATTTTCAGCATGTTTTAGGCCTGTATTTTAAAAATACTCTAACACGGAGTATGCACGTACAGATCGCTTCTGGGACCCAAAAACATTGAATTTTCGGGTGTTTTGAGCCTGAATTTGAGATATAAACGGGTACAGAAGATTCATCATGCACATATCGACTTTGGGCACCTTTAATATCGATTTTGAGCATCTTTTGGGCCTGTATTTTGAAAATACTCAAACACGGTGTAGACATGTACAGATCGCTTCTGGGACACAAAAATATCGATTTTTTTGGGTGTTTTGAGCCTGAATTTGAGATATAAACGGGTACAGAAGATGCATGCACATATCGACTTTGGCACCCAAAATATCGATTTTTAGTATGTTTTGGGCGTATAATTTGAAAATATTCTAGCACTGAGTAGGCATGTACAGATCGCTTCTGGGACCCAAAAATATCGATTTTTCGGGGGTTTTGAGCCAGAATTTGGGATATAACCGGGTACAGAGGATACATGCACATATCGACTTTTTGCACCTAAAATATCGATTTTGATCATGTTTTGGGTCTGTATCTTGAAAAAATTCTAGCAAGGAGTAGGCATGTACAGATCGCTTCTGGGACCCAAAAATTTCGAATTTTTGGGTGTTTTGAACCTGAATTTGGGATATAGACGGATACAGAAGAAGCATGCACATATCGACTTTGGGCACCTAAAATATCGATTTTGAGCATGTTTTGGGCCTGTATTTTGCAAATACTCTAACACGGAGTAGGCATGTACAGATCGCTTCGAGGACCCAAAAATATCGAATTTTCAGTGTTTTGAGCCTGAATTTGAGATATAAACGGGTACAGAAAATGCAAGCACTTTTCGACTTTTTGCACCTAAAATATCGATTTTAAGCATATTTTGGGTCTGTATCTTCAAAACATTCTAGCAAGAAGTAGGCATGTACAGATTGCTTCTGGGACTTAAAAATATCGAATTTTCGAGTGTTTTGAACCTGAATTTGGGATATAGACGGTTACAGAAGATGCATACACATATTGACTTTGTGCACTTAAAATATCGATTTTGAGCATGTTTTGGGCCTGTATTTTGAAAATACTCTAACACGGAGTACGCATGTACAGATCGCTTCGGGGACACAAAAATATCGAATTTTCGGTGTTTTGAGCCTGAATTTGAGATATAAACGGGTACAGAATATGCATACACATATTGACTTTGGGCAGCTAAAATATCGATTTTAAGCATGTTTTAGGCCTGTATTTTAAAAATACTCTAACACGGAGTATGCATGTACAGATGGCTTTTGGGACCCAAAAATATCGAATATTCGGGTGTTTTGAGTCTGAATTTGAGACATAAACTGGTACAGAAGATGCATGCACATATCGACTTTGGGCACCCAAAATATCGATTTTGAGCATATTTTGGGCCTGTATTTTTAAAATACTCTAACACCCAATAGACACGTACAGATCGCTCCAGGGACACAAAAATATCGAATTTTTGGGTGTTTTGAGCCTGAATTTGAAATATAAACGGGTACAGAATATGCATGCACATATCGACTTTGGGCACCCAAAATATCGATTTTAAGCATGTTTTGGGTCTGTATCTTCAATACATTCTAGCAAGAAGTAGGCATGTACAGATTGCTTCTGGGACCTAAAAATATCGAATTTTCGAGTGTTTTAAACCTGAATTTGGGATATAGACGGTTACAGAAGATGCATACACATATTGACTTTGGGCACTTAAAATATCGATTTTGAGCATGTTTTGGGCCTGTAATTTGAAAATACTCTAACACGGAGTACGCATGTACAGATCGCTTCGGGGACTCAAAAATATTGAATTTTCGGGTGTTTTGAGCCTGAATTTGAGTTATAAACGGGTACAGAAGATGCATGCACATATCGACTTTTGCAGCCAAAATATCGATTTTTAGTATGTTTTGGGCCTATATTTTGAAAATATTCTAGCACTGAGTAGGCATGTACAGATCGCTTCTGGGACACAAAAATATCAAATTTTCGGAGTTTTGAGCCTGAATTTGAGATATAACCGGGTACAGAGGATGCATACACATATTGACTTTGGGCACATAAAATATCGATTTTCAGCATGTTTTGGGCCTGTATTTTGAAAATACTCTAACACGGAGTACGCATGTACAGATCGCTTCGGGGACCCAAAAATATCGAATTTTCGGTGTTTTGAGCCTGAATTTGAGATATAAACGGGTACAGAAAATGCATGCACATATTGACTTTTTGCATTTAATATATCGATTTTTAGTATGTTTTGGGCCTGTATTTTAAAAATACTCTAACACGGAGTAGACATGTACAGATCGCTTTTGGGACACAAAAATATCGAATTTTCGGGTGTTTTGACCCTGAATTTGAGATATAAACGGGTACAGAAGATGCATACACATATTGACTTTGGGCAGCTAAAATATCTATTTTCAGCATGTTTTAGGCCTGTATTTTAAAAATACTCTAACACGGTGTATGCATGTACAGATGGCTTTTGGGACCCAAAAATATCGAATATTCGGGTGTTTTGAGTCTGAATTTGAGACATAAACGGATACAGAAGATGCATGCACATATCGACTTTGGGCACCCAAAATATCGATTTTGAGCATATTTTGGGTCTATATTTTTAAAACACTCTAACACGTAATAGACACGTACAGATCGCTCCAGGGACACAAAAATATCGAATTTTTGGGTGTTTTGAGCCTGAATTTGAGATATAACGGGTACAGAAGATGCATGCACATATCGACTTAGGGCACCCAAAATATCGACTTTAAGCATGTTCTGAGCCTCTATTTTGAAAACATTCTAGCAATGAGTAGGCATGTACAGATCGTTTCTGGGACCCAAAAATATCGAATATTCGGGTGTTTTGAGTCTGAATTTGACACATAAACGGGTACAGAAGATGCATGCATATATCGACTTTGGGCACCCAAAATATCGATTTTGAGCATATTTTGGGCCTGTATTTTTAAAATACTCTAACACGGAGTAGACACGTACAGATCGCTTCTGGGACACAAAAATATCGATTTATTGGGTGTTTTGAGCCTGAATTTGAGATATAAACGGGTACAGTGGATACATGCACATATCGACTTTTTGCACCTAAAATATCGATTTTGATCATGTTTTGGGTCTGTATCTTGAAAAAATTCTAACAAGGAGTAGGCATGTACAGATCGCTTCTGGGACCCAAAAATATCGAATTTTTGGGTGTTTTGAACCTGAATTTGGGATATAGACGGATACAGAAGAAGCATGCACATATCGACTTTGGGCACCTAAAATATCGATTTTGAGCATGTTTTGGGCCTGTATTTTGAAAATACTCTAACACGGAGTACGCATGTACAGATCGCTTCCGGGACCCAAAAATATCGAATTTTCGGTGTTTTGAGCCTGAATTTGAGATATAAACGGGTACAGAAGATGCATACTCATATTGACTTTGGGCAGCTAAAATATCGATTTTAAGCATGTTTTAGGCCTGTATTTTAAAAATACTCTAACACGGAGTATGCATGTACAGATGGCTTTTGGGACAAAAAAATATCGAATATTCGGGTGTTTTGAGTCTGAATTTGAGACATAAACTGGTACAGAAGATGCATGCACATATCGACTTTGGGCACCCAAAATATCGATTTTGAGCATATTTTGGGCCTGTATTTTTAAAATACTCTAACACCCAATAGACACGTACAGATCGCTCCTGGGACACAAAAATATCGAATTTTTGGGTGTTTTGAGCCTGAATTTGAGATATAAACGGGTACAGAATATGCATGCACATATCGACTTTGGGCACCCAAAATATCGATTTTTAGCATGTTCTGAGCCTCTATTTTGAAAACATTCTAGCACTGAGTAGGCATGTACAGATCGTTTCTGGGACCCAAAAATATAGAATTTTCGGTGTTTTGAGCCTGAATTTGAGATATAAACGGGTACAGAAAATACATGCACATATCGACTTTTTGCAATTAATATATCGATTTTTAGTATGTTTTGGGCCTGTATTTTAAAAATACTCTAACACGGAGTAGACATGTACAGATCGCTTTTGGGACCTAAAAATATCGAATTTTCGGGTGTTTTGACCCTGAATTTGAGATATAACCGGGTACAGAGAATGCATACACATATTGACTTTGTGCACCTAACATATCAATTTTCAGCATGTTTTGGGCCTGCATTTTAAAAACACTCTAACACGGAGTATGCATGTACAGATCGCTCCTGGGACACAAAAATATCGAATTTTTGGGTGTTTTGAGCCTGAATTTGAGATATAAACGGGTACAGAAGATGCATGCACATATCGACTTAGGGCACCCAAAATATCGACTTTAAGCATGTTCTGAGCCTCTATTTTGAAAACATTCTAGCACTGAGTAGGCATGTACAGATCGTTTCTGGTACCCAAAAATATTGAATTTTCGGGTGTTTTGAGCCTGAATTTGAGATATAACCGGGTACAGAGTATGCATACACATATTGACTTTGTGCACCTAAAATATCAATTTTCAGCATGTTTTGGGCCTGCATTTTAAAAACACTCTAACACGGAGTATGCATGTATAGATCGCTTCTGGGACATAAAAATATCGAATTTTCGTAGTTTTGAGCGTGAATTTGATATATAACCGGGTACAGAGGATGCATACACATATTGACTTTGGGCACCTATAATATCGATTTTGAGCATCTTTTGGGCCTGTATTTTGAAAATACTCAAACACGGTGTAGACATGTACAGATCGCTTCTGGGACACAAAAATATCGATTTTTTTGGGTGTTTTGAGCCTGAATTTGAGATATAAACGGGTACAGAAGATGCATGCACATATCGACTTTGGCACCCAAAATATCGATTTTTAGTATGTTTTGGGCGTATAATTTGAAAATATTCTAGCATTGAGTAGGCATGTACAGATCGCTTCTGGGACCCAAAAATATCGAATTTTCGGGGGTTTTGAGCCAGAATTTGGGATATAACCGGGTACAGAGGATACATGCACATATCGACTTTTTGCACCTAAAATATCGATTTTGATCATGTTTTGGGTCTGTATCTTGAAAAAATTCTAGCAAGGAGTAGGCATGTACAGATCGCTTCTGGGACACAAAAATATCGAATTTTTGGGTGTTTTGAACCTGAATTTGGGATATAGACGGATACAGAAGAAGCATGCACATATCGACTTTGGGCACCTAAAATATCGATTTTGAGCATGTTTTGGGCCTGTATTTTGCAAATACTCTAACACGGAGTAGGCATGTACAGATCGCTTCGAGGATCCAAAAATATCGAATTTTCGGTGTTTTGAGCCTGAATTTGAGATATAAACGGGTACAGAAAAGGCAAGCACTTTTCGACTTTTTGCACATAAAATATCGATTTTAAGCATATTTTGGGTCTGTATCTTCAAAACATTCTAGCAAGAAGTAGGCATGTACAGATTGCTTCTGGGACTTAAAAATATCGAATTTTCGAGTGTTTTGAACCTGAATTTGGGATATAGACGGTTACAGAAGATGCATACACATATTGACTTTGGGCACTTAAAATATCGATTTTAAGCATGTTTTAGGCCTGTATTTTAAAAATACTCTAACACGGAGTATGCATGTACAGATGGCTTTTGGGACCCAAAAATATCGAATATTCGGGTGTTTTGAGTCTGAATTTGAGACATAAACTGGTACAGAAGATGCATGCACATATCGACTTTGGGTACCCAAAATATCGATTTTGAGCATTTTTTGGGCCTGTATTTTTAAAATACTCTAACACCCAATAGACACGTACAGATCGCTCCAGGGACACAAAAATATCGAATTTTTGGGTGTTTTGAGCCTGAATTTGAGATATAAACGGGTACAGAATATGCATGCACATATTGACTTTGTGCACCCAAAATATCGATTTTAAGCATGTTTTGGGTCTGTATCTTCAAAACATTCTAGCAAGAAGTAGGCATGTACAGATTGCTTCTGGGACCCAAAAATATCGAATTTTCAAGTGATTTGAACCTGAATTTGGGATATAGACGGTTACAGAAGATGCATACACTTATTGACTTTGGGCACTTAAAATATCGATTTTCAGCATGTTTTGGGCCTGTATTTTGAAAATACTCTAACACGGAGTACGCATGTACAGATCGCTTCGGGGACCCAAAAATATCGAATTTTTGGGTGTTTTGAGCCTGAATTTGAGATATAAACGGGTACAGAAGATGCATGCACATATTGACTTTTTGCATTTAATATATCGATTTTTAGTATGTTTTGGGCCTGTATTTTAAAAATACTCTAACACGGAGTAGACATGTACAGATCGCTTTTGGGACCCAAAAATATCGAATTTTCGGGTTTTTTGACCCTGAATTTGAGATATAAACGGGTACAGAAGATGCATACACATATTGACTTTGGGCAGCTAAAATATCTATTTTCAGCATGTTTTAGGCCTGAATTTTAAAAATACTCTTACACGGAGTATGCATGTACAGATGGCTTTTGGGACCCAAAAATGTCGAATATTCGGGTGTTTTGAGTCTGAATTTGAGACATAAACGGATACAGAAGATGCATGCACATATCGACTTTGGGCACCCAAAATATCGATTTTGAGCATATTTTGGGTCTATATTTTTAAAACACTCTAACACGTAATAGACACGTACAGATCGCTCCTGGGACACAAAAATATCGAATTTTTGGGTGTTTTGAGCCTGAATTTGAGATATAAACGGATACAGAAGATGCATGCACATATCGACTTAGGGCACCCAAAATATCGACTTTAAGCATGTTCTGAGCCTCTATTTTGAAAACATTCTAGCACTGAGTAGGCATGTACAGATCGTTTCTGGGACCCAAAAATATCGAATATTCGGGTGTTTTGAGTCTGAATTTGACACATAAACGGGTACAGAAGATGCATGCATATATCGACTTTGGGCACCCAAAATATCGATTTTGAGCATATTTTGGGCCTGTATTTTTAAAATACTCTAACACGGAGTAGACACGTACAGATCGCTTCTGGGACACAAAAATATCGATTTTTTGGGTGTTTTGAGCCTGAATTTGAGATATAAACGGGTACAGAAGATGCATGCATATATCGACTTTGGGCACCCAAAATATTGATTTTTAGCATGTTCTGAGCCTCTATTTTGAAAACATTCTAGCTCTGAGTAGGCATGTACAGATCGCTTCTGGGACCCAAAAATATTGAATTTTTGGTTGTTTTGAGCCTGAATTTAAGATATAACCGGGTACAGAGTATGCATACACATATTGACTTTGTGCACCTAAAATATCAATTTTCAGCATGTTTTGGGCCTGCATTTTAAAAACACTCTAACACGGAGTATGCATGTACAGATCGCTTCTGGGACATAAAAATATCGAATTTTCGTAGTTTTGAGCGTGAATTTGATATATAACCGGGTACAGAGGATGCATACACATATTGACTTTGGGAACATAAAATATCGATTTTCAGCATGTTTTGGGCCTGTATTTTAAAAACACTCTAACACGGAGTATGCACATACAGATCGCTTCTGGGACCCAAAAACATTGAATTTTCGGGTGTTTTAAGCCTGAATTTGAGATATAAACGGGAACAGAAGATGCATGCATATATCGACTTTGGGCACCTATAATATCGATTTTGAGCATCTTTTGGCCCTGTATTTTGAAAATACTCAAACACGGTGTAGACATGTACAGATCGCTTCTGGGACACAAAAATATCGATTTTTTTGGGTGTTTTGAGCCTGAATTTGAGATATAAACGGGTACAGAAGATGCATGCAGATATCGACTTTGGCACCCAAAATATCGATTTTTAGTATGTTTTGGGCGTATAATTTGAAAATATTATAGCACTGAGTAGGCATGTACAGATCGCTTCTGGGACCCAAAAATATCGAATTTTCGGGGGTTTTGAGCCAGAATTTGGGATATAACCGGGTACAGAGGATGCATGCACATATCGACTTTTTGCACCTAAAATATCGATTTTGAGCATGTTTTGGGTCTGTATCTTGAAAAAATTCTAGCAAGGAGTAGGCATGTACAGATCACTTCTGGGACCCAAAAATATCGAATTTTTGGGTGTTTTGAACCTGAATTTGGGATATAGACGGATACAGAAGATGCATGCACATATCGACTTTGGGCACCCAAAATATCGATTTTGAGCATATTTTGGGCCTGTATTTTTAAAATACTCTAACACCCAATAGACACGTACAGATCGCTCCAGGGACACAAAAATATCGAATTTTTGGGTGTTTTGAGCCTGAATTTGAGATATAAACGGGTACAGAATATGCATGCACATATCGACTTTGAGCACCCAAAATATCGATTTTAAGCATGTTTTGGGTCTGTATCTTCAAAACATTCTAGCAAGAAGTAGGCATGTACAGATTGCTTCTGGGACCCAAAAATATCGAATTTTCGAGTGTTTTGAACCTGAATTTGGGATATAGACGGTTACAGAAGATGCATACACTTATTGACTTTGGGCACTTAAAATATCGATTTTGAGCATGTTTTGGGCCTGTATTTTGAAAATACTCTAACACGGAGTACGCATGTACAGATCGCTTCGGGGACCCAAAAATATCGAATTTTTGGGTGTTTTGAGCCTGAATTTGAGATATAAACGGGTACAGAAGATGCATGCACATATTGACTTTTTGCATTTAATATATCGATTTTTAGTATGTTTTGGGCCTGTATTTTAAAAATACTCTAACACGGAGTAGACATGTACAGATCGCTTTTGGGACCCAAAAATATCGAATTTTCGGGTGTTTTGACCCTGAATTTGAGATATAAACGGTTACAGAAGATGCATACACATATTGACTTTGGGCAGCTAAAATATCTATTTTCAGCATGTTTTAGGCCTGTATTTTAAAAATACTCTAACACGGAGTATGCATGTACAGATGGCTTTTGGGACCCAAAAATATCGAATATTCGGGTGTTTTGAGTCTGAATTTGAGACATAAACGGATACAGAAGATGCATGCACATATCGACTTTGGGCACCCAAAATATCGATTTTGAGCATATTTTGGGTCTATATTTTTAAAACACTCTAACACGTAATAGACACGTACAGATCGCTCCTGGGACACAAAAATATCGAATTTTTGGGTGTTTTGAGCCTGAATTTGAGATATAAACGGATACAGAAGATGCATGCACATATCGACTTAGGGCACCCAAAATATCGACTTTAAGCATGTTCTGAGCCTCTATTTTGAAAACATTCTAGCACTGAGTAGGCATGTACAGATCGTTTCTGGGACCCAAAAATATCGAATATTCGGGTGTTTTGAGTCTGAATTTGACACATAAACGGGTACAGAAGATGCATGCATATATCGACTTTGGGCACCCAAAATATCGATTTTGAGCATATTTTGGGCCTGTATTTTTAAAATACTCTAACACGGAGTAGACACGTACAGATCGCTTCTGGGACACAAAAATATCGATTTTTTGGGTGTTTTGAGCCTGAATTTGAGATATAAACGGGTACAGAAGATGCATGCACATATCGACTTTGGGCACCCAAAATATTGATTTTTAGCATGCTCTGAGCCTCTATTTTGAAAACATTCTAGCACTGAGTAGGCATGTACAGATTGCTTCTGGGACCCAAAAATATTGAATTTTTGGGTGTTTTGAGCCTGAATTTAAGATATAACCGGGTACAGAGTATGCATACACATATTGACTTTGTGCACCTAAAATATCAATTTTCAGCATGTTTTGGGCCTACATTTTAAAAACATTCTAACACGGAGTATGCATGTACAGATCGCTTCTGGGACATAAAAATATCGAATTTTCGTAGTTTTGAGCGTGAATTTGATATATAACCGGGTACAGAGGATGCATACACATATTGACTTTGGGAACATAAAATATCGATTTTCAGCATGTTTTGGGCCTGTATTTTAAAAACACTCTAACACGGAGTATGCACGTACAGATCGCTTCTGGGACCCAAAAACATTGAATTTTCGGGTGTTTTAAGCCTGAATTTGAGATATAAACGGGAACAGAAGATGCATGCACATATCGACTTTGGGCACCTATAATATCGATTTTGAGCATCTTTTGGCCCTGTATTTTGAAAATACTCAAACACGGTGTAGACATGTACAGATCGCTTCTGGGACACAAAAATGTCGAATTTTTGGGTGTTTTGAGCCTGAATTTGAGATATAAACGGGTACAGAAGATGCATACACATATTGACTTTGGGCACTTAAAATATCTATTTTCAGCATGTTTTAGGCCTGTATTTTAAAAATACTCTAACACGGAGTATGCATGTACAGATCGTTTCTGGGACCCAAAAATATCGAATATTCGGGTGTTTTGAGTCTGAATTTGACACATAAACGGGTACAGAAGATGCATGCATATATCGACTTTGGGCACCCAAAATATCGATTTTGAGCATATTTTGGGCCTGTATTTTTAAAATACTCTAACACGGAGTAGACACGTACAGATCGCTTCTGGGACACAAAAATATCGATTTTTTGGGTGTTTTGAGCCTGAATTTGAGTTATAAACGGGTACAGAAGATGCATGCACATATCGACTTTGGGCACCTAAAATATTGATTTTTAGCATGTTCTGAGCCTCTATTTTGAAAACATTCTAGCACTGAGTAGGCATGTACAGATCGCTTCTGGGACCCAAAAATATTGAATTTTTGGTTGTTTTGAGCCTGAATTTAAGATATAACCGGGTACAGAGTATGCATACACATATTGACTTTGTGCACCTAAAATATCAATTTTCAGCATGTTTTGGGCCTGCATTTTAAAAACACTCTAACACGGAGTATGCATGTACAGATCGCTTCTGGGACATAAAAATATCGAATTTTCGTAGTTTTGAGCGTGAATTTGATATATAACCGGGTACAGAGGATGCATACACATATTGACTTTGGGAACATAAAATATCGATTTTCAGCATGTTTTGGGCCTGTATTTTAAAAACACTCTAACACGGAGTATGCACGTACAGATCGCTTCTGGGACCCAAAAACATTGAATTTTCGGGTGTTTTAAGCCTGATTTTGAGATATAAACGGGAACAGAAGATGCATGCACATATCGACTTTGGGCACCTATAATATCGATTTTGAGCATCTTTTGGCCCTGTATTTTGAAAATACTCAAACACGGTGTAGACATGTACAGATCGCTTCTGGGACACAATAAATATCGATTTTTTTGGGTGTTTTGAGCCTGAATTTGAGATATAAACGGGTACAGAAGATGCATGCAGATATCGACTTTGGCACCCAAAATATCGATTTTTAGTATGTTTTGGGCGTATAATTTGAAAATATTCTAGCACTGAGTAGGCATGTACAGATCGCTTCTGGGACCCAAAAATATCGAGTTTTCGGGGGTTTTGAGCCAGAATTTGGGATATAACCGGGTACAGAGGATGCATGCACATATCGACTTTTTGCACCTAAAATATCGATTTTGAGCATGTTTTGGGTCTGTATCTTGAAAAAATTCTAGCAAGGAGTAGGCAAGTACAGATCACTTCTGGGACCCAAAAATATCGAATTTTTGGGTGTTTTGAACCTGAATTTGGGATATAGACGGATACAGAAGATGCATGCACATATCGACTTTGAGCACCTAAAATATCGATTTTGAGCATGTTTTGGGCCTGTATTTTGAAAATACTCTAACACTGAGTATGCACGTACAGATCGATTCTGGGACCCAAAAATATTGAATTTTCGGGTGTTTTGAGCCTTAATTTGAGATATAAACGGGTACAGAAGATGCATGCACATATCGACTTTGGGCACCTAAAATATCGATTTTTAGTATGTTTTGGGCCTGTATTTAAAAAAAACTCTAACACGGAGTAGACATGTACAGATCGCTTAAGGAACACAAAAATATCGAATTTTCGGGTGTTATGAGCCTGAATTTAAGATATAAACGGGTACAGAAGATACATACACATATTGACTTTGGGCAGCTAAAATATCGATTTTCAGCATGTTTTAGGCCTGTATTTTAAAAATACTCTAACACGGAGTATGCATGTACAGATCGCTTTTGGGACCCAAAAATATCGAATATTCGGGTGTTTTGAGTCTGAATTTGAGACATAAACGGGTACAGAAGATGCATGCATATATCGACTTTGGGCACCCAAAATATCGATTTTGAGCATATTTTGGACCTGTATTTTTAAAATACTCTAACACGGAGTAGACACGTACAGATCGCTTCTGGGACACAAAAATATCGATTTTTTGGGTGTTTTGAGCCTGAATTTGAGATATAAACGGGTACAGAAGATGCATGCACATATCGACTTTGGGCACCCAAAATATTGATTTTTAGCATGTTCTGAGCCTCTATTTTGAAAACATTCTAGCACTGAGTAGGCATGTACAGATCGCTTCTGGGACCCAAAAATATTGAATTTTTGGGTGTTTTGAGACTGAATTTAAGATATAACCGGGTACAGAGAATGCATACACATATTGACTTTGTGCACCTAAAATATAAATTTTCAGCATGTTTTGATCTTGCATTTTAAAAACACTCTAACACGGAGTATGCATGTACAGATCGCTTCTGGGACATAAAAATATCGAATTTTCGGAGTTTTGAGCCTGAATTTGAGATATAACCGGGTACAGAAGATGCATACACATATAGACTTTGGGCACATAAAATATCGATTTTCAGCATGTTTTGGGCCTGTATTTTAAAAACACTCTAACACGGAGTATGCACGTACAAATCGCTTCTGGGACATAAAAATATCGAATTTTCGGAGTTTTGAGCCTGAATTTGAGATATAACCGGGTACAGAGGATGCATACACATATTGACTTTGGGCACATAAAATATCGATTTTCAGCTTGTTTTGGGCCTGTATTTTAAAAACACTCTAACACGGAGTATGCACGTACAAATCGCTTCTGGGACCCAAAAATATTGAATTTTCGGGTGTTTTGAGCCTAAATTTGAGATATAAACGGGTACAGAAGATGCATTCACATATCGACTTTGACACCCAAAATATCGATTTTTAGTATGTTTTGGGCGTATAATTTGAAAATATTCTAGCACTGAGTAGGCATGTACAGATCGCTTCTGGGACTCCAAAATATCGAAGTTTCTGGTGTTTTGAACCTGAATTTGGGATATAAACGGGTACAGATGATGCATGCACATATCGACTTTAGACACCTGAAATATCGATTTATAGCATGTTTTGGGCCTGTATTTTAAAAACATTCTAGCACTGAGTAGGCATGTGCAGATTGCTTAAGGGACCCAAAAATATCGAATTTTCGGAGTTTTGAGCCTGAATTTGAGATATAAACGGGTACAGAAGATGCATTCACATATCGACTTTTTGCACTTAAAATATCGATTTTGAGCTTGTTTTGGGTCTGTATCTTGAAAACATTCTAGCAAGGAGTAGGCATGTACAGATCGCTTCTGGGACCCCAAAATATCGAATTTTTGGGTGTTTTGAGCCTGAATTTGAGATATAAACGGATACAGAAGATGCATGCACATATCGACTTAGGGCACCCAAAATATCGACTTTAAGCATGTTCTGAGCCTCTATTTTGAAAACATTCTAGCACTGAGTAGGCATGTACAGATCGTTTCTGGGACCCAAAAATATCGAATATTCGGGTGTTTTGAGTCTGAATTTGACACATAAACGGGTACAGAAGATGCATGCATATATCGACTTTGGGCACCCAAAATATCGATTTTGAGCATATTTTGGGCCTGTATTTTTAAAATACTCTAACACGGAGTAGACACGTACAGATCGCTTCTGGGACACAAAAATATCGATTTTTTGGGTGTTTTGAGCCTGAATTTGAGATATAAACGGGTACAGAAGATGCATGCATATATCGACTTTGGGCACCCAAAATATTGATTTTTAGCATGTTCTGAGCCTCTATTTTGAAAACATTCTAGCACTGAGTAGGCATGTACAGATCGCTTCTGGGACCCAAAAATATTTAATTTTTGGGTGTTTTGAGCCTGAATTTAAGATATAACCGGGTACAGAGTATGCATACACATATTGACTTTGTGCACCTAAAATATCAATTTTCAGCATGTTTTGGGCCTGCATTTTAAAAACACTCTAACACGGAGTATGCATGTACAGATCGCTTCTGGGACATAAAAATATCGAATTTTCGTAGTTTTGAGCGTGAATTTGATATATAACCGGGTACAGAGGATGCATACACATATTGACTTTGGGAACATAAAATATCGATTTTCAGCATGTTTTGGGCCTGTATTTTAAAAACACTCTAACACGGAGTATGCACATACAGATCGCTTCTGGGACCCAAAAACATTGAATTTTCGGGTGTTTTAAGCCTGAATTTGAGATATAAACGGGAACAGAAGATGCATGCACATATCGACTTTGGGCACCTATAATATCGATTTTGAGAATCTTTTGGCCCTGTATTTTGAAAATACTCAAACACGGTGTAGACATGTACAGATCGCTTCTGGGACACAAAAATATCGATTTTTTTGGGTGTTTTGAGCCTGAATTTGAGATATAAACGGGTACAGAAGATGCATGCAGATATCGACTTTGGCACCCAAAATATCGATTTTTAGTATGTTTTGGGCGTATAATTTGAAAATATTATAGCACTGAGTAGGCATGTACAGATCGCTTCTGGGACCCAAAAATATCGAATTTTCGGGGGTTTTGAGCCAGAATTTGGGATATAACCGGGTACAGAGGATGCATGCACATATCGACTTTTTGCACCTAAAATATCGATTTTGAGCATGTTTTGGGTCTGTATCTTGAAAAAATTCTAGCAAGGAGTAGGCATGTACAGATCACTTCTGGGACCCAAAAATATCGAATTTTTGGGTGTTTTTAACCTGAATTTGGGATATAGACGGATACAGAAGATGCATGCACATATCGACTTTGGGCACCCAAAATATCGATTTTGAGCATATTTTGGGCCTGTATTTTTAAAATACTCTAACACCCAATAGACACGTACAGATCGCTCCAGGGACACAAAAATATCGAATTTTTGGGTGTTTTGAGCCTGAATTTGAGATATAAACGGGTACAGAATATGCATGCACATATCGACTTTGGGCACCCAAAATATCGATTTTAAGCATGTTTTGGGTCTGTATCTTCAAAACATTCTAGCAAGAAGTAGGCATGTACAGATTGCTTCTGGGACCCAAAAATATCGAATTTTCGAGTGTTTTGAACCTGAATTTGGGATATAGACGGTTACAGAAGATGCATACACTTATTGACTTTGGGCACTTAAAATATCGATTTTGAGCATGTTTTGGGCCTGTATTTTGAAAATACTCTAACACGGAGTACGCATGTACAGATCGCTTCGGGGACCCAAAAATATCGAATTTTTGGGTGTTTTGAGCCTGAATTTGAGATATAAACGGGTACAGAAGATGCATGCACATATTGACTTTTTGCATTTAATATATCGATTTTTAGTATGTTTTGGGCCTGTATTTTAAAAATACTCTAACACGGAGTAGACATGTACAGATCGCTTTTGGGACCCAAAAATATCGAATTTTCGGGTGTTTTGACCCTGAATTTGAGATATAAACGGGTACAGAAGATGCATACACATATTGACTTTGGGCAGCTAAAATATCTATTTTCAGCATGTTTTAGGCCTGTATTTTAAAAATACTCTAACACGGAGTATGCATGTACAGATGGCTTTTGGGACCCAAAAATATCGAATATTCGGGTGTTTTGAGTCTGAATTTGAGACATAAACGGATACAGAAGATGCATGCACATATCGACTTTGGGCACCCAAAATATCGATTTTGAGCATATTTTGGGTCTATATTTTTAAAACACTCTAACACGTAATAGACACGTACAGATCGCTCCTGGGACACAAAAATATCGAATTTTTGGGTGTTTTGAGCCTGAATTTGAGATATAAACGGATACAGAAGATGCATGCACATATCGACTTAGGGCACCCAAAATATCGACTTTAAGCATGTTCTGAGCCTCTATTTTGAAAACATTCTAGCACTGAGTAGGCATGTACAGATCGTTTCTGGGACCCAAAAATATCGAATATTCGGGTGTTTTGAGTCTGAATTTGACACATAAACGGGTACAGAAGATGCATGCATATATCGACTTTGGGCACCCAAAATATCGATTTTGAGCATATTTTGGGCCTGTATTTTTAAAATACTCTAACACGGAGTAGACACGTACAGATCGCTTCTGGGACACAAAAATATCGATTTTTTGGGTGTTTTGAGCCTGAATTTGAGATATAAACGGGTACAGAAGATGCATGCACATATCGACTTTGGGCACCCAAAATATTGATTTTTAGCATGCTCTGAGCCTCTATTTTGAAAACATTCTAGCACTGAGTAGGCATGTACAGATCGCTTCTGGGACCCAAAAATATTGAATTTTTGGTTGTTTTGAGCCTGAATTTAAGATATAACCGGGTACAGAGTATGCATACACATATTGACTTTGTGCACCTAAAATATCAATTTTCAGCATGTTTTGGGCCTGCATTTTAAAAACACTCTAACACGGAGTATGCATGTACAGATCGCTTCTGGGACATAAAAATATCGAATTTTCGTAGTTTTGAGCGTGAATTTGATATATAACCGGGTACAGAGGATGCATACACATATTGACTTTGGGAACATAAAATATCGATTTTCAGCATGTTTTGGGCCTGTATTTTAAAAACACTCTAACACGGAGTATGCACGTACAGATCGCTTCTGGGACCCAAAAACATTGAATTTTCGGGTGTTTTAAGCCTGAATTTGAGATATAAACGGGAACAGAAGATGCATGCACATATCGACTTTGGGCACCTATAATATCGATTTTGAGCATCTTTTGGCCCTGTATTTTGAAAATACTCAAACACGGTGTAGACATGTACAGATCGCTTCTGGGACACAATAAATATCGATTTTTTTGGGTGTTTTGAGCCTGAATTTGAGATATAAACGGGTACAGAAGATGCATGCAGATATCGACTTTGGCACCCAAAATATCGATTTTTAGTATGTTTTGGGCGTATAATTTGAAAATATTCTAGCACTGAGTAGGCATGTACAGATCGCTTCTGGGACCCAAAAATATTGAATTTTCGGGGGTTTTGAGCCAGAATTTGGGATATAACCGGGTACAGAGGATGCATGCACATATCGACTTTTTGCACCTAAAATATCGATTTTGAGCATGTTTTGGGTCTGTATCTTGAAAAAATTCTAGCAAGGAGTAGGCATGTACAGATCACTTCTGGGACCCAAAAATATCGAATTTTTGGGTGTTTTGAACCTGAATTTGGGATATAGACGGATACAGAAGATGCATGCACATATCGACTTTGAGCACCTAAAATATCGATTTTGAGCATGTTTTGGGCCTGTATTTTGAAAATACTCTAACACGGAGTATGCACGTACAGATCGATTCTGGGACCCAAAAATATTGAATTTTCGGGTGTTTTGAGCCTTAATTTGAGATATAAACGGGTACAGAAGATGCATGCACATATCGACTTTGGGCACCTAAAATATCGATTTTTAGTATGTTTTGGGCCTGTATTTAAAAAAAACTCTAACACGGAGTAGACATGTACAGATCGCTTAAGGAACACAAAAATATCGAATTTTCGGGTGTTATGAGCCTGAATTTAAGATATAAACGGGTACAGAAGATACATACACATATTGACTTTGGGCAGCTAAAATATCGATTTTCAGCATGTTTTAGGCCTGTATTTTAAAAATACTCTAACACGGAGTATGCATGTACAGATCGCTTTTGGGACCCAAAAATATCGAATATTCGGGTGTTTTGAGTCTGAATTTGAGACATAAACGGGTACAGAAGATGCATGCATATATCGACTTTGGGCACCCAAAATATCGATTTTGAGCATATTTTGGGCCTGTATTTTTAAAATACTCTAACACGGAGTAGACACGTACAGATCGCTTCTGGGACACAAAAATATCGATTTTTTGGGTGTTTTGAGCCTGAATTTGAGATATAAACGGGTACAGAAGATGCATGCACATATCGACTTTGGGCACCCAAAATATTGATTTTTAGCATGTTCTGAGCCTCTATTTTGAAAACATTCTAGCACTGAGTAGGCATGTACAGATCGCTTCTGGGACCCAAAAATATTGAATTTTTGGGTGTTTTGAGACTGAATTTAAGATATAACCGGGTACAGAGAATGCATACACATATTGACTTTGTGCACCTAAAATATAAATTTTCAGCATGTTTTGATCTTGCATTTTAAAAACACTCTAACACGGAGTATGCATGTACAGATCGCTTCTGGGACATAAAAATATCGAATTTTCGGAGTTTTGAGCCTGAATTTGAGATATAACCGGGTACAGAAGATACATACACATATAGACTTTGGGCACATAAAATATCGATTTTCAGCATGTTTTGGGCCTGTATTTTAAAAACACTCTAACACGGAGTATGCACGTACAAATCGCTTCTGGGACATAAAAATATCGAATTTTCGGAGTTTTGAGCCTGAATTTGAGATATAACCGGGTACAGAGGATGCATACACATATTGACTTTGGGGACATAAAATATCGATTTTCAGCTTGTTTTGGGCCTGTATTTTAAAAACACTCTAACACGGAGTATGCACGTACAAATCGCTTCTGGGACCCAAAAATATTGAATTTTCGGGTGTTTTGAGCCTAAATTTGAGATATAAACGGGTACAGAAGATGCATTCACATATCGACTTTGACACCCAAAATATCGATTTTTAGTATGTTTTGGGCGTATAATTTGAAAATATTCTAGCACTGAGTAGGCATGTACAGATCGCTTCTGGGACTCCAAAATATCGAAGTTTCTGGTGTTTTGAACCTGAATTTGGGATATAAACGGGTACAGATGATGCATGCACATATCGACTTTAGACACCTGAAATATCGATTTATAGCATGTTTTGGGCCTGTATTTTAAAAACATTCTAGCACTGAGTAGGCATGTGCAGATTGCTTAAGGGACCCAAAAATATCGAATTTTCGGAGTTTTGAGCCTGAATTTGAGATATAAACGGGTACAGAAGATGCATTCACATATCGACTTTTTGCACTTAAAATATCGATTTTGAGCTTGTTTTGGGTCTGTATCTTGAAAACATTCTAGCAAGGAGTAGGCATGTACAGATCGCTTCTGGGACCCCAAAATATCGAATTTTCTGGTGTTTTGAACCTGAATTAGGGATATACACGGGTACAGAAGATGCATACACATATTGACTTTGGGCAGCTAAAATATCGATTTTCAGCATGTTTTAGGCCTGTATTTTAAAAATACTCTAACACGGAGTATGCATGTACAGATCGCTTTTGGGACCCAAAAATATCGAATATTCGGGTGTTTTGAGTCTGAATTTGAGACATAAACGGGTACAGAAGATGCATGCATATATCGACTTTGGGCACCCAAAATATCGATTTTGAGCGTATTTTGGGCCTGTATTTTTAAAATACTCTAACACGGAGTAGACACGTACAGATCGCTTCTGGGACACAAAAATATCGATTTTTTGGGTGTTTTGAGCCTGAATTTGAGATATAATAGGGTACAGAAGATGCATGCACATATCGACTTTGGGCACCCAAAATATTGATTTTTAGCATGTTCTGAGCCTCTATTTTGAAAACATTCTAGCACTGAGTAGGCATGTACAGATCGCTTCTGGGACCCAAAAATATTGAATTTTTGGGTGTTTTGAGACTGAATTTAAGATATAACCGGGTACAGAGAATGCATACACATATTGACTTTGTGCACCTAAAATATAAATTTTCAGCATGTTTTGATCTTGCATTTTAAAAACACTCTAACACGGAGTATGCATGTACAGATCGCTTCTGGGACATAAAAATGTCGAATTTTCGGAGTTTTGAGCCTGAATTTGAGATATAACCGGGTACAGAAGATGCATACACATATTGACTTTGGGCACATAAAATATCGATTTTCAGCATGTTTTGGGCCTGTATTTTAAAAACACTCTAACACGGAGTATGCACGTACAAATCGCTTCTGGGACATAAAAATATCGAATTTTCGGAGTTTTGAGCCTGAATTTGAGATATAACCGGGTACAGAGGATGCATACACATATTGACTTTGGGCACATAAAATATCGATTTTCAGCTTGTTTTGGGCCTGTATTTTAAAAACACTCTAACACGGAGTATGCACGTACAAATCGCTTCTGGGACCCAAAAATATTGAATTTTCGGGTGTTTTGAGCCTAAATTTGAGATATAAACGGGTACAGAAGATGCATGCACATATCGACTTTGACACCCAAAATATCGATTTTTAGTATGTTTTGGGCGTATAATTTGAAAATATTCTAGCACTGAGTAGGCATGTACAGATCGCTTCTGGGACTCCAAAATATCGAAGTTTCTGGTGTTTTGAACCTGAATTTGGGATATAAACGGGTACAGATGATGCATGCACATATCGACTTTAGACACCTGAAATATCGATTTATAGCATGTTTTGGGCCTGTATTTTAAAAACATTCTAGCACTGAGTAGGCATGTGCAGATTGCTTAAGGGACCCAAAAATATCGAATTTTCGGAGTTTTGAGCCTGAATTTGAGATATAAACGGGTACAGAAGATGCATTCACATATCGACTTTTTGCACTTAAAATATCGATTTTGAGCTTGTTTTGGGTCTGTATCTTGAAAACATTCTAGCAAGGAGTAGGCATGTACAGATCGCTTCTGGGACCCCAAAATATCGAATTTTCTGGTGTTTTGAAACTGAATTAGGGATATACACGGGTACAGAAGATGCATACACATATTGACTTTGGGCACATATAATATCGATTTTCAGCATGTTTTGGGCCTGTATTTTAAAAACACAATAACACGGAGTATGCACGTACAGATCGCTTCTGGGACCCAAAAATATTGAATTTTCGGGTGTTTTGAGCCTGAATTTGAGATATAAACGGGTACAGAAGATGCATGCACATATCGACTTTGGTCACCTAAAATATCGATTTTTAGTATGTTTTGGGCCTGTATTATAAAAATACTCTAACACGGAGTAGACATGTACAGATCGCTTTTGGGACCCAAAAATATCGAATTTTCGGGTGTTTTGAGCCTGAATTTAAGATATAAACGGGTACAGAAGATACATACACATATTGACTTTGGGTAGCTAAAATATCGATTTTCAGCATGTTTTAGGCCTGTATTTTAAAAATACTCTAACACGGAGTATGCATGTACAGA
The DNA here is from genome assembly GCA_033782935.1 of Petrolisthes cinctipes. Lineage (NCBI taxonomy): Eukaryota > Metazoa > Arthropoda > Malacostraca > Decapoda > Porcellanidae > Petrolisthes > Petrolisthes cinctipes. Next base: position 7,342,909 of record JAWQEG010000043.1, on the reverse strand, counting down.
TCGCTTTTGGGACCCAAAAATATCGAATATTCGGGTGTTTTGAGTCTGAATTTGAGACATAAACGGGTACAGAAGATGCATGCATATATCGACTTTGGGCACCCAAAATATCGATTTTGAGCATATTTTGGGCCTGTATTTTGAAAATACTCTAACACGGAGTAGACACGTACAGATCGCTTCTGGGACACAAAAATATCGATTTTTTGGGTGTTTTGAGCCTGAATTTAAGATATAACCGGGTACAGAGAATGCATACACATATTGACTTTGTGCACCTAAAATATCAATTTTTAGCATGTTTTGGGCTTGCATTTTAAAAACACTCTAACACGGAGTATGCATGTACAGATCAGTTCTGGGACACATAAATATCGAATTTTCGGAGTTTTTAGCCTGAATTTGAGATATAAACGAGTACAGAATATGCATGCACACATCAACTTTTTGCACCTAAAATATCGATTTTAAGCATGTTTTGGGTCTGTATCTTGAAAACATTCTAGCAAGGAGTAGGCATGTACAGATCGCTTCTGGGACCCCAAAATATCGAATTTTCTGGTGTTTTGAACCTGAATTAGGGATATAGACGGATACAGAAGATGCATGCACATATCGACTTTGGGCACCTAAAATATCGATTTTGAGCATGTTTTGGGCATGTATTTTGAAAATACTCTAACACGGAGTAGGCATGTACAGATTGCTTCGGGTACCGAAAAATATCGAATTTTCGGGTGTTTTGAACCTGAATTTGAGATAGAGACGGGTACAGAAGATGCATACACATATTGACTTTGGGCAGCAAAAATATCGATTTTGAGCATGTTTTGGGCCTGTATTTTGAATATACTCTAACACGGAGTATGCATGTACAGATCCCTTAAGGGACACAAAAATATCGATTTTTTTATGTGTTTTGAGCCTGAATTTGAGATTTAAACGCGTACAGAAGAGGCATGCACATATCGACTTTGACACCCAAAATATCGATTTTTAGTATGTTTTGGGCGTATAATATGAAAATATTCTAGCACTGAGTAGGCATGTACAGATCGCTTCTGGGACCCCAAAATATCGAAGTTTCTGGTGTATTGAACCTGAATTTGGGATATAAACGGGTACAGAAGATGAATGCACATATCGACTTTAGACACCTAAAATATCGATTTATAGCATGTTTTGGGCCTGTATTTTAAAAACATTCTAGCACTGAATAGGCATGTATAGATTGCTTAAGGGACCCAAAAATATCGAATTTTCGGAGTTTTGAACCTGAATTTGAGATATAAACGGGTACAGAAGATGCATGCACATATCGACTTTTTGCACTTAAAATATCGATTTTGAGCATGTTTTGGGTCTGTATCTTGAAAACATTCTAGCAAGGAGCAGGCATGTACAGATCTCCTCTGGGACCCCAAAATATCGAATTTTCTGGTGTTTTGAGCCTGAATTTGAGATATAAACGGGTACAGAAGATGCATACACATATTGACTTTGGGCACCTAAAATATCGATTTTCAGCATGTTTTAGGCCTGTATTTTAAAAATACTCTAACACGGAGTATGCATGTACAGATGGCTTTTGGGACACAAAAATATCGAATATTCGGGTGTTTTGAGTCTGAATTTGAGACATTAACGGGTACAGAAGATGCATGCACATATCGACTTTGGGCACCCAAAATATCGATTTTGAGCATATTTTGGGCCTGTATTTTTAAAATGCTCTAACACCCAATAGACACGTACAGATCGCTCCTGCGACACAAAAATATCGAATTTTTGGGTGTTTTGAACCTGAATTAGGGATATAGACGGATACAGAAGATGCATGCACATATCGACTTTGGGCACCTAAAATATCGATTTTGAGCATGTTTTGGGCCTGTATTTTGAAAATACTCTAACACGGAGTAGGCATGTACAGATCGCTTCGGGTACCGAAAAATATCGAATTTTCGGGTGTTTTGAACCTGAATTTGAGATAGAGACGGGTACAGAAGATGCATACACATATTGACTTTGGGCAGCTAAAATATCGATTTTCAGCATGTTTTGGGCCTGTATTTTGAAAATACTCTAACACGGAGTATGCATGTCCAGATCGCTTAAGGGACACAAAAATATCGATTTTTTTATGTGTTTTGAGCCTGAATTTGAGATTTAAACGGGTACAGAAGAGGCATGCACATATCGACTTTGACACCCAAAATATCGATTTTTAGTATGTTTTGGGCGTATAATTTGAAAATATTCTAGCACTGAGTAGGCATGTACAGATCGCTTCTGGGACCCCAAAATATCGAAGTTTCTGGTGTATTGAACCTGAATTTGGGATATAAACGGGTACAGAAGATGCATGCACATATCGACTTTAGACACCTAAAATATCGATTTATAGCATGTTTTCGGCCTGTATTTTAAAAACATTCTAGCACTGAGTAGGCATGTATAGATTGCTTAAGGGACCCAAAAATATCGAATTTTCGGAATTTTGAGCCTGAATTTGAGATATAAACGGGTACAGAAGATGCATGCACATATCGACTTTTAGCACCTAAAATATCGATTTTGAGCATGTTTTGGGTCTGTATCTTGAAAACATTCTAGCAAGGAGTAGGCATGTACAGATCGCTTCTGGGACCCCAAAATATCGAATTTTCTGGTGTTTTGAACCTGAATTAGGGATATACACGGGTAAAGAAGATGCATACACATATTGACTTTGGGCACATAAAATATCGATTTTCAGTATGTTTTGGGCCTGTATTTTAAAAACACTCTAACACGGAGTATGCACGTACAGATTGCTTCTGGGACCCAAAAATATTGAATTTTCGGGTGTTTTGAGCCTGAATTTGAGATATAAACGGGTACAGAAGATGCATGCACATATCGACTTTGGGCACCTAAAATATCGATTTTTAATATGTTTTGGGCCTGTATTTTAAAAATACTCTAACACGGAGTAGACATGTACAGATCGCTATTGGGACCCAAAAATATCGAATTTTCGGGTGTTTTGAGCCTGAATTTGAGATATAACCGGGTACAGAGGATGCATACACAAATTGACTTTGGGCACATAAAATATCGATTTTCAGCATGTTTTGGGCCTGTATTTTAAAAACACTCTAACACGGAGTATGCACGTACAGATCGCCTCTGGGACCCAAAAACATTGAATTTTCGGGTTTTTTGAGCCTGAATTTGAGATATAAACGGGTACAGAATATGCATGCACATATCGACTTTTTGCACTTAAAATATCGATTTTGAGCATGTTTTGGGTCTGTATCTTGAAAACATTCTAGCAAGGAGTAGGCATGTACAGATCTCTTCAGGGACCCCAAAATATCAAATTTTCTTGTGTTTTGAACCTGAATTAGGGATATACACGGGTACAGAAGATGCATACACATATTGACTTTGGGCACATAAAATATCGATTTTCAGCATGTTTTTGCCCTGTATTTTAAAAACACTCTAACACGGAGTATGCACGTACAGATCGCTTCTGGGACCCAAAAATATTGAATTTTCGGGTGTTTTGAGCCTGAATGAGAGATATAAACGGGTACAGAAGATACATGCACATATAGACTTTGGGCACCTAAAATATCGATTTTTAGTATGTTTTGGGCCTGTATTTTAAAAATACTCTAACACGGAGTAGACATGTACAGATCGCTTTTGGGACCCAAAAATATCGAATTTTCGGGTGTTTTGAACCTGAATTTGAGATATAAACGGGTACAGAAGATGCATACACATATTGACTTTGGGCAGCTAAAATATCGATTTTCAGCATGTTTTAGGCCTGTATTTTAAAAATACTCTAACACGGAGTATGCATGTACAGATGGCTTTTGGGACCCAAAAATATCGAATATTCGGGTGTTTTGAGTCTGAATTTGAGACATTAACGGGTACAGAAGATGCATGCACATATCGACCTTGGGCACCAAAAATATCGATTTTGAGCATATTTTGGGCCTGTATTTTTAAAATACTCTAACACGGAATAGACACGTACAGATCGCTCCTGCGACACAAAAATATCGAATTTTTGGGTGTTTTGAGCCTGAATTTGAGATATAAACGGGTACAGAAGATGCATGCACATATCGACTTTGGGCACCCAAAATATCGATTTTTAGCATGTTCTGAGCCTCTATTTTGAAAACATTCTAGCACTGAGTAGGCATGTACAGATCGTTTCTGGGACCCAAAAATATTGAATTTTCGGGTGTTTTGAGCCTGAATTTGAGATATAACCGGGTACAGAGAATGCATACACATATTGACTTTGTGCACCTAAAATATCAATTTTCAGCATGTTTTGGGCCTGCATTTTAAAAACACTCTAACACGGAGTATGCATGTACAGATCGCTTCTGGGACATAAAAATATCGAATTTTCGGAGTTTTGAGCCTGAATTTGAGATATAACCGGGTACAGAGGATTCATACACATATTGACTTTGGGCACATAAAATATCGATTTTCAGCATGTTTTCGGCCTGTATTTTAAAAACACTCTAACACGGAGTATGCACGTACAAATCGCTTCTGGGACCCAAAAATATTGAATTTTCGGGTGTTTTGAGCCTGAATTTGAGATATAAACGGGTACAGAAGATGCATGCACATATCGACTTTGACACCCAAAATATCGATTTTTAGTATGTTTTGGGCGTATAATTTGAAAATATTCTAGCACTGAGTAGGCATGTACAGATCGCTTCTGGGACCCCAAAATATCGAAGTTTCTGGTGTTTTGAACCAGAATTTGGGATATAAACGGGTACAGATGATGCATGCACATATCGACTTTAGACACCTAAAATATCGATTTATAGCATGTTTTGGGCCTGTATTTTAAAAACATTCTAGCACTGAGTAGGCATGTGCAGATTGCTTAAGGGACCCAAAAATATCGAATTTTCGGAGTTTTGAGCCTGAATTTGAGATATAAACAGATACAGAAGATGCATTCACATATCGACTTTTTGCACTTAAAATATCGATTTTGAGCTTGTTTTGGGTCTGTATCTTGAAAACATTCTAGCAAGGAGTAAGCATGTACAGATCGCTTCTGGGACCCCAAAATATCGAATTTTCTGGTGTTTTGAACCTGAATTAGGGATATACACGGGTACAGAAGATGCATACACATATTGACTTTGGGCACATAAAATATCGATTTTCAGCATGTTTTGGGCCTGTATTTTAAAAACACTCTAACACGGAGTATGCACGTACAGATCGCTTCTGGGACCCAAAAATATTGAATTTTCGGGTGTTTTGAGCCTGAATTTGAGATATAAACGGGTACAGAAGATGCATGCACATATCGACTTTGGGCACCTAAAATATCGATTTTTAGTATGTTTTGGGCCTGTATTTTAAAAATACTCTAACACGGAGTAGACATGTACAGATCGCTTCTGGGACCCCAAAATATCGAATTTTCTGGTGTTTTGAACCTGAATAAGGGATATACACGGGTACAGAAGATGCATACACATATTGACTTTGGGCACATAAAATATCGATTTTCAGCATGTTTTGGGCCTGCATTTTAAAAACACTCTAACACGGAGTATGCACGTACAGATCGCTTCTGGGACCCAAAAATATCGAATATTCGGGTGTTTTGTGTCTGAATTTGAGACATAAACGGGTACAGAAGATGCATGCACATATCGACTTTGGGCACCCAAAATATCGATTTTAAGCATATTTTGGGCCTGTATTTTTAAAATACTCTAACACCCAATAGACACGTACAGATTGCTCCTGGGACACAAAAATATCGAATTTTTGGGTGTTTTGAGCCTGAATTTGAGATATAAACGGGTACAGAATATGCATGCACATATCGACTTTGGGCACCCAAAATATCGATTTTTAGCATGTTCTGAGCCTCTATTTTGAAAACATTCTAACACTGAGTAGGCATGTACAGATCGTTTCTGGGACCCAAAAATATTGAATTTTCGGGTGTTTTGAGCCTGAATTTGAGATATAACCGGGTACAGAGAATGCATACACATATTGACTTTGTGCACCTAACATATCAATTTTCAGCATGTTTTGGGCCTGCATTTTAAAAACACTCTAACACGGAGTATGCATGTACAGATCGCTTCTGGGACACAAAAATATCAAATTTTCGGAGTTTTGAGCCTGAATTTGAGATATAAACGGGTACAGAAGATTCATGCACATATCGACTTTTGGCACCTATAATATCAATTTTGAGCATCTTTTGGGCCTGTATTTTGAAAATACTCAAACACGGTGTAGACATGTACAGATCGCTTCTGGGACACAAAAATATCGATTTTTTTGGGTGTTTTGAGCCTGAATTTGAGATATAAACGGGTACAGAAGATACATGCACATATCGACTTTGGCACCCAAAATATCGATTTTTAGTATGTTTTGGGCGTATAATTTGAAAATATTCTAGCACTGAGTAGGCATGTACAGATCGCTTCTGGGACCCAAAAATATCGATTTTTCGGGGGTTTTGAGCCAGAATCTGGGATATAACCGGGTACAGAGGATACATGAACATATCGACTTTTTGCACCTAAAATATCAATTTTGATCATGTTTTGGGTCTGTATCTTGAAAAAATTCTAGCAAGGGGTAGGCATGTACAGATCGCTTCTGAGACCCAAAAATATCAAATTTTCGGAGTTTTGAGCCTGAATTTGAGATATAACCGGGTACAAAGGATGCATACACATATTAACTTTGGGCACATAAAATATCGACTTTCAGCATGTTTTGGGCCTGTATTTTGAAAATACTCTAACACGGAGTACGCATGTACAGATCGCTTCGGGGACCCAAAAATATCGAATTTTCGGTGTTTTCAGCCTGAATTTGAGATATAAACGGGTACAGAAGATGCATGCACATATCGACTTTTTGCAATTAATATATCGATTTTTAGTATGTTTTGGGCCTGTATTTTAAAAATACTCTAACACGGAGTAGACATGTACAGATCGCTTCTGGGACACAAAAATATCGATTTTTTTGGGTGTTTTGAGCCTGAATTTGAGATATAAACGGGTACAGAAGATGCATGCACATATCGACTTTGGCACCCAAAATATCGATTATTAGTATGTTTTGGGCGTATAATTTGAAAATATTCTAGCACTGAGTAGGCATGTACAGATCGCTTCTGGGACCCAAAAACATCAAATTTTCGGTGTTTTGAGCCTGAATTTGAGATATAAACGGGTACAGAAAATGCAAGCACATTTCGACTTTTTGCACCTAAAATATCGATTTTAAGCATGTTTTGGGTCTGTATCTTGAAAACATTCTAGCAAGAAGTAGGCATGTACAGATTGCTTCTGGGACCCAAAAATATCGAATTTTCGAGTGTTTTGAACCTGAATTTGGGATATAGACGGGTACAGAAGATGCATGCACATATCGACTTTGGGCACCTAAAATATCGATTTTGAGCATGTTTTGGGCCTGTATTTTGAAAACACTCTAACACGGAGTAGGCATGTACAGATTGCTTCTAGGACCCAAAAATATCGATTTTTTGGGTGTTTTGAGCCTAAATTTGAGATATAAACGGGTACAGAAGATGCATGCACATATCGACTTTGGCACCCAAAATATTGATTTTTAGTAGGTTTTGGGCGTATAATTTGAAAATATTCTAGCACTGAGTAGGAATGTACAGATCGCTTCTGGGATCCAAAAATATCGAATTTTCGGGGGTTTTGACCCAGAATTTGGGATATAACCGGGTACAGTGGATGCATGCACATATCGACTTTTTGAACCTAAAATATCGATTTAAAGCATGTTTTGGGTCTGTATCTTGAAAACATTCTAGCAAGGAGTAGGCATGTACAGGTCGCTTCTGGGACCCAAAAATATCGAATTTTCTGGTTTTTTTGAACCTGAATTTGGGATATAGACGGGTACAGAAGATGCATACACATATTGACTTTGGGCACCTAAAATATCGATTTTCAGAATGTTTTGGTCCAGTATTTTGAAAATACTCTAACACGGAGTACGCATGTACAGATCGCTTCTGGGACACAAAAATATCAAATTTTCGGAGTTTTGAGCCTGAATTTGAGATATAAACGGGTACAGAAGATTCATGCACATATCGACTTTGGGCACCTATAATATCAATTTTGAGAATGTTTTGGGCCTGTATTTTGAAAATACTCAAACACGGTGTAGACATGTACAGATCGCTTCTGGGACACAAAAATATCGATTTTTTTGGGTGTTTTGAGCCTGAATTTGAGATATAAATGGGTACAGAAGATGCATGCACATATCGACTTTGGCTCCCAAAATATCGATTTTTAGTATGTTTTGGGCGTATAATTTGAAAATATTCTAGCACTGAGTAGGCATGTACAGATCGCTTCTGGGACCCAAAAATATCGAATTTTCGGGGGTTTTGAGCCAGAATTTGGGATATAACCGGGTACAGAGGATACATGCACATATCGACTTTTTGCACCTAAAATATCAATTTTGATCATGTTTTGGGTCTGTATCTTGAAATAATTCTAGCAAGGGGTAGGCATGTACAGATCGCTTTTGGGACCCAAAAATATCGAATTTCGGGTGTTTTGAGCCTGAATTTGAGATATAACCGGGTACAGAAGATGCATGCACATATCGACTTTGGGCACCTAAAATAACGATTTTTAGTATGTTTTGGGCCTGTATTTTAAAAATACTCTAACACGGAGTAGACATGTACAGATCGCTTTTGGAACCCAAAAATATCGAATTTTCGGGTGTTTTGAGTCTGAATTTGAGATATAAACGGGTACAGAAGATGCATACACATATTGACTTTGGGCTGCTAAAATATCGATTTTCAGCATGTTTTAGGCCTGTATTTTAAAAATACTCTAACACGGAGTATGCATGTACAGATGGCTTTTGGGACACAAAAATATCGAATATTCGGGTGTTTTGAGTCTGAATTTGAGACATTAACGGGTACAGAAGATGCATGCACATATCGACTTTGGGCACCCAAAATATCGATTTTGAGCATATTTTGGGCCTGTATTTTTAAAATACTCTAACACCCAATAGACACGTACAGATCGCTCCTGCGACACAAAAATATCGAATTTTTGGGTGTTTTGAGCCTGAATTTGAGATATAAACGGGTACAGAAGATGCATGCACATATCGACTTTGGGCACCCAAAATATCGATTTTTAGCATGTTCTGAGCCTCTATTTTGAAAACATTCTAGCACTGAGTAGGCATGTACAGATCGCTTCTGGGACCCCAAAATATCGAATTTTCTGGTGTTTTGAACCTGAATTTGGGATATAGACGGATACAGAAGATGCATGCACATATCGACTTTGGGGACCTAAAATATCGATTTTGAGCATGTTTTGGGCCTGTATTTTGAAAATACTCTAACACGGAGTAGGCATGTACAGATCGCTTCGGGTACCGAAAAATATCGAATTTTAGGGTGTTTTCAACCTGAATTTGAGATAGAGACGGGTACAGAAGATGCATACACATATTGACTTTGGGCAGCTAAAATATCGATTTTCAGCATGTTTTGGCCCTGTATTTTGAAAATACTCTAACACGGAGTATGCATGTACAGATCGCTTAAGGGACACAAAAATATCGATTTTTTTATGTGTTTTGAGCCTGAATTTGAGATTTAAACGGGTACAGAAGAGGCATGCACATAACGACTTTGACACCCAAAATATCGATTTTTAGTATGTTTTGGGCGTATAATTTGAAAATATTCTAGCACTGAGTAGGCATGTACAGATCGCTTCTGGGACCCTAAAATATCGAAGTTTCTGGTGTTTTGAACCAGAAATTGGGATATAAACGGGTACAGATGATGCATGCACATATCGACTTTAGACACCTAAAATATCGATTTATAGCATGTTTTGGGCCTGTATTTTAAAAACACTCTAACACGGAGTATGCACGTACAGATCGCTTCTGGGACCCAAAAATATTGAATTTTCGGGTGTTTTGAGCCTGAATGTGAGATATAAACGGGTACATAAGATACATGCACATATAGACTTTGGGCACCCAAAATATCGATTTTTAGTATGTTTTGGGCCTGTATTTTAAAAATACTCTAACACGGAGTAGACATGTACAGATCGCTTTTGGAACACAAAAATATAGAATTTTCGGGTGTTTTGAGTCTGAATTTGAGATATAAACGGGTACAGAAGATGCATACACATATTGACTTTGGGCTGCTAAAATATCGATTTTCAGCATGTTTTAGGCCTGTATTTTAAAAATACTCTAACACGGAGTATGCATGTACAGATGGCTTTTGGGACACAAAAATATCGAATATTCGGGTGTTTTGAGTCTGAATTTGAGACATTAACGGGTACAGAAGATGCATGCACATATCGACTTTGGGCACCCAAAATATCGATTTTGAGCATATTTTGGGCCTGTATTTTTAAAATACTCTAACACCCAATAGACACGTACAGATCGCTCCTGCGACACAAAAATATCGAATTTTTGGGTGTTTTGAGCCTGAATTTGAGATATAAACGGTTACAGAAGATGCATGCACATATCGACTTTGGGCACCCAAAATATCGATTTTTAGCATGTTCTGAGCCTCTATTTTGAAAACATTCTAGCACTGAGTAGGCATGTACAGATCGCTTCTGGGACCCCAAAATATCGAATTTTCTGGTGTTTTGAACCTGAATTTGGGATATAGACGGATACAGAAGATGCATGCACATATCGACTTTGGGGACCTAAAATATCGATTTTGAGCATGTTTTGGGCCTGTATTTTGAAAATACTCTAACACGGAGTAGGCATGTACAGATCGCTTCGGGTACCGAAAAATATCGAATTTTAGGGTGTTTTGAACCTGAATTTGAGATAGAGACGGGTACAGAAGATGCATACACATATTGACTTTGGGCAGCTAAAATATCGATTTTCAGCATGTTTTGGCCCTGTATTTTGAAAATACTCTAACACGGAGTATGCATGTACAGATCGCTTAAGGGACACAAAAATATCGATTTTTTTATGTGCTTTGAGCCTGAATTTGAGATTTAAACGGGTACAGAAGAGGCATGCACATATCGACTTTGACACCCAAAATATCGATTTTTAGTATGTTTTGGGCGTATAATTTGAAAATATTCTAGCACTGAGTAGGCATGTACAGATCGCTTCTTGGACCCTAAAATATCGAAGTTTCTGGTGTTTTGAACCAGAAATTGGGATATAAACGGGTACAGATGATGCATGCACATATCGACTTTAGACACCTAAAATATCGATTTATAGCATGTTTTGGGCCTGTATTTTAAAAACATTCTAGCACTGAGTAGGCATGTGCAGATTGCTTAAGGGACCCAAAAATATCGAATTTTCGGAGTTTTGAGCCTGAATTTGAGATATAAAAGGGTACAGAAGATGCATTCACATATCGACTTTTTGCACATAAAATATCGATTTTGAGCTTGTTTTGGGTCTGTATCTTGAAAACATTCTAGCAAGGAGTAGGCATGTACAGATCGCTTCTGGGATCCCAAAATATCGAATTTTCTGGTGTTTTGAACCTGAATTAGGGATATACACGGGTACAGAAGATGCATACACATATTGACTTTGGGCACATAAAATATCGATTTTCAGCATGTTTTGGGCCTGCATTTTAAAAACACTCTAACACGGAGTATGCACGTACAGATCGCTTCTGGGACCCAAAAATATCGAGTATTCGGGTGTTTTGAGTCTGAATTTGAGACATAAACGGGTACAGAAGATGCATACACATATTGAATTTGGGCAGCTAAAATATCGATTTTCAGCATGTTTTAGGCCTGTATTTTAAAAATACTCTAACACGGAGTATGCATGTACAGATGGCTTTTGGGACACAAAAATATCGAATATTCGGGTGTTTTGAGTCTGAATTTGAGACATTAACGGGTACAGAAGATGCATGCACATATCGACTTTGGGCACCCAAAATATCGATTTTGAGCATATTTTGGGCCTATATTTTTAAAATACTCTAACACCCAATAGACACGTACAGATCGCTCCTGCGACACAAAAATATCGAATTTTTGGGTGTTTTGAGCCTGAATTTGAGATATAAACGGGTACAGAAGATGCATGCACATATCGACTTTGGGCACCCAAAATATCGATTTTTAGCATGTTCTGAGCCTCTATTTTGAAAACATTCTAGCACTGAGTAGGCATGTACAGATCGCTTCTGGGACCCCAAAATATCGAATTTTCTGGTGTTTTGAACCTGAATTTGGGATATAGACGAATACAGAAGATGCATGCACATATCGACTTTGGGGACCTAAAATATCGATTTTGAGCATGTTTTGGGCCTGTATTTTGAAAATACTCTAACACGGAGTAGGCATGTACAGATCGCTTCGGGTACCGAAAAATATCGAATTTTCGGGTGTTTTGAACCTGAATTTGAGATAGAGACGGGTACAGAAGATGCATACACATATTGACTTTGGGCAGCTAAAATATCGATTTTCAGCATGTTTTGGGCCTGTATTTTGAAAATACTCTAACACGGATTATGCATGTACAGATCGCTTAAGGGACACAAAAATATCGATTTTTTTATGTGTTTTGAGCCTGAATTTGAGATTTAAACGGGTACAGAAGAGGCATGCACATATCGACTTTGACACCCAAAATATCGATTTTTAGTATGTTTTGGGCGTATAATTTGAAAATATTCTAGCACTGAGTAGGCATGTACAGATCGCTTCTGGGACCCCAAAATATCGAAGTTTCTGGTGTTTTGAACCAGAAATTGTGATATAAACGGGTACAGACGATGCATGCACATATCGACTTTAGACACCTAAAATATCGATTTATAGCATGTTTTGGGCCTGTATTTTAAAAACATTCTAGCACTGAGTAGGCATGTGCAGATTGCTTAAGGGACCCAAAAATATCGAATTTTCGGAGTTTTGAGCCTGAATTTGAGATATAAAAGGGTACAGAAGATGCATTCACATATCGACTTTTTGCATATAAAATATCGATTTTGAGCTTGTTTTGGGTCTGTATCTTGAAAACATTCTAGCAAGGAGTAGGCATGTACAGATCGCTTCTGGGACCCCAAAATATCGAATTTTCTGGTGTTTTGAACCTGAATTAGGGATATACACGGGTACAGAAGATGCATACACATATTGACTTTGGGCACATAAAATATCGATTTTCAGCATGTTTTGGGCCTGCATTTTAAAAACACTCTAACACGGAGTATGCACGTACAGATCGCTTCTGGGACCCAAAAATATCGAATATTCGGGTGTTTTGAGTCTGAATTTGAGACATAAACGGGTACAGAAGATGCATACACATATTGAATTTGGGAAACTAAAATATCGATTTTCAGCATGTTTTAGGCCTGTATTTTAAAAATACTCTAACACGGAGTATGCATGTACAGATGGCTTTTGGGACCCAAAAATATCGAATATTCGAGTGTTTTGAGTCTGAATTTGAGACATAAACGGGTACAGAAGATGCATGCACATATCGACTTTGGCACCCAAAATATCGATTTTTAGTATGTTTTGGGCGTATAATTTGAAAATATTCTAGCACTGAGTAGGCATGTACAGATCGCTTCTGGGATCCAAAAATATCGAATTTTCGGGGGTTTTGACCCAGAATTTGGGATATAACCGGGTACAGTGGATGCATGCACATATCGACTTTTTGAACCTAAAATATCGATTTAAAGCATGTTTTGGGTCTGTATCTTGAAAACATTCTAGCAAGGAGTAGGCATGTACAGGTCGCTTCTGGGACCCAAAAATATCGAATTTTCTGGTTTTTTGAACCTGAATTTGGGATATAGACGGGTACAGAAGATGCATACACATATTGACTTTGGGCACCTAAAATATCGATTTTCAGCATGTTTTGGGCCTGTATTTTGAAAATACATTAACACAGAGTAGGCATGTACAGATCGCTTCTGGGACCCAAAAATATCGATTTTTTGGGTGTTTTGAGCCTGAATTAAAGATATAAACGGGTACAGAAGATGTATGCACATATCGACTTTTCACACCTAAAATATATATTTTTGAGCATGTTTTAAGCCTGTATTTTAAAAACATTCTCGTACTGAGTAGGCATGTGCAGATCGCTTCTGGGACCCAAAAATATCGAATTTTCTGGTGTTTTGAACCTGAATTTGGGATATTGACGGATACAGAAGATGCATTCACATATCGATTTTGGGCACCTAAAATATCGATTTTGAGCATGTTTTGGGCCTGTATTTTGAAAATACTCTAGCAGTGAGTAGGCATGTCCAGATTGCTTAAGGGACCCTAAAATATCGAATTTTCGGAGTTTTGAGGCTGAATTTGAGATACAAACAGGTACAGAAGATGCATGCACATATCGACTTTTTGCACTTAAAATATCGATTTTGAGCATGTTTTGGGTTCTATATCTTGAAAACATTCTAGCAAGGAGTAAGCATGTACAGATCGCTTCTGGGACCCCAAAATATCGAATTTTCTGGTGTTTTGAACCTGAATTAGGGATATACACGGGTACAGAAGATGCATACACATATTGAATTTGGGCACATAAAATATCGATTTTCAGCATGTTTTGGGCCTGTATTTTAAAAATACTCTAACACAGAGTAGACATGTACAGATCGCTTTTGGGACCCAAAAATATCGAATTTTCGGGGGTTTTGAGCCTGAATTTAAGATATAAACGGGTACAGAAGATACATACACATATTGACTTTGGGCAGCTAAAATATCGATTTTCAGCATGTTTTAGGCCTGTATTTTAAAAATACTCTAACACGGAGTATGCATGTACAGATCGCTTCTGGGACACATAAATATCGAATTTTCGGGGTTTTTAGCCTAAATTTGAGATATAAACGAGTACAGAAGATGCATGCACATATCGACTTTTTGCACCTAAAATATCGATTTTGAGCATGTTTTGGGTCTGTATCTTGAAAACTTTCTAGCAAGAAGTAGGCATGTACAGATTGCTTCTGGGACCCAAAAATATCGAATTTTCGAGTGTTTTGAACCTGAAATTGGGATATAGACGGGTACAGAAGATGCATACACATATTGACTTTGGGCAGCTAAAATATCGATTTACATCATGTTTTAGGCCTGTATTTTGATAATACTCTAACACGGAGTATGCATGTACAGATGGCTTTTGGGACCCAAAAATATCGAATATTCGGTAGTTTTGAGTCTGAATTTGTGATATAAACGGGTACAGAAGATGCATACACATATCGACTTTGGGCACCTATAATATCAATTTTGAGCATCTTTTGGGCCTGTATTTTGAAAATACTCAAACACGGTGTAGACATGTACAGATCGCTTCTGGGACACAAAAATATCGATTTTTTTGGGTGTTTTGAGCCTGAATTTGAGATATAAACGGGTACAGAAGATGCATGCACATATCGACTTTGGCTCCCAAAATATCGATTTTTAGTATGTTTTGGGCGTATAATTTGAAAATATTCTAGCACTGAGTAGGCATGTACAGATCGCTTCTGGGACCCAAAAATATCGAATTTTCGGGGGTTTTTAGCCAGAATTTGGGATATAACCGGGTACAGAGGATACATGCACATATCGACTTTTTGCACCTAAAATATCAATTTTGATCATGTTTTGGGTCTGTATCTTGAAAAAATTCTAGCAAGGGGTAGGCATATACAGATCGTTTCTGGGACCCAAAAATATCGAATTTTTGGGTGTTTTGAACCTGAATTTGGGATATAGACGGATACAGAAGATGCATGCACATATCGACTTTGGGCACCTAAAATATCAATTTTGAGCATGTTTTGGGCCTGTATTTTGCAAATACTCTAACACGGAGTAGGCATGTACAGATCGCTTCGGGGACCCAAAAATATCGAATTTTCGGTGTTTTGAGCCTGAATTTGAGATATAAACGGGTACAGAAAATGCAAGCACTTTTCGACTTTTTGCACCTAAAATATCGATTTTAAGCATGTTTTGGGTCTGTATCTTCAAAACATTCTAGCAAGAAGTAGGCATGTACAGATTGCTTCTGGGTCCCAAAAATATTGAATTTTCGGGTCTTTTGAGCCTGAATTTGAGATATAACCGGGTACAGAGAATGCATACACATATTGACTTTGTACACCTAACATATTAATTTTCAGCATGTTTTGGGCCTGCATTTTAAAAACACTCTAACACGGAGTATGCATGTACAGATCGCTTCTGAGACACAAAAATATCAAATTTTCGGAGTTTTGAGCCTGAATTTCAGATATAACCGGGTACAGAGGATGCATACACATATTGACTTTGGGCACATAAAATATCGACTTTCAGCATGTTTTGGGCCTGTATTTTGAAAATACTCTAACACGGAGTATGCATGTACAGATCGCTTCGGGGACCCAAAAATATCGAATTTTCGGTGTTTTGAGCCTGAATTTGAGATATAAACGGGTACAGAAAATGCAAGCACATTTCGACTTTTTGCACCTAAAATATCGATTTTAAGCATGTTTTGGGTCTGTATCTTGAAAACATTCTAGCAAGAAGTAGGCATGTACAGATTGCTTCTGGGACCCAAAAATATCGAATTTTCGAGTGTTTTGAACCTGAATTTGGGATATAGACGGGTACAGAAGATGCATGCACATATCGACTTTGGGCACCTAAAATATCGATTTTGAGCATGTTTTGGGCCTGTATTTTGAAAACACTCTAACACGGAGTAGGCATGTACAGATTGCTTCTGGGACCCAAAAATATCGATTTTTTGGGTGTTTTGAGCCTAAATATGAGATATAAACGGGTACAGAAGATGCATGCACATATCGACTTTGGCACCCAAAATATCGATTTAAAGCATGTTTTGGGTCTGTATTTTGAAAACATTCTAGCAAGGAGTAGGCATGTACAGGTCGCTTCTGGGACCCAAAAATATCGAATTTTCTGGTTTTTTGAACCTGAATTTGGGATATAGACGGGTACAGAAGATGCATACACATATTGACTTTGGGCACCTAAAATATCGATTTTCAGCATGTTTTGGGCCTGTATTTTGAAAATACATTAACACAGAGTAGGCATGTACAGATCGCTTCTGGGACCCAAAAATATCGATTTTTTGGGTGTTTTGAGCCTGAATTTAAGATATAAACGGGTACAGAAGATGTATGCACATATCGACTTTTCACACCTAAAATATATATTTTTGAGCATGTTTTAAGCCTGTATTTTAAAAACATTCTCGTACTGAGTAGGCATGTGCAGATCGCTTCTGGGACCCAAAAATATCGAATTTTCTGGTGTTTTGAACCTGAATTTGGGATATTGACGGATACAGAAGATGCATTCACATATCGATTTTGGGCACCTAAAATATCGATTTTGAGCATGTTTTGGGCCTGTATTTTGAAAATACTCTAGCAGTGAGTAGGCATGTCCAGATTGCTTAAGGGACCCTAAAATATCGAATTTTCGGAGTTTTGAGGCTGAATTTGAGATATAAACAGGTACAGAAGATGCATGCACATATCGACTTTTTGCACTTAAAATATCGATTTTGAGCATGTTTTGGGTTCTATATCTTGAAAACATTCTAGCAAGGAGTAAGCATGTACAGATCGCTTCTGGGACCCAAAAATATCGAATTTTCTGGTGTTTTGAACCTGAATTAGGGATATACACGGGTACAGAAGATGCATACACATATTGAATTTGGGCACATAAAATATCGATTTTCAGCATGTTTTGGGCCTGTATTTTAAAAATACTCTAACACGGAGTAGACATGTACAGATCGCTTTTGGGACCCAAAAATATCGAATTTTCGGGGGTTTTGAGCCTGAAATTAAGATATAAACGGGTACAGAAGATACATACACATATTGACTTTGGGCAGCTAAAATATCGATTTTCAGCATGTTTTAGGCCTGTATTTTATAAATACTCTAACACGGAGTATGCATGTACAGATCGCTTCTGGGACACATAAATATCGAATTTTCGGGGTTTTTAGCCTAAATTTGAGATATAAACGAGTACAGAAGATGCATGCACATATCGACTTTTTGCACCTAAAATATCGATTTTGAGCATGTTTTGGGTCTGTATCTTGAAAACTTTCTAGCAAGAAGTAGGCATGTACAGATTGCTTCTGGGACCCAAAAATATCGAATTTTCGAGTGTTTTGAACCTGAAATTGGGATATAGACGGGTACAGAAGATGCATACACATATTGACTTTGGGCAGCTAAAATATCGATTTACATCATGTTTTAGGCCTGTATTTTGATAATACTCTAACACGGAGTATGCATGTACAGATGGCTTTTGGGACCCAAAAATATCGAATATTCGGGAGTTTTGAGTCTGAATTTGTGATATAAACGGGTACAGAAGATGCATGCACATATCGACTTTCGGCACCCAAAATATCGATTTTTAGCATGTTTTGGGCCTGTAATTTAAAAATACTCTAACACGGAGTATGCATGTACAGATCGCTTTTGGGACCCAAAAATATCGAATATTCGGGTGTTTTGAGTCTGAATTTGAGACATAAACGGGTACAGAAGATGCATGCATTTATCGACTTTGGGCACCCAAAATATCGATTTTGAGCATATTTTGGGCCTGTATTTTTAAAATACTCTAAAACGGAGTAGACACGTACAGATCGCTTCTGGGACACAAAAATATCGATTTTTTGGGTGTTTTGAGCCTGAATTTGAGATATAAACAGGTACAGAAGATGCATTCACATATCGAATTTGGGCACCCAAAATATCGATTTTTAGCATGTTCTGAGCTTCTATTTTGAAAACATTCTAGCACTGAGTAGGCATGTACAGATCGCTTCTGGGACCCAAAAATATTGAATTTTTGGGTGTTTTGAGCCTGAATTTAAGATATAACCGGGTACAGAGAATGCATACTCATATTGACTTTGTGCACCTAAAATATCAATTTTCAGCATGTTTTGGGCTTGCATTTTTAAAACACTCTAACACGGAGTATGCATGTACAGATCGCTTCTGGGACACATAAATATCGAATTTTCGGAATTTTTAGCCTAAATTTGAGATATAAACGAGTACAGAAGATGCATGCACATATCGACTTTTTGCTCCTAAAATATCGATTTCGAGCATGTTTTGGGTCTGTATCTTGAAAACTTTCTAGCAAGAAGTAGGCATGTACAGATTGCTTCTGGGACCCAAAAATATCGAATTTTCGAGTGTTTTGAACCTGAATTTGGGATATAGACGGGTACAGAAGATGCATACACATATTGACTTTGGGCAGCTAAAATATCGATTTACATCATGTTTTTGGCCTGTATTTTGATAATACTCTAACACGGAGTATGCATGTACAGATGGCTTTTGGGACCCAAAAATCTCGAATATTCGGGAGTTTTGAGTCTGAATTTGTGATATAAACGGGTACAGAAGATGCATGCACATATCGACTTTGGGCACCCAAAATATCGATTTATAGCATGTTTTGGGCCTGTATTTTTAAAACACTCTAACACGGAGTAGACACGTACAGATCACTTCTGGGACCCAAATAAATCGAATTTTCGGGTGTTCTGAGCCTGAATTTGAGATATGAACTGGTACAGAAGATGCATGCACATATCGACTTTGGGCACCAAAAATATCGATTTTGAGCATGTTTTGGGCCTGCATTTTGAAAATACTCTAACACAGTGTATACATGTACAGATCGCTTCTGGAACACAAAAATATCGATTTTTTGGGTGTTTTGAGCCTGAATTTGAGATATAAACGGGTACATAAGATGCATGCACATATCGACTTTGGCACCCAAAATTTCGATTTTTAGTATGTTTTGGGCGTATAATTTGAAAATATTCTAGCACTGAGTAGGCATGTACAGATCGCTTCTGGGACCCAAAAATATCGATTTTTCGGGGGTTTTGAGCCAGAATTTGGGATATAACCGGGTACAGAGGATGCATGCACATATCGACTTTTTGCACCTAAAATATCGATTTTAAGCATGTTTTGGGTCTGTATCTTGAAAACATTCTAGCAAGGAGTAGGCATGTACAGGTCGCTTCTGGGACGCAAAAATCTCGAATTTTCGGGTGTTTTGAACCTGAATTTGGGATATAGACGGGTACAGAAGATGCATACACATATTGACTTTGGGCACCTAAAATATCTATTTTCAGCATGTTTTGGGCGTGTATTTTGAAAATACATTAACACGGAGTAGGCATGTACAGATCGCTTCTGGGACACAAAAATATCGATTTTTTGGGTGTTTTGAGCCTGAATTTGAGATATAAACGGGTACAGAAAATGCATGCACATATCGACTTTGGGCACTTAAAATATCGATTTTGAGCATGTTTTGGGTCTGTATCTTGAAAACATTCTAGCAAGGAGTAGGCATGTACAGATCGCTTCTGGGACCCAAAAATATCGAATTTTCTGGTGTTTTGAACCAGAATTAGGGATATACACGGGTACAGAAGATGTATACACATATTGACTTTGGGCACATAAAATATCGATTTTCAGCATGATTTGGGCCTGTATTTTAAAAACACTCTAACACGGAGTATGCACGTACATATTGCTTCTGGGACCCAAAAACATTGAATTTTTGGGTGTTTTGAGCCTGAATTTGAGACATAAACGGGTACAAAAGATACATGCACATATCGACTTTGGGCACCAAAAATATCGATTTTGAGCATGTTTTGGGCCTGAATTTTGAAAATACTCTAACACTGACTAGACACGTACAGATCGCTTCTGGGACCCAAATAAATCGAATTTTCGTGTGTTCTGAGCCTGAATTTGAGATATGAACGGGTACAGAAAATGCATGCACATTTCGACTTTTTGCACCTAAACTATCGATTTTAAGCATGTTTTGGGTCTGTATCTTGAAAACATTCTAGCAAAAAGTAGGCATGTACAGATTGCTTTTTAGTCCCAAAAATATCGAATTTTCGAGTGTTTTGAACCTGAATTTGGGTTATAGACAAGTACAGAAGATGCATGCACATATCGACTTTGGGCACCTAAAATATCGATTTTGAGCATGTTTTGGGCTTGTATTTTGAAAATACTCTAACACGGAGTAGGCATGTACTAATTGCTTCTGGGACCCAACAATATCGATTTTTTGGGTGTTTTGAGCATGAATTTGAGATATAAACGGGTACAGAAGATGCATGCACATAACGACTTTGGACACCTAAAATATCGATTTATAGCATGTTTTGGGCCTGTATTTTAAAAACATTCTAGCAGTAAGTAGGCATGTGCAGATTGCTTAAGGGACAAAAAAATATCGAATTTTCGGAGTTTTGAGCCTGAATTTGAGATATAAACGGGTACAGAAGATGCATGCACATATCGACTTTTTGCACTTAAAATATCGATTTTGAGCATGTTTTGGGTTCTGTATCTTGAAAACATTCTAGCAAGGATTAGGCATGTACAGATGGCTTCTGGGACCCCAAAATATCGAATTTTCTGGTGTTTTGAACCTGAATTAGGGATATACACGGGTACTGAAGATGCATACACATATTGACTTTGGGCACATAAAATATCGATTTTCAGCATGTTTTGGGCCTGTATTTTAAAAACACTCTAACACGGAGTATGCACGTACAGATCAATACTGGGACCCAAAAATATTGAATTTTCGAGTGTTTTGAGCCTTAATTTGAGATATAAACGGGTACAGAAGATGCATGCACATATCGACTTTGGGCACCTAAAATATCGATTTTTAGTATGTTTTGGGCCTGTATTTTAAAAATACTCTAACACGGAGTAGACATGTACAGATCGCTTTTGGTACCCAAAAATATCGAATTTTCGGGTGTTTTGAGCCTGAATTTAAGATATAAACGGGTACAGAAGATACATACACATATTGACTTTGGGCAGCTAAAATATCGATTTTCAGCATGTTTTAGGCCTGTATTTTAAAAATACTCTAACACGGAGTATGCATGTACAGATGTCTTTTGGGACCCAAAAATATCGAATATTCGGGTGTTTTGAGTCTGAATTTGAGACATAAACGGGTACAGAAGATGCATGCACATATCGACTTTGGGCACCCAAAATATCGATTTTGAGCATATTTTGGGACTGTATTTTTAAAATACTCTAACAAGGAGTAGACACGTACAGATCGCTTCTGGGAAACAAAAATATCGATTTTTTGGGTGTTTTGAGCCTGAATTTGAGATATAAACGGGTACAGAAGATGCATGCACATATCGACTTTGGGCACCCAAAATATCGATTTTTAGCATGTTCTGAGCCTCTATTTTGAAAAAATTCTAGCACTGAGTAGGCATGCACAGATCGCTTCTGGGACCCAAAAATATTGAATTTTCGGGTGTTTTGAGACTGAATTTAAGATATAACCGGGTACAGAGAATGCATACACATATTGACTTTGTGCACCTAAAATATCAATTTTCAGCATGTTTTGGGCCTGCATTTTAAAAACACTCTAACACGGAGTATGCATGTACAGATCGCTTCTGGGACACAAAAATATCGAATTTACGGAGTTTTGAGCCTGAATTTGAGATATAAACGAGTACAGAAGATGCATGCACATATCGACTTTTTGCACCTAAAATATCGATTTTGAACATGTTTTGGGTCTGTATCTTGAAAACTTTCTAGCAAGAAGTAGGCATGTACAGATTGCTTCTGGGACCCAAAAATATCGAATTTTCGAGTGTTTTGAACCTGAATTTGGGATATAGACGGGTACAGAAGATGCATACACATATTGACTTTGGGCAGCTAAAATATCGATTTACATCATGTTTTAGGCCTGTATTTTGAAAATATTCTAACACGGAGTATGCATGTACAGATGGCTTTTGGGACCCAAAAATATCGAATATTCGGGAGTTTTGAGTCTGAATTTGAGATATAAACGGGTACAGAAGATGCATGCACATATCGACTTTGCGCACACAAAATATCGATTTATAGCATGTTTGGGCCTGTATTTTTAAAACACTCTAACACGGAGTAGACACGTACAGATCACTTCTGGGACCCAAATAAATCGAATTTTCGGGTGTTCTGAGCCAGAATTTGAGATATGAACGGGTACAGAAGATGCATGCACATATCGACTTTGGGCACCAAAAATATCGATTTTGAGCATGTTTTGGGCCTGCATTTTGAAAATACTCTAACACGGTGTAGACATGTACAGATCGTTTCTGGAACACAAAAATATCGATTTTTTGGGTGTTTTGAGCCAGAATTTTAGATATAAACGGGTACATAAGATGCATGCACCTATCGACTTTGGCACCCAAAATATCGATTTTTAGTATGTTTTGGGCGTATAATTTGAAAATATTCTAGCACTGAGTAAGCATGTACAGATCGCTTCTGGGACACAAAAATATCGATTTTTTGGGTGTTTTGAGCCTGAATTTGAGATATAAACGGGTACAGAAGATGCATGCACATATCGACTTTTCACACCTAAAATATCATTTTTAAGCATGTTTTAAGCCTGTATTTTAAAAACATTCTAGCACTGAGTAGGCATGTGCAGATCGCTTAAGGGACCCAAAAATATCGAATTTTCGGAGTTTTGAGCCTGAATTTGAGATATAAACGGGTACAGAAGATGCATGCACATATCGACTTTGGGCACCTAAAATATCGATTTTGAGCATGTTTTGGGCCTGTATTTTGAAAATACTATAACACGGTGTAGACATGTACAGATCGCTTCTGGGACACAAAAATATCGATTTTTTGGGTGTTTTGAGCCTGAATTTGAGATATAAACGGGTACAGAAGATGCATGCACATATCGACTTTTTGCACCTAAAATATCGATTTTGAGCATGTTTTGGGTCTGTATCATGAAAACTTTCTAGCAAGAAGTAGGCATGTACAGATTGCTTCAGGGACTCAAAAAAATCGAATTTTCGAGTGTTTTGAACCTGAATTTGGGATATAGACAGGTACAGAAGATGCATACACATATTGACTTTGGGCAGCAAAAATATCGATTTACAGCATGTTTTAGGCCTGTATCTTAAAAATACTCTAACACGGAGTATTCATGTACAGATTGCTTTTGGGACCCAAAAATATCGAATATTCGGGTGTTTTGAGTCTGAATTTGAGATATAAACGGGTACCGAAGATGCATGCACATATCGACTTTGGGCACCCAAAATATCGATTTAGAGCATGTTTTGGGCCTGTATTTTTAAAATACTCTAACACTGAGTAGACACGTAAAGATCGCTTCTGGAACCCAAAAATATCGAATTTTCGGTGTTTTGAGCCTTAATTTGAGATATAAACGGGTACAGAAGATGCATGCACATATCGACTTTGGGCACCCAAAATATTGATTTTGAGCATGTTTTGAGCCTGTATTTTTAAAATACTCTAACACGGAGTAGACACGTACAGATCGTTTCTGGGACCCAAATAAATCGAATTTTCGGTTGTTCTGAGCCTGAATTTGAGATATGAACAGGTACAGAAGATGCATGCACATATCGACTTCGGGCACCTAAAATATCGATTTTGAGCATGTTCTGGACCTGTATTTTGAAAATACTCAAACACGGTGTAGACATGTACAGATCGCTTCTGGGACACAACAATATCGATTTTTTGGGTGTTTTGAGCCTGAATTTGAGATATAAACGGGTACAGAAGATGCATGCACATATCGACTTTGGGCACCCAAAATATCGATTTTTAGTAGGTTTTGGGCGTATAATTTGAAAATATTCTAGCACTGAGTAGGCATGTACAGATCGCTTCTGGGAAACAAAAATATCGAATTTACGGGTGTTTTGAGCCAGAAATTGGGATATAACCGGGTACAGAGGATAAATGCACATATCGACTTTTTGCACCTAAAATATCGATTTTGAGCATGTTTTGGGTCTGTATCTTGAAAACATTCTAGCAAGAAGTAGGCATGTACAGATTGCTTCTGGGACCCAAAAATATCGAATTTTCGAGTGTTTTGAACCTGAATTTGGGATATAGACGGGTACAGACGATGTATACACATATTGACTTTGGGCAGCTAAAATATCGATTTTTAGCATGTTTTAGGCCTGTATTTTGAAAATACTCTAACACGGATTATGCATGTACACATTGCTTTTGGGACCCAAAAATATCGAATATTCGGGTGTTTTGAGTCTGAATTTGAGATATAAAAGGGTACCGAAGATGCATGCACATATCGACTTTGGGCACCCAAAATATCGATTTAGAGCATGTTTTGGGCCTGTATTTTTAAAATACTCTAACACTGAGTAGACACGTACAGATCGCTTCTGGAACCCAAATAAATCGAATTTTAGGGTGTTCTGAGCCTGAATTTGAGATATGAACGGATACAGAAGATGCATGCACATATCGACTTTGGGCACCTAAAATATCGATTTTGAGCATGTTTTGGGCCTGTATATTGAAAAAACTATAGCACGGTGTAGACATGTACAGATCGCTTCTGGGACACAAAAATATCGATTTTTTGGGTGTTTTGAGCCTGAATTTGAGATATAAACGGGTACAGAAGATGCATGCACATATCGACTTTGGCACCCAAAATATCGATTTTTAGTAAGTTTTGGGCGTATAATTTGAAAATATTCTAGCACTGAGTAGTCATGTACAGATCGCTTCTGGGACCCAAAAATATCGAATTTTCGGGGGTTTTGAGCCAGAATTTGGGATATAACCGGGTACAGAGGATGCATGCACATATCGACTTTGTGCACCTAAAATATCGATTTTAGCATGTTTTGGGTCTGTATCTTGAAAACATTCTGGCAAGGAGTAGGCATGTACAGGTCGCTTCTTGGACCCGAAAATACCGAATTTTCTGGTGTTTTGAACCTGAATTTGGGATATAGACGGGTACAGAAGATGCATACACATATTGACTTTGGGCACCTAAAATATCGATTTTGAGCATATTTTGGGCCTGTATTTTGAAAATACATTAACACGGAGTATGCACGTACAGATCGATTCTGGGACCCAAAAATATTGAATTTTCGGGTGTTTTGAGCCTTAATTTGAGATATAAACGGGTACAGAAGATGCATGCACATATCGACTTTGGGCAGCTAAAATATCGATTTTTAGTATGTTTTGGGCTTGTATTTTAAAAATACTCTAACACGGAGTAGACATGTACAGATCGCTTTTGGGACCCAAATATATCGAATTTTCTGGTGTTTTGAACCAGAATTACGGATATACACGGGTACAGAAGATGCATACACATATCGACTTTGGGCACCCAAAATATCGATTTTAAGCATGTTTTGGGTCTGTATCTTGAAAACATTCTAGTAAGGAGTAGGCATGTACAGGTCACTTCTGGGACCCAAAAATATCGAATTTTCTGGTGTTTTGAACCTGAATTTGGGATATAGACGGGTACAGAAGATGCATACACATATTGACTTTGGGCACCTAAAATATCGATTTTCAGCATGTTTTGAGCCTGTATCTTGAAAATACATTAACACGGAGTAGGCATGTACAGATCGCTTCTGGGACACAAAAATATCGATTTTTTGGGTGTTTTGAGCCTGAATTTGAGATATAAACGGGTACGGAAGATGCATGCACATATCGACTTTTCACACCAAAATATCGATTTTGAGCATGTTTTAAGCCTTTATTTTAAAAACATTCTAGCAATGAGTAGGCATGTGCAGATCGCTTAAGGGACCCAAAAATATCGAATTTTCTGGTGTTTTGAACCAGAATTACGGATATACACGGGTACAGAAGATGCATACACATATCGACTTTGGGCACCCAAAATATCGATTTTGAGCATGTTTTGGGCCTGTATTTTTAAAATACTCTAACACGGAGTAGACACGTACAGATCGCTTCTGGGACCCAAATAAATCGAATTTTCGGTTGTTCTGAGCCTGAATTTGAGATATGAACAGGTACAGAAGATGCATGCACATATCGACTTAGGGCACCTAAAATATCGATTTTGAGCATGTTTTGGGCCTGTATTTTGAAAATACTCAAACACGGTGTAGACATGTACAGATCGCTTCTGGGACACAAAAATATCGATTTTTTGGATGTTTTGAGCCTGAATTTGAGATATAAACGGGTACAGAAGATGCATGCACATATCGACTTTGGGCATCCAAATATCGATTTTTAGTATGTTTTGGGCGTATAATTTGAAAATATTCTAGCACTGAGTAGGCATGTAGAGATCGCTACTGGGACCCAAAAATATCGAATTTTCGGGTGTTTTGAGCCAGAAATTGGGATATAAACGGGTACAGAGGATGCATGCACATATCGACTTTTTGCACCTAAAATATCGATTTTGAGCATGTTTTTGGTCTGTATCTTGAAAACAATCTAGCAAGGAGTAGGCATGTACAGGTCGCTTCTGAGACCCAAAAATACCGAATTTTCTGGTGTTTTGAACCTGAATTTGGGATATAGACGGGTACAGAAGATGCATACACATATTGACTTTGGGCACCTAAAATATAGATTTTCAGCATGTTTTGGGCCTGTATTTTGAAAATACATTAACACGGAGTAGGCATGTACAGATCACTTCTGGGACCCAAAAATATCGACTTTTCGGGTGTTTTGAGCCTGAATTTGAGATATAAACGGGTACAGAAGATGCATGCACATATCGACTTTGAGCACCTAAATTTTGATTTTGAGCATGTTTTGGGCCTGTATTTTGAAAATACTCTAACACGGAGTATGCATGTACAGATCGCTTCTGGGATACAAAAATATCGGTTTTTTGGGTGTTTTGAGCCTGAATTTGAGATATAAACGGGTACGGAAGATGCATGCACATATCGACTTTTTGCACCTAAAATATCGATTTCGAGCATGTTTTAAGCCTATATTTTAAAAAAATTCTAGCACTGAGTAGGCATGTGCAGATCGGTTAAGGGACCCAAAAATATCGAATTTTCTGGTGTTTTAAACCAGAATTAGGGATATACACGGGTACAGAAGATGCATACACATATTGACTTTGGGCACATAAAATATCGATTTTCAGCATGTTTTGGGCCTGTATTTTATAAACACTCTAACACGGAGTATTCACGTACAGATCGCTTCTGGGACCCCAAAACATTGAATTTTCGGGTGTTTTGAGCCTGAATTTGAGATATAAACGGGTACAAAAGATGCATGCACATATTGACTTTGGGCACCCAAAATATAGATTTTGAGCATGTTTTAGGCCAGAATTTTTAAAATACTCTAACACTGAGTAGACACGTACAGATCGCTTCTGGGACCCAAATAAATCGAATTTTCGGGTGTTCTGAGCCTGAATTTGAGATATGAACAGGTACAGAAGATGCATGCACATATCGACTTCGGGCACCTAAAATATCGATTTTGAGCATGTTTTGGGCCTGTATTTTGATAATACTCAAACACGGTGTAGACATGTACAGATCGCTTCTGGGACACAAAAATATCGATTTTTTGGGTGTTTTGAGCCTGAATTTGAGATATACTGTAAACGGGTACAGAAGATGCATGCACATATCGACTTTGGGCACCCAAAATATCGATTTTTAGTATGTTTTCGGCGTATAATTTGAAAATATTCTAGCACTGAGTAGGCATGTAGAGATCGCTTCTGGGACCCAAAAATATTGAATTTTCGGGTGTTCTGAGCCAGATATTGGGATATAACCGGGTACAGAGAATGCATGAACATATCGACTTTTTGCACCTAAAATATCGATTTTGAGCATGTTTTGGGTCTGTATCTTAAAATTTTTTTAGGAAGGAGTACAGATCGCTTCTGGGACCCAAAAATACCGAATTTTCTGGTGTTTTGAACCTGAATTTGGGATATAGACGGGTACAGAAGATGCATAGACATATTGACTTTGGGCAGCTAAAATATCGATTTTCAGCATGTTTTAGGCCTGTATTTTGAAAATACATTAACACGGAGTAGACATATACAGATCGCTTCTGGGACCCAAAAATATCGAATTTTCAGGTGTTTTGAGCCTGAATTTGAGATATAAACGGATATAGAAGATAGAAGATGCATGCACATATCGACTTTGGGCACCTAAAATATCGATTTTGAGCATGTTTTGAGCCTATATTTTGAAAACATTCTAGCACTGAGTATGCATGTACAGATCGCTTAAGGGACCCAAAAATATGAAATTTTCGGGTGTTTTGAGCCTGAATTTGAGATATAAACGGGTATAAAAGATGCATGCACATATTGACTTTTTGCACCTAAAATATCGATTTTGAGCATGTTTTGGGTTTGTATCTTAGAAAATTCTAGCAAGGTGTAGGCATGTACAGATCGCTTCTGGGACCCAAAAATATCGAATTTTCGAGTGTTTTGAACCTGAATTTGGGATGTAGACGGGTACAGAAGATGCATACACATATTGACTTTGGGCAGCTAAAATATCGATTTTCAGCATGTTTTAGGCCTGTATTTTGAAAATACTCTAACACGGAGTATGCATGTACACATTGCTTTTGGGACCCAAAAATATCGAATATTCGGGTGTTTTGAGTCTGAATTTGAGATATAAACGGGTACAGAAGATGCATGCACATATCGACTTTGGGCACCCAAAATATCGATTTTGAGCATGTTTTGGGCCTGTATTTTTAAAATACTCTAACACTGAGTAGACACGCACAGATCGCTTCTGGAACCCAAATAAATCGAATTTTAGGGTGTTCTGAGCCTGAATTTGAAATATGAACGGGTACAGAAGATGCATTCACATATCGACTTTGGGCACCTAAAATATCGATTTTGAGCATGTTTTGGGCCTGTATTTTGAAAATACTATAGCACGTTGTAGACATGTACAGATCGCTTCTGGGACACAAAAATATCGATTTTTTGGGTGTTTTGAGCCTGAATTTGAGATATAAACGGGTACAGAAGATGCATGCACATATCGACTTTGGCACCCAAAATATCGATTTTTAGTATGTTTTCGGCGTATAATTTGAAAATATTCTAGCACTGAGTAGGCATGTACAGATTGCTTCTGGGACCCAAAAATATCGAATTTTCGGGGGTTTTGAGCCAAAATTTGGGATATAACAGGGGACAGAAGATGCATACACATATTGACTTTGGGCACCTAAAATATAGATTTTCAGCATGTTTTGGGCCTGTATTTTGAAAATACTATAGCACGGTGTAGACAAGTACAGATCGCTTCTGGGACACAAAAATATCGATTTTTTGGGTGTTTTGAGCCTGAATTTGAGATATAAACGGGTACAGAAGATGCATGCACATATTGACTTTGGACACCTAAAATATCGATTTATAGCATGTTTTAAGCCTGTATTTTAAAAACATTCTAGCACTGAGTAGGCATGTGCAGATTGCTTAAAGGACCCAAAAATATCGAATTTTCGGAGTTTTGAGCCAAAATTTGAAATATAAACGGGTACAGAAGATGCATGCACATATCGACTTTTTGCACTTAAAATATCGATTTTGAGCATGTTTTTGGTCTGTATCTTGAAAACATTCTAGCAAGGAGTAGGCATGTACAGATCGCTTTTGGGACCCAAAAATATCGAATTTTCCGGTGTTTTGAACTTGAATTAGGGATATACACGTGTACAGAAGATGCATACACATATTGACTTAGGGCACATAAAATATTAATTTTCAGCATGTTTTAGGCCTGTATTTTAAAAACACTCTAACACGGAGTATGCACGTACAGATCGCTTCTGGGACCCAAAATTATTGAATTTTCTGGTGTTTTGAGCCTGAATTTGAGATATAAACGGATACAGAAGATGCATGCACATATCGACTTTGGACACCTAAAATATCGATTTATTGCATGTTTTAAGCCTGTATTTTAAAAAAATTCTAGCATTGAGTAGGCATGTGCAGATTGCTTAAGGGACCCAAAAATATCAAATTTTCGGAGTTTTGAGCCTGAATTTGAGATATAAACCGGTACAGAAGATGCATGCACATATCGACTTTTTGCACCTAAAATATCGATTTTGAGCATGTTTTGGGTCTGTATCTTGAAAAAATTCTAGTAAGGAGTAGGCATGTACAGATCGCTTCTGGGACCCAAAAATATCGAATTTTCGGGAGTTTTGAACCTGAATTTGGGATATAGACGGATACAGAAGATGCATGCACATATCGACTTTGGGCACCTAAAATATCGATTTTGAGCATGTTTTGGGCCAGTATTTTGACAATACTCTAACACGGAGTAGGCATGTACAGATCGCTTCGGGAACCCAAAAATAACGAATTTTCGGGGGTTTTGAGCCTGAATTTGAGATATAAACGGGTACAGAAGATGCATGCACATTTCGACTTTTTGCACCTAAAATATCGATTTTGAGCATGTTTTGGGTCTGTATCTTGAAAACATTCTAGCAAGAAGTAGGCATGTACAGATTGCTTCTGGGACCCAAAAATATCGAATTTTCGAGTGTTTTGAACCTGAATTTGGGATATAGACGGGTACAGAAGATGCATACACATATTGACTTTGGGCAGCTAAAATATCGAATTTCAGCATGTTTTAGGCCTGTATTTTGAAAATACTCTAACACGGAGTATGCATGTACACATTGCTTTTGGGACACAAAAATATCGAATATTCGGGTGTTTTGAGTCTGAATTTGAGATATAAACGGGTACAAAAGATGCATGCACATATCGCCTTTGGGCACCCAAAATATCGATTTTGAGCATGTTTTGGGCCTTTATTTTTAAAATACTCTAACACTGAGTAGACATGTACAGATCGCTTCTGGGACACAAAAATATCGATTTTTTGGGTGTTTTGAGCCTGAATTTGAGATATAAACGGGTACAGAAGATGCATGCACATATCGACTTTGGACACCTAAAATATCGATTTATAGCATGTTTTAAGCCTGTATTTTAAAAACATTCTAGCACTGAGTAGGCATGTGCAGATTGCTTAAAGGACCCAAAAATATCGAATTTTCGGAGTTTTGAGCCAAAATTTGAAATATAAACGGGTACAGAAGATGCATGCACATATCGACTTTTTGCACTTAAAATATCGATTTTGAGCATGTTTTTGGTCTGTATCTTGAAAACATTCTAGCAAGGAGTAGGCATGTACAGATCGCTTTTGGGACCCAAAAATATCGAATTTTCTGGTGTTTTGAACTTGAATTAGAGATATACACGTGTACAGAAGATGCATACACATATTGACTTTGGGCACATTAAATATCGATTTTCAGCATGTTTTGGGCCTGTATTTTAAAACACTCTAACACTGAGTATGCACGTACAGATCGCTTCTGGGACCCAAAATTATTGAATTTTCTGGTGTTTTGAGCCTGAATTTGAGATATAAACGGGTACAGAAGATGCATGCACATATCGACTTTGGACACCTAAAACATCGATTTTGAGCATGTCTTGGGTTTGTATCTTAAAAATTTTAGCAAGGAGTAGGCATGTACAGATTGCTTATGGGACCCAAAAATATCGAATTTTCGAGTGTTTTGAACCTGAATTTGGGATATAGACGGGTACAGAAGATACATACACATATTGACTTTGGGCAGCTAAAATATCGATTTTTAGCATGTTTTAGGCCTGTATTTTGAAAATACTCTAACACGGAGTATGCATGTACACATTGCTTTTGGGACCCAAAAATATTGAATATTCGGGTGTTTTGAGTCTGAATTTGAGATATAAACGGGTACAGAAGATGCATGCACATATCGACTTTGGGCACCCACAATATCGATTTTGAGCATGTTTTGGGCCTGTATTTTTAAAATACTCTAGCACTGAGTAGGCATGTGCAGATCGCTTCTGGAACCCAAATAAATCGAATTTTAGGGTGATCTGAGCCTGAATTTGAGATATGAACGGGTACAGAAGATGCATGCACATATCGACTTTGGGCACCTTAAAAAATCGATTTTGAGCATGTTTTGGGCCTGTATTTTGAAAATACTATAGCACGGTGTAGACATGTACAGATCGCATCTGGGACACAAAAATATCGAATTTTTGGGTGTTTTGAGCATGAATTTGAGATATAAACGGGTACAAAAGATGCATGCACATATCGATTTTGGCACCCAAAATATCAATTTTTAGTATGTTTTCGGCGTATAATTTGAAAATATTCTAGCACTGAGTAGGCATGTACAGATCGCTTCTGGGACCCAAAATATTGAATTTTCGGGTGTTTTGAGCCTGAATTTGAGATATAAACGGATACAAAAGATGCATGCACATATCGAATTTGGACACCTAAAATATCGATTTATAGCATGTTTTAAGCCTGTATTTTAAAAACATTCTAGCACTGAGTAGGCATGTGCAGATTGCTTAAGGGACCCAAAAATATCGAATTTTCGGAGTTTTGAGCCTGAATTTGAGATATAAAAGGGTACAGAAGATGCATGCACATATCGACTTTTTGCACTTAAAATATCGATTTTTAACATGTTTTGGGTCTGTATCTTGAAAACATTCTAGCAAGGAGTAGGCATGTACAGATAGCTTCTGGGACCCAAAAATATCGAATTTTCTGGCGTTTTGAACCTGAATTAGGGATATACACGTGTACAGAAGATGCATACACATTTTGACTTTGGGCATATAAAATATCGATTTTCAGCATGTTTTGGGCCTGTATTTTAAAAACACTCTAACACGGAGTGTGCACGTACAGATCGCTTCTGGGACCCAAAAATATTGAATTTTCGGGTGTTTTGAGCCTGAATTTGAGATATAAAAGGGTACATATGATGCATGCACATAGCGACTTTGGGCACCTAAAATATCGATTTATAGCATGTTTTGGGCCTGTATTATAAAAGTACTCTAACACGGAGTAGACATGTACAGATCGCTTTTGAGACCCAAAAATATCGAATTTTCGGGTGTTTTGAGCCTGAATTTGAGATATAAACGGGTACAGAAGATGCATGCACATATCGACTTTGGACACCTAAAATATCGATTTTTAGCATGTTTTGAGCCTATATTTTGAAAACAATCTAGCACTGAGTATGCATGTACGGATCGCTTAAGGGACCCAAAAATATGGAATTTTCGGGTGTTTTGAGCCTGAATTTGAGATATAAACGGGTACAGAAGATGCATGCACATATCGACTTTGGGCACCCAAAACATCGATTTTGAACATGTTTTGGGCCTGTATCTTTAAAATACTCTAACACTGAGTAGACACGTACAGATCGCTTCTGGGACCCAAATAAATCGAATTTTCGGGTGTTCTGAGCCTGAATTTGAGATATGAACAGGTACAGAAGATGCATGCACATATCGACTTTGGCACCTAAAAATCGATTTTGAGCATATTTTTGGCCTGTATTTTGAAAATACTCTAACACGGTGTAGACATGTACAGATCGCTTCTGGGACACAAAAATATCGATTTTTTGGGTGTTTTGAAACTGAATTTGAGATATAAACGGGTACAGAAGATGCATGCTCATAACGACTTTGGCACCCAAAATATCGATTTTTAGTATGTTTTGGGTGTATAATTTGAAAATATTCTAGCACTGAGTAGGCATGTACAGATCGCTTCTGGGACCCAAAAATATCGAATTTTCTGGTGTTATGAACCAGAATTAGGGATATAGACGGGTACAGAAGATGCATACACATATTGACTTTGGGCACATAAAATATCGATTTTCAGCATGTTTTGGGCCTGTATTTTAAAAACACTCTAACACGGAGTATGCACGTACAGATTGCTTCTGGGACCCAAAAACATTGAATTTTCGGGTGTTTCGAACCTGAATTTGAGATATAAACGGACACAGAAGATGCATGCACATATCGACTTTGGGCACCTAAAATATCGATTTTGAGCATGTTTTGGGCCTGTATTTTGAAAATACTCTAACACGGAGTAGACATGTACAGATCGCTTTTGGAACCCAAAAATATCGAATTTTCGGGTGTTTTGAGCCTGAATTTGAGATATAAACGAGTACAGAAGATGCATGCACATTTCGACTTCTTGCACCTAAAATATCGATTTTGAGCATGTTTTGGGTCTGTATCTTGAAAACATTCTAGCAAGAAGTAGGCATGTACAGATTGCTTCTGGGACCCAAAAATATCGAAATTCCGAGTGTTTTGAACCTGAATTTGGGATATAGACGGGTACAGAAGATGCATACACATATTGACTTTGGGCAGCTAAAATATCGATTTTCAGCATGTTTTAGGCCTGTATTTTAAAAATACTCTAACACGGAGTATGCATGTACACATTGCTTTTGGTACCCAAAAATATCGAATATTCTGGTGTTTTGAGTTTGAATTTGAGATATAAACGGGTACAGAAGATGCATGCACATATCGACTTTGGGCACCCAAAATATCGATTTTGAACATGTTTTGGGCCTGTATCTTTAAAATACTCTAACACTGAGTATATACGTACAAATCGCTTCTGGGATCCAAATAAATCGAATTTTCGGGTGTTCTGAGCCTGAATTTGAGATATGAACGGGTACAGAAGATGCAGCACATATCGAATTTGGGCACCTAAAATATCGATTTTGAGCATATTTTGGGCCTGTATTTTGAAAATACTCTAACACGGTGTAGACATGTACAGATCGCTTCTGGGACACAAAAATATCGATTTTTTGGGTGTTTTGAAACTGAATTTGAGATATAAACGGGTACAGAAGATGCATGCTCATAACGACTTTGGCACCCAAAATATCGATTTTTTGTATGTTTTGGGCGTATAATTTGAAAATATTCTAGCACTGAGTAGGCATGTACAGATCGCTTCTGGGACCCAAAAAAATCGAATTTTCGGGGGTTTTGAGCCTGAATTTGGGATATAACCGGGTACAGAGGATGCATGCACATATCGACTTTTTGCACCTAAAATATCGATTTTGAGCATGTTTTGGGTCTGTATATTGAAAACATTCTAGCAAGGAGTAGGCATGTACAGATCGCTTCTGGGACCCAAAAATGCCGAATTTTTGTGGTGTTTTGAACCTGAATTTGGGATATAGACGGGTACAGAAGATGCATACACATATTGACTTTGGGCAGCTAAAATATAGATTTTCAGCATGTTTTGGGCCTGTATTTTGAAAATACATTAACACGGAGTAGGCATGTACAGATCGCTTCTGAGACCCAAAAATATCGAATTTTCGAGTGTTTTGAGCCTGAATTTGAGATATAAACGGATTCAGAAGATGCATGCACATATCGACTTTGGGCACCTAAAATATCGATTTTGAGCATGTTTTGGGCCTGTATTTTGAAAATACTCTAACACGGAGTAGACATGTACAGATTGCATCTGGGACACAAAAATATCGATTTTTTGGGTGTTTTGAGCCTAAATTTGAGATATAAACGGGTACAGAAGATGCATGCACATATCGACTTTTTGCACTTAAAATATCGATTTTTAAGCATGTTTTGGGTCTGTATCTTGAAAACATTCTAGCAAGGAGTAGGCATGTACAGATCGCTTCTGGGACCCAAAAATATCGAATTTTCTGGTGTTATGAACCAGTATTAGGGATATACACGGGTACAGAAGATGCATACACATATTGACTTTTTGCACCTAAAATATCGATTTTCAGCATGTTTTGGGCCTGTATTTTAAAAACACTCTAACACGGAGTATGCACGTACAGATCGCTTTTGGGACCCAAAAACATTGAATTTTCGGGTGTTTTGAGCCTGAATTTGAGATATAAACGGGTACAGAAGATGCATGCACATATCGACTTTGGCACGAAAAATATAGATTTTTAGTATGTTTTGGGCGTATAATTTGAAAATATTCTAGCACTGAGTAGCCATGTACAGATCGCTTCTGGGACCCAAAAATATCGAATTTTCGCTTGTTTTGACCCAGAATTTGGGATATAACCGGGTACAGAGGATGCATGCACATATCGACTTTTTGCACCTAAAATATCGTTTTTGAGCATGTTTTGGGTCTGTATCTTGAAAACATTCTAGCAAGGAGTAGGCATGTACAGATCGCTTTTGGAACCAAAAAATACCGAATTTTCTGGTGTTTTGAACCTGAATTTGGGATATAGACGGGTACAGAAGATTTATAAACATATTGACTTTGGGCACCTAAAATATAGATTTTCAGCATGTTTTGGGCCTGTATTTGGAAAATACTTTAACACGGAGTAGGCATGTACAGATCGCTTCAGGGACACAAAAATATCGATTTTTTGAGTGTTTTGAGCCAGAATTTGAGATATAAACGGGTACAGAAGATGCATGCACATATCGACATTGGACACCTAAAATATCGATTTATAGCATGTTTTAAGCCTGTATTTTAAAAACATTCTAGCACTGAGTAGGCATGTGCAGATTGCTTAAGGGACCCAAAAATATCGAATTTTCGGTGTTTTGAGCCTGAATTTGAGATATAAACGGGTACAGAAGATGCATGCACATATCGACTTTTTACACTTAAAATATCGATTTTGACAAGTTTTAGGTCTGTATCTTAAAAACATTCTAGCAAGGAGTAGGCATGTACAAATCGCTTCTGGTAACCAAAAATATCGAATTTTCTGGGGTTTTTAACCTGAATTAGGGATATACACGGGTACAGAAGATGCATACACATATTGACTTTGGGCACATAAAATATCGATTTTTAGCATGTTTTGGGCCTGTATTTTAAAAACACTCTAACATGGAGTATGCACGTACAGATCGCTTCTGGGACCCAAAAATATTGAATTTTCGGGTGTTTTGAGCCTGAATTTGAGATATAAACGGGTACAGAAGATGCATGCACATATCGACTTTGGGCACCTAAAATATCGATTTTTAGTATATTTTAGGCCTGTATTTAAAAAATACTCTAACACGGAGTAGACATGTACAGATCGCTTTTGGGACCCAAAAATATCGAATTTTCGGGTGTTTTGAGCCTGAATTTGAGATATAAACGGGTACAGAAGATGCATGCACATATCGACTTTTTGCACTTAAAATATCGATTTTGAGCATGTTTTGGGCCTGTATATTGAAAAAACTATAGCACGGTGTAGACATGTACAGATCGCTTCTGGGACACAAAAATATCGATTTTTTGGGTGTTTTGAGCCTGAATTTGAGATATAAACGGGTACAGAAGATGCATGCACATATCGACTTTGGCACCCAAAATATCGATTTTTAGTATGTTTTGGGCGTATAATTTGAAAGCATTCTACCAAGGAGTAGGCATGTACAGATCGCTTCTGGGACCCAAAAATATCGAATTTTCTGGTGTTTTGAACCTGAATTAGGGATATACACGGGTACAGAAGATGCATACACATATTGACTTTGGGCACATAAAATATCGATTTTCAGCATGTTTTGGGCTTGTATTTTGAAAACATTCTAGCACTGAGTATGCATGTACAGATCGCTTAAGGGACCCAAAAATATGGAATTTTCGAGTGTTTTGAGCCTGAATTTGAGATATAAACGGGTACAGAAGATGCATGCACATATCGACTTTGGACACCTAAAATATCGGTTTTTAGTATGTTTTCGGCCTCTATTTTGAACACATTCTAGCACTGAGTATGCATGTACAGATCGCTTAAGGGACCCAAAGATATGGAATTTTCGAGTGTTTTGAGCCTGAATTTGAGATATAAACAGGTACAGAAGATGCATGCACATATCGACTCTTTGCACCTAATATATCGATTTTGATCATGTTTTGGGTCTGTATCTTGAAAAAATTCTAGCAAGGAGTAGGCATATACAGATCGCTTCTGGGACCCCAAAATATCGAAATTCCGAGTGTTTTGAACCTGAATTTGGGATATAGGCGGATATAGAAGATGCATGCACATATCGACTTTGGGCACCTAAAATATCGATTTTGAGCATGTTTTGGGCCTGTATTTTGAAAATACTCTAACACGGAGTAGGCATGTACAGATCGCTTCGGAGACCCAAAAATATCGAATTTTCTTGTGTTTTGAGCCTGAATTTGAGATATAAACGGGTACAGAAGATGCATACACATATTGACTTTGGGCACCTAAAATATCGATTTTTAGCATGTTTTGGGCCTGTATTTTGAAAATACTTAACACGGAGTAGGCATGTACAGATCGCTTCTGGGACCCAAAAATATTGAATTTTTGGGTGTTTTGAGCCTGAATTTGAGTTATAAACGGGTACAGAAGATGCATGCACATATCGACTTTTGCAGCCAAAATATCGATTTTTAGTATGTTTTGGGCCTATATTTTGAAAATATTCTAGCACTGAGTAGGCATGTACAGATCGCTCCTGGGATTCAAAAATATTGAATTTTCGGGAGTTTTGAGCCTGAATTTGAGATATAAACAGGTACTGAAGATGCATGCACATATCGACTTTGGGCACCTAAAATATCGATTACAGCATGTTTTGGGGATATATTTTGAAAATATTCTAGCACTGAGAAGGCATGTACAGATCGCTTTTGGGACCCAAAAATATCGAATTTTCGGGTGTTTTGAGCCTGAATTTGGGATATAACCGTGTACAGAGTATGCATGCACATATCGACTTTTTGCACCTAAAATATCGATTTTGAGCATGTTTTGGGTTTGTATCTTGAAAACATTCTAGCAAGGAGTAGGCATGTACAGATCGCTTCTGGGACCAAAAAATATCGAATTTTCTGGTGTTTAGAACCAGAATTTGGGATATAGATGGGTACAGAAGATGCATACACATATTGACTTTGGGCACCTAAAATATCGATTTTCAGCATGTTTTGGGCCTGTATTTTGAAAATACTTTAACACTTAGTAGGCATGTACAGGTCGCTTTTGGGACCCAAAAATATCGAATTTTCGGGTGTTTTGAGCCTGAATTTGAGATATAAACGGGTACAGAAGATGCATGCACATATCGACTTTGGATACCTAAAATATCGATTTATAGCATGTTTTAAGCCACTATTTTAAAAACATTCTAGCACTGAGTAGGCATGTGCAGATCGCTTAAGGGACCCAAAAATATCGAATTTTCGGATTTTTGAGCCTGAATTTGAGATATAAACGGGTACAGAAGATGCATGCACATATCGACTTTGGACACCTAAAATATCGGTTTTTAGCATGTTTTGAGCCTACATTTTGAAAACATTCTATCACTGAGTATGCATGTACAGATCGCTTAAGTGACCCAAAAATATGGAATTTTCGGGTGTTTTGAGCTTGCATTTGAGATATAAACGGGTACAGAAGATGCATGCACATATCGACTTTTGGCACCTAAAATATCGATTTTGAGCATGTTTTGGGCCTGTATTTTGAAAATACTCTAACCCGGAGTAGGCATGTACAGATCGCTTCTGGAACCCTAAAATATCGAATTTTCCGGTGTTTTGAGCCTGAATTTGGGATATAAACTGGTACAGAAGATGTATACACATATCGACTTTGGACACCTAAAATATCGATTTTTAGCATGTTTTGAGCCTATATTTTGAAAACATTCTCGCACTGATTAGGCATGTACAGATCGGTTCTGGGACCCAAAAATATTGAATTTTCGGGTGTTTTGAGCCTCAATATGAGATATAAACGGGTACTGAAGATAAATGCGCATATCTACTTTTTGCACCTAAAATATCGATTTTGTGCATGTTTTAATTCTGTATCTTTAAAACATTCTAGAAAGGAGTAGGCATGTACAGATCGCTTCTTGGACCAAAAAATATCGAATTTTCGGGTGTTTTGAGCATGAATTTGAGATATAAACGGGTACAGAAGTTGCAATGACATATCGACTTTGGACACCTAAAATATCAATTTTTAGCATGTTTTGAGCCTATAATTTGAAAACATTCTAGCACTGAGTAGGCATGTACAGATCGTTTCAGGGACCCAAAAATATTGAATTTTCGGGTGTTTTGAGCCTGAATTTGAGATATTAACGGGTACAGAAGATGCATGCACATATCGACTTTTTGCACCTAATATATCGATTTTGAGCATGTTTTTGGTCTGTATCTTGAAAACATTTTAGCAAGGAGTAGGCATGTACAGATTGCATTTGGGACCCAAAAATATCGAATTTTCGGGTGTTTTGAGCCTGAATTTGAAATATAAACGGGTACAGAAGATGCTTTCACATATCGACTTCGGGCACCTAAAATATCGATTTTTAGCATGTTTTGGGACTATATGTTGAAAATATTCTAGCACTGAGTAGGCATGTACAGATCGCTTCTGGGACAAAAAAATATCGAATTTTCGGATGTTTCAGGCCTGAATTTGGGATATAAACGGGTACAGAATATACATACACATATTGACATTGGGCAAGTAAAATATCGGTTTTCTTTATGTTTTGGGCCTGTATTTTAAAAATCCTCTAACACGGAGTAGGCATGTACAGATCGCTACAGGGACACAAAAATATCGAATTTTCTAGTGTTTTGAGCATGAATTTGAGATATAAACGAGTACAGAAGATGCATGCACATATCGACTTTGTGCACCAAAAATATCGATTTTTATCATGTTTTGGGCCTGTATTTTTAAAACATTCTCTAACACGGAGTAGGCATGTACAGATCGCTTCTGGGACCCAAAAATTTCGAATTTTCGGGTGTTTTGAGCATGAATTTGGGATATAAACGGGTACAAAAGATGTATGCACATATCGACTTTGGACACCTAAAATATTGATATTTAGCATGTTTTAAGCCTATATTTTAAAACATTCTAGCAAGGAGTAGCCATGTACAGATTGCTTCTGCGACCCAAAAATATCGAATTTTCAGGTGTTTTGAGCCTGAATTTGAAATATAAAAAACGCGAACAATAGAAGCATGCACATATCGACTTTGGGCACCCAAAATATCGATTTTAAGCATGTTTTGGACCTGTAATTTGAAAATACTCTAACACGGAGTAGGCATGTACATATCAATTCTCGGACCCAAAAATATCGAATTTTCGGGAGTTTTGAGCCTGAATTTGAGATATAAACGGGTACAGAGCATGCATGCACATTTCGACTTTGGGCACCCAAAATATCGATTTTTAGCATGTTTTGAGCCAATATCTTGAAATTATTCTAGCACTGAGTAGGCATGTACAGATCGCTTATGGAACCCAAAAATATCGAATTTTCGGGTGTTTTTTAGCCTGAATTTGAGATATAAACGGATACTGAAGATGCTCGCACATATCGACTATGGGCACCTAAAATATCGATCGTGAGCATATTTTCGGATTGTATTTTGAAAATACTCTAACACCGAGTAGGCATGTACAGATCGCTTCTGGGACCAACAAATATTGAATTTTCGGGTGTTTTGAGCCTGAATTTGAGATATAACCGGGTTCAGAGAATGCATACACATATTGACTTTGTGTACCTAAAATATCAATTTTCAGCATGTTTTGGGCCTGTATTTTAAAAGTACTCTAACACGGAGTATTCATCTACAGATCGCTTCTGGGACACAAAAATATTGAATTTTCGGGTGTTTTGAGCCTGAATTTGAGATGTAAACCGGTACTGAAGATACATGCACATATCGACTTTTTGCACCTAAATTATCGATTTTAAGCATGTTTTGGGTCTGTATCTTGAAAATATTCTAGCAAGGAGTAGGCATGTACAGATTGCTTCTGGGACCCTAAAATATCGAATTTTCGGGTGTTTTGAGCCTGAATTTGAAATATAAAAAACGCGTACTGTAGATGAACGCGCATATCGACTTTGGGCACCCAAAATATCGATTTTGTGCTTGTTTTGGACCTGTATTTTGAAAATACTCTAACACGGAGTAAGCATGTACAGATCGATTCTCGGATCCAAAAATATCGAATTTTCGGGTGTTTTGAGCCTGAATTTGGGATATAAACGGGTACAAAAGATGTATGGACATATCGACTTTGGACACCTAAAATATCGATTTTTAGCATGTTTTGGGCCAATATTTTGAAAATTTTCTAGCACTGAGTAGGCATGCACAGATCGCTATATTTGATATATAAACGGGTACAGAAGATGCATGCACATATCGACTTTGGGCAGGCGTGGCTGAGTGAATAAAGTGACGGACTGCAAATGGCAAGGGCCCTAGTTCGAGTCATCGAGAAAACGTCTGGGATTTTTTCGGGGTGATCTGATGGGTCCAGCTGTTCGTCAACTATACCCTGGCTACGCCGACACGTCAAGAAAATACCCCCTACATCGTCGTCAACTCACAACATAGAAGATGTCCGACCATATTCCAAGATGCTGTGAGTGACGGTGTAGCTTCTCTCTCATGATAGTGACGTGTTTAAATAAGGTGTCGTCATCTAGTGGGACAGAAGAGAAGCTACGGTACCAACATCACCACGAAGCTCCACTGTCTCATCTGGTGCGACACACAATAATCTCGGGGCCTCGCAAGAGTCACGGGCTACTGACAGCCTACAGTCCCGAGGTTGAGGTATAGAAAAAAAAAAAAATAATAATAAAAAAATAGACTATGAGCAGCTAAAATATCGATTTTCAGCATGTTTTGGGCATGTATTTTGAAAAAAACTTAAACACGGAGTAGGCATATACAGATTGCATCTAGGACCCAAAAACATCGAATTTTCGGGTGTTTTGAGCCTAAATTTGAGATATAAACTGGTACAGAACATCCATGCACATATCAACTTGGGACACCTAAAATATCGATTTTTAGCATGTTTTGAGCCTATATTTTGCAAACATTCTAGCACTGAGTAGGCATGTACAGATCTCTTCTTGGACCCAAAAATATCGAATTTTCGGGTGTTTTGAGCCTGAATTTCAGATATAAACTGGTACAGAACATCCATGCACATAACGACTTGGGACACCTAAAATATCGATTTTTAGCATGTTTTGGGCCAATATTTTGAAATTATTCTAACACTGCGTAGGCATCTACAGATCGCTTCAGGGACACAAAAATATTGAATTT
This sequence comes from Petrolisthes cinctipes, assembly GCA_033782935.1. Classification (NCBI taxonomy): domain Eukaryota; kingdom Metazoa; phylum Arthropoda; class Malacostraca; order Decapoda; family Porcellanidae; genus Petrolisthes; species Petrolisthes cinctipes. The sequence goes on along the minus strand of JAWQEG010000043.1, from coordinate 7,298,686 downwards.
TCGGGTGTTTTGAGCCTGAATTTGAGATATAAACGGGTACAGTACAGAAGATGCATGCACATATCGACATTGGGCATCTAAAATATCGATTTTTAGCATGTTTTGGGTCTGTATCTTGAAAACATTCTAGCAAGAAGTAGGGATGTACAGATCGCTTCTGGAACACAAAAATACCGAATTTAAGGGTGTTTTCAGCCTGAATTTGAGATATAAACGGGTGCATAAGATGCATGCACATATTGACTTTGGGCATCTAAAATATCGATTATCAGCATGTTTTATTGCCTGTATTTTTAAAGTACTCTAACACTGAGTAGGCATGTATACCAGATCGCTTCTGGAACCCAAAAATACCGAATTTTCGGGTGTTTAGAGCCTGAATTTAAGATATAAACGGGTACAGAAGATTCATGCACATATTGACTATGGGCAGCTAAAATATCGATTTTCAGCATGTTTTGGGCATGTATTTTGAAAATACTTAAACACGGAGTAGGCATATACAGATTGCATCTAAAACCCAAAAATATCGAATTTTGGGGTGTTTTGAGCCTGAATTTGATATATAAACGGGTACTGAATAAGCATGCACATATCGACTTTTTGCACCTATAATATCGATTTTGGGCATGTTATGGGTCTGTATCTTGAAAACATTTTAGCGTGGAGTAGGTATATACAGGTCACTTCTGGGACCAAAAAATATCGAATTTTCGGGTGTTTTGAGCCTGAATTTAAGATATAAACGAGTACAGAAGATGCATGCACATATCGACTTGGGACACCGAAAATATAAATTTTTAGCATGTTTTAAACCTATATTTTAAAAACATTCTAGCATGTAGTAGACATGTACAGATCGCTTCTGGAACCTAAAACTATTGAATATTGGGGTGTTTTGTGCCTGAATTTGAGATATAAACCGGTACTGAAGATACATGCACATATCGAATTTTTGCCCCTAAATTATCGATTTTGAGCATGTTTTGGGTCTGTATCTTGAAAACATTCAAGCAAGGAGTAGGCATGTACAGATTGCTTCTGGAACCCAAAAATATCGAAATTTCGGGTGTTTTGAGCCTGAATTTGAAATATAAAAAACGCGTACAGAAGATGCATGCACATATAGACTTTGGGCACCTAAAATATCGATTTTGAGCATGTTTTGGACCTGTATTTTGAAAATACTCTAACACGGAGTAGGCATGTACATATCGTTATTCCTTCCTAAAAATATCGAATTTTTGGGTGTTTTGAGCCTATATTTGAGATATAAACTGGTACAGAATATCTATGCACACATCGACTTGGGACACCTAAAATATCGATTGTCAGCATGTTTTATGGCCTGTATTTTTAAAGTACTCTAACACTGAGTAGGCATGTATACCAGATCGCTTCTGGGACCCAAAAATACCGAATTTTCGGGTGTTTAGAGCCTGAATTTAAGATATAAACGGGTACAGAAGATGCATGCACATATTGACTATGGGCAGCTAAAATATCGATTTTTAGCATGTTTTGGGCATGTATTTTGAAAATACCTAAACACGGAGTAGGCATATACAGATTGCATCTAGGACCCAAAAACATCGAATTTTCGGGTGTTTTGAGCCTATATTTGAGATATAAACTGGTACAGAATATCTATGCACACATCGACTTGGGACACCTAAAATATCGATTTTTAGCATATTTTGAGCCTATATTTTGCAAACATTCTATCACTGAGTAGGCATGTACAGATCTCTTCTTGGACCCAAAAATATCGAATTTTCGGGTGTTTTGAGCCTGAATTTGAGATATAAACGTGTACAGAAGATGCATGCACATATCGACATTGGGCACATAAAATATCGATTTTTAGCATGTATTGGGCTTTTATTTTGAAAATATTCTAGCACTGAGTAGGCATGCACAGATCGCTTCTGGGACCCAAAAATACCGAATTTTTGGGAGTTTTGAGCCTGAATTTGAGATATAAACGGGTACAGTACAGAAGATGCATGCACATATCGACATTGGGCATCTAAAATATCGATTTTTAGCATGTTTTAGGTCTGTATCTTGAAAACATTCTAGCATTGCGTAGGCATGTACAGATCGTTTCTGGGACCCAAAAATATCGAATTTTCGGGTGTTTAGAGACTGAATTTAAGATATAAACGGGTACGGAAGATGCATGCACATATTGACTAAGGGCAGATAAAATATCAATTTTCAGCATGTTTTGGGCATGTATTTTGAAAATACTTAAACACGGAGTAGGCATATACAGATTGCATCTAAAACCCAAAAATATCGAATTTTCGGGTGTTTTGAGCCTGAATTTGAGATATAAACGGGTACTGAATTGGCATGCACATATCGACTTTTTGCACCTAAAATATCGATTTTGGGCATGTTTTGGGTCTGTATTTTGAAAATACTCTAACACGGAGTAGGCATGTACAGATGGCTTCTGGGACCCAAAAATAACGAATTTTCGAGTGTTTTCAGCTTGAATTTGAGATATAAACGGGTACAGAACATGCATGCACTTATTGACTTGGGACACCTAAAATATCGATTTTTAGCATGTTTTGAGCCTATATTTTGAAAACATTCTAGGACTGAGTAGGCATGTACAGATCGCTTCTGGAACCCAAAAATATTGAATTTTTGGGAGTTTTGAGCCTGAATTTGATATGAAAACAGATAATGAAGATGCATAATCATATCGACTCTTTGCACCTAACATATCGATTTTGAGCATGTTTTGGGTCCGTATTGTAAAAATACTCTAACAAGAAGTAGGCATGTACAGATCGCTTCTGGGACCCAAAAATATCGATTTTTCGGGTGTTTTGAGCCTGAATTTAAGATATAAACGAGTACAGAAGATGCATGCACATATCGACTTGGGGCACCTAAAATATAAATTTTTAGCATGTTTTAAACCTATATTTTAAAAACATTCTAGCACTGAGTAGACATGTACAGATCGGTTCTGGAACCAACAACTATTGAATATTGGGGTGTTTTGAGCTTGAATTTGAGATATAAACCGATACTGAAGATACATGCACATATCGACTTTTTGCTCCTAAATTATCGATTTTGAGCATGTTTTGGGTCTGTATCTTGAAAACATTCAAGCAAGGAGTAGGCATGTACAGATTGCTTCTGGGATCCAAAAATATCGAATTTTCGGGTGTTTTGAGCCTGAATTTGAAATATAAAAAACGCGTACAGAAGATGAATGCACATATCGACTTTGGGCACCCAAAATATTGATTTTGAGCATGTTTTGGACCTGTATTTTGAAAATACTCTAATACGGAGTAGGCATGTACATATCGCTTCTCGTTCCAAAAAATATCGAATTTTCGGGTGTTTTGAGCCTGAATTTGAAATATAAACGGGTACAGAGGATGCATGCACATATCGACTTTGGGCACCCAAAATATCGATTTTTAGCATGTTATGGGCCAATATTTTGAAATTATTCTAGCACTGAGTAGGCATGTACAGATCGCTTCTGGGACACAAAAATATTGAATTTTTGGGTGTTTTGAGCCTGAATTTGAGATATAAACGGATACTGAATATGCATGCACATATCGACTTTTTGAACCTAAAATATCGATTTTCAGCATTTTTTAGGTAGGTATTTTCAAAATACTCTAACACGGAATAGGCATGTACAGATTGCTTCTGGGACCTAAAAATATCAAATTTTCGGGTATTTTGAGCCTGAATTTGAGATATAATCGGGTACAGAAGATGCATGCACATATCGACCTTGGGCACCTAAAATATCGATTTTCAGCATGTTTTAGGCCTGTATTTTGAAAGTACTCTAACACGGAGTAGGCATGTACAGATCGCTTCTGGGACCCAAAAATATCGAGTTTTCGGGTATTTTGAGCCTGAATTTGAGATATAAACGGGTACAGAAGATGCATGCACTTATCGACTATGGGCAGCTAAAATATCGATTTTCAGCATGTTTTAGGCATGTATTTTGAAAATACTCTAACACGGAGTAGGCATGTACAGATCGCTTCTGGGACCCAAAAATATCGATTTTTCGGGTGTTTTGAGCCTGAATTTAAGATATAAACGAGTACAGAAGATGCATGCACATATCGACTTGGGGCACCTAAAATATAAATTTTTAGCATGTTTTAAACCTATATTTTAAAAACATTCTAGCACTGAGTAGACATGTACAGATCGGTTCTGGAACCAACAACTATTGAATATTGGGGTGTTTTGAGCTTGAATTTGAGATATAAACCGATACTGAAGATACATGCACATATCGACTTTTTGCTCCTAAATTATCGATTTTGAGCATGTTTTGGGTCTGTATCTTGAAAACATTCAAGCAAGGAGTAGGCATGTACAGATTGCTTCTGGGATCCAAAAATATCGAATTTTCGGGTGTTTTGAGCCTGAATTTGAAATATAAAAAACGCGTACAGAAGATGAATGCACATATCGACTTTGGGCACCCAAAATATTGATTTTGAGCATGTTTTGGACCTGTATTTTGAAAATACTCTAATACGGAGTAGGCATGTACATATCGCTTCTCGTTCCAAAAAATATCGAATTTTCGGGTGTTTTGAGCCTGAATTTGAAATATAAACGGGTACAGAGGATGCATGCACATATCGACTTTGGGCACCCAAAATATCGATTTTTAGCATGTTATGGTCCAATATTTTGAAATTATTCTAGCACTGAGTAGGCATGTACAGATCGCTTCTGGGACACAAAAATATTGAATTTTTGGGTGTTTTGAGCCTGAATTTGAGATATAAACGGATACTGAATATGCATGCACATATCGACTTTTTGAACCTAAAATATCGATTTTCAGCATTTTTTGGGTAGGTATTTTCAAAATACTCTAACACGGAATAGGCATGTACAGATTGCTTCTGGGACCTAAAAATATCAAATTTTCGGGTATTTTGAGCCTGAATTTGAGATATAATCGGGTACAGAAGATGCATGCACATATCGACCTTGGGCACCTAAAATATCGATTTTCAGCATGTTTTAGGCCTGTATTTTGAAAGTACTCTAACACGGAGTAGGCATGTACAGATCGCTTCTGGGACCCAAAAATATCGAGTTTTCGGGTATTTTGAGCCTGAATTTGAGATATAAACGGGTACAGAAGATGCATGCACTTATCGACTATGGGCAGCTAAAATATCGATTTTCAGCATGTTTTAGGCATGTATTTTGAAAATACTCTAACACGGAGTAGGCATGTACAGATGGCTTCTGGGACCCAAAAATAACGAATTTTCGAGTGTTTTCAGCTTGAATTTGAGATATAAACGGGTACAGAACATGCATGCACTTATTGACTTGGGACACCTAAAATATCGATTTTTAGCATGTTTTGAGCCTATATTTTGAAAACATTCTAGGACTGAGTAGGCATGTACAGATCGCTTCTGGAACCCAAAAATATTGAATTTTTGGGAGTTTTGAGCCTGAATTTGATATGAAAACAGGTAATGAAGATGCATAATCATATCGACTCTTTGCAACTAACATATCGATTTTGAGCATGTTTTGGGTCCGTATTGTAAAAATACTCTAACAAGAAGTAGGCATGTACAGATCGCTTCTGGGACCCAAAAATATCGATTTTTCGGGTGTCTTGAGTCTAATTTTGAGATATAAACGGGTACAGAAGATGCATGCACATATCGACTTTGGGCACCCATAATATCGATTTTCAGCATGTTTTGAGGATGTATTTTGAAAATACTCTAACACGAAGTAGGCATGTACAGATATCTTCTGTGACACAAAAATATCTAATTTTCGGGTGATTTGAGCCTGAATTTGGGATATTAACGGGTACAGAAGATGCATGCACATATCGACTTTGGACACCTAAAATATCGATTTTTAGCATGTTTTGGGCCTATATTTTGAAAATACTCTAACACAGAGTAAGCATGTACAGATCGCTTCTGGGACCCAAAAATATCGAATTTTCGGGTGTTTTGAGCCTGAATTTAGGATATAAACGGGTACAGAAGATACATACACAAATTGACTTTGGGCACCTCAAATATCGATTTTCAGCATGTTTTGGGCCTATATTTTGAAAATACTCTAACACGGAATAGGCATGTACAGATTGCTTCTGGGGCCCAAAAACATCGAATTTTCGGGAATTTTGAGCCAGAATTTGAGATATAATCGGGTACAGAAGATGCATGCTAATATCCACTTTGGGCACCTAAAATTACGACTTTCATCATGTTTCGGGCCTTTTTTTTAAAGTACTCTAACACGGAGTAGGCATGTACAGATCGCTTCTGGGACCCAAAAATATCGAATTTTCGGTTGTTTTAAGCCTGAATTTGAGATATAAACGGGTACAGAAGATGCATGCACATATCGACTTTGGGCACCCAAAATATCGATTTTCAGCATGTTTTGGGCATGTATTTTAAAAAGATTCTAGCACTGAGTAGGCATGTACAGATCACTTCTGGAACCCAAAAATATTGAATTTTCGGGTGTTTTGAGCCTGAATTTGATATGTAAACAGGTAATGAAGATGCATGCACATATCGACTCTTTGCACCTAAAATATCGATTTTGAGCATGTTTTGGGTCTGTATTGTGAAAATACTCTAACAAGAAGTAGGCATGTACAGATCACTTCTGGGACACAAAAATATCGATTTTTCGGGTGTTTTTAGCCTGAAATTGAGATATAAACGGGTACAGAAGATGAATGCACATATCGAATTTGGGCACCTAAAATCTCGATTTTTAGCTTGTTTTCGGCCTATATTTTAAAAATATTTTGTTACTGAGTAGGCATGTACAGATCGTTTCTCTGACCCAAAAATATCGAATTTTCGGGTGTTTTGAGCCTGCATTTGAGATATAAACGGCTACTGAAGTTGCATGCACATATCGACTTTTTGCACCAAAAATATCGATTTTGAGCATATTTTGGGTCTGTATCTTGAAAACATTCTAGCAAAGAGTAGGCATGTACAAGTCGCTTCTGGAACCCAAAAATATCGATTTTTTGGGTGTCTTGAGTCTGAATTTTAGATATATACGGGTACAGAAGATGCATGCACTAATCGACTTTGGGCACCCAAAATATCGATTTTCAGCATGTTTTGGGCATGTATTTTGAAAATACTCTTACACGAAGTAGGAATGTACAGATATCTTCTGTGACACAATAATATCTAATTTTCGGGTGTTTTGAGCCTGAATTTGGGATATAAACGGGTACAGATGATGCATGCACATATCGACTTTGCGCACCTTAAATATCGACTTTTAGTATGTTTTGGGCCTGTATTTTGAAAATACTCTTACACGAATTAGGCATGTACAGATATCTTCTGTGACACAATAATATCTAATTTTCGGGTGTTTTGAGCCTGAATTTGGGATATAAACGGGTACAGAAGATGCATGCACATATCGACTTTGGACACCTCAAATATCGATTTTCAGCATGTTTTGAGCCTATATTTTGAAAAGATTCTAGCACTGAGTAGGCATGTACAGATCGCTTCTGGGACCCAAAAGTATTGAATTTTCCGTCGTTTTGAGCCTGAATTTGAGATATAAACGGGTACTGAAGATGCATGCAGATATCAATTTTCGGCACCCAAAATATCGATTTTTAGCATGTTTTGGGCCTATATTTTGAAAATACTCTAACACGGAATAGGCATGTACAGATTGCTTCTGGGGCCCAAAAACATCGAATTTTCGGGAATTTTGAGCCAGAATTTGAGATATAATCGGGTACAGAAGATGCATGCTAATATCCACTTTGGGCACCTAAAATTACGACTTTCATCATGTTTCGGGCCTTTTTTTTTAAAGTACTCTAACACGGAGTAGGCATGTACAGATCGCTTCTGGGACCCAAAAATATCGAATTTTCGATTGTTTTAAGCCTGAATTTGAGATATAAACGGGTACAGAAGATGCATGCACATATCGACTTTGGGCACCCAAAATATCGATTTTCAGCATGTTTTGGGCATGTATTTTAAAAATACTCTAACACGAAGTAGGCATGTACTGATATTTTCTGTGACACAATAATATTTAATTTTCGGATGTTTTGAGCCTGAATTTGGGATATAAACGGGTACAGAAGATGCATGCATATATCGACTTTGGACACCTAAATTATCGATTTTTAGCATGTTTTGAGCCTATATTTTGAAAAGATTCTAGCACTGAGTAGGCATGTACAGATCACTTCTGGAACCCAAAAATATTGAATTTTCGGGTGTTTTGAGCCTGAATTTGATATGTAAACAGGTAATGAAGATGCATGCACATATCGACTCTTTGCACCTAAAATATCGATTTTGAGCATGTTTTGGGTCTGTATTGTGAAAATACTCTAACAAGAAGTAGGCATGTACAGATCACTTCTGGGACACAAAAATATCGATTTTTCGGGTGTTTTTAGCCTGAAATTGAGATATAAACGGGTACAGAAGATGAATGCACATATCGAATTTGGGCACCTAAAATCTCGATTTTTAGCTTGTTTTCGGCCTATATTTTAAAAATATTTTGTTACTGAGTAGGCATGTACAGATCGCTTCTCTGACCCAAAAATATCGAATTTTCGGGTGTTTTGAGCCTGCATTTGAGATATAAACGGCTACTGAAGTTGCATGCACATATCGACTTTTTGCACCAAAAATATCGATTTTGAGCATATTTTGGGTCTGTATCTTGAAAACATTCTAGCAAAGAGTAGGCATGTACAAGTCGCTTCTGGAACCCAAAAATATCGATTTTTCGGGTGTCTTGAGTCTGAATTTTAGATATATACGGGTACAGAAGATGCATGCACTAATCGACTTTGGGCACCCAAAATATCGATTTTCGGCATGTTTTGGGCATGTATTTTGAAAATACTCTTACACGAAGTAGGAATGTACAGATATCTTCTGTGACACAATAATATCTAATTTTCGGGTGTTTTGAGCCTGAATTTGGGATATAAACGGGTACAGAAGATGCATGCACATATCGACTTTGCGCACCTTAAATATCGACTTTTAGTATGTTTTGGGCCTGTATTTTGAAAATACTCTTACACGAATTAGGCATGTACAGATATCTTCTGTGACACAATAATATCTAATTTTCGGGTGTTTTGAGCCTGAATTTGGGATATAAACGGGTACAGAAGATGCATGCACATATCGACTTTGGACACCTCAAATATCGATTTTCAGCATGTTTTGAGCCTATATTTTGAAAAGATTCTAGCACTGAGTAGGCATGTACAGATCGCTTCTGGGACCCAAAAGTATTGAATTTTCCGTCGTTTTGAGCCTGAATTTGAGATATAAACGGGTACTGAAGATGCATGCAGATATCAATTTTCGGCACCCAAAATATCGATTTTTAGCATGTTTTGGGCCTATATTTTGAAAATACTCTAACACAGAGTAGGCATGTACAGATCGCTTCTGGGACCCAAAAATATCGAATTTTCGGGTGTTTTGAGCCTGAATTTGAGATATAAACGGGTACAGAAGATGCATGCACATATCGACTTTGGGCACATAAAATATCGATTTTCAGCATGTTTTATGGCCTGTATTTTGAAAGTACTCTAACACGGAGTAGGCATGTACAGATTGCTTCTGGGACCCAAAAATATCGAATTTTCGGGTGTTTTGATCCAGAATTTGGGATATAAACGGGTACAAAAGATGTATTCACATATCGACTTTGGACACGTAAAATATCGATTTTTAGCATATTTTAAGCCTATATTTTGAAAACATTCTAGCACTAAGTAGACATGTACAGATCGCTTCTGGGACCCAAAAATATCGAATTTTCGGGTGTTTTCAGCATGAATTTGAGATATAAACGGGTACAGAAGATGCATGCACATATCGACTAAGGGCAGCTAAAATATCGATTTTCAGCATGTTTTGGGCATGTATTTTAAAAGTACTCTAACAAGGAGTAGGCATGCACAGATCGCTTCTGGGACCCAAAAATATCGAATTTTCGGGTTTTTTCAGCCTGAATTTGAGATATAAACGGGTACAGAAGATGCATGCACATATCGACTATGGGCAGCTAAAATATCGATTTTCAGCATGTTTTGGGCATGTATTTTGAAAGTACTCTAACACGGAGTAAGCATGCACAGATCGCTTCTGGGACCCAAAAATATCGAATTTTCGGGTTTTTTCAGCCTGAATTTGAGATATAAACGGGTACAGAAGATGCATGCACATATCGATTTTGGGCACCTAAAATATCGATTTTCAGCATGTTTTGGGCATGTATTTTGAAAGTACTCTAACAAGGAGTAGGCATGCACAGATCGCTTCTGGGCCCCAAAAATATCGAATTTTCGGGTTTTTTCAGCCTGAATTTGAGATATAAACGGGTACAGAAGATGCATGCACATATCGACTATGGGCAGCTAAAATATCGATTTTCAGCATGTTTTGGGCATGTATTTTGAAAGTACTCTAACACGGAGTAGGCATGCACAGATCGCTTCTGGGACCCAAAAATATCGAATTTTCGGTTTCTTTCAGCCTGAATTTGAGATATAAACGGGTACAGAAGATGCATGCACATATCGACTTTGGGCACCTAAAATATCGATTTTTAGCATTTTTTATGGCCTGTATTTTGAAAGTACTCTAACACGGAGTAGGCATGTACAGATCGCTTCTGGGACCCAAAAATATTAAATTTTCGGGTGTTTTGAGCCTGAATTTGAGATATAAACGGGTACAGAAGATGCATGCACATATCGACTATTTGCAGCTAAAATATCGATTTTCAGCATGTTTTGGGCATGTATTTTGAAAACATTTTAGCACTGAGTAGGCATGTACAGATCGCTTTTGGAACCCAAAAATATTGAATTTTCGGGTGTTTTGAGCCTGAATTTGATATGTAAACAGGTAATAAAGATGCATGCAGATATCGACTCTTTGCACCAAAAATATCGATTTTGAGCATGTTTTGGGCCTGTATTTTGAAAATACTCTAACACGGAGTAGGCATGTACAGATCGCTTAAGTGACCAAAATATATCGAATTTTCGGGTGTTTTGAGCCTGAATTTGAGATATAAACGGGCACAGAATACGCATGCACATATCGACATTCCGTACCTAAGATATCGATTTTTAGCTTGTTTTGAGCCTATAATTTAAAAATATTCTATTACTGAGTAGGCATGTACAGATCGCTTCTGTGACCCAAAAATATCGAATTTTCGGGTGTTTTGAGCCTGAATTTGGGATATAAACGGGTACAAAAGATGTATGCACATATCGACTTTGGACACGTAAAATAACGATTTTTAGCATGTTTTAAGCCTATATTTTGAAAATACTCTAACAAGGAGTAGGCATGTACAGATCGCTTTAGTGACCCAAAAATATCGAATTTTCGGGTATTTTGAGCCTGAATTTGAGATATATTCGGGTACAGAAAATGCATGCTCATATCCACTTTGGGCACCTTAAATATCGATTTTTAGCATTATTTATGGACTGTATTTTGAAAGTACTCTAACACGGAGTAGGCATGTACAGATCGCTTCTGGGACCCAAAAATATTAAATGTTCGGGTGTTTTGAGCCTGAATTTGAGATATAAACGGGTATAGAAGATGCGTGCACATATCGACTATGGGAAGCTAAAATATCGATTTTTAGCATGTTTTGGGCATGTATTTTGAAAATACTCAAATACGGAGTAGGCATATACAGATCGCTTCTGGGACCCAAAAATATAGAATTTTCGGGTGTTTTGAGCCTAAATTTGAGATATAAACGGGTACAGAACATGCATGCACATATCGACTTGGGACACATTAAATATCGATTTTTAGCATGTTTTAAGCCTATATTTTCAAAACAATCTAGCACTGAGTAGACATGTACAGATCGCTTCTGGGACCCAAAAATACCGAATTTTCGGGTGTTTTGAGCCTGAATTTGAGATATAAATGAATACTGAAGATGCATGCACATATCGACTTTTTGCACCAAATATATCGATTTTGAGCATGTTTTGGGTCTGTATCTTTAAAACATTCTAAGAAGGAGTAGGCATGTACATATTGCTTCTGGGACACAGAAATATCTAATTTTCAGGTATTTTCAGCCTGAATTTGAGATATAAACGGGTACAGAAGATGCATGCACTTATAGACTTTGGGCACCCATAATATCGATTTGTAGTATGTTTTGGGCCAATATTTTGAAAATATTCTATCACTGAGTAGGCATGTACAAATCGCTTCTGGGACCCAAAAATATAGAATTTTCGGGTATTTTGAGCCTGAATTTTGGATATAAAAGGGTACAGAACATGCATACACATATTGACTTTGAGCACCTCAAATATCGATTTTCAGCATGTTTTTGGCCTGTATTTTGAAAATACTCTAACACGAAATAGGCATGTACAGATCGCTTCTGGGACCCAAAAATATTGAATTTTCGGGTGTTTTGAGCCTGAATTTGAGATATAAACGGGTACAGAAGATGCATGTACATATCGACTATGGGCACCTAAAATATCGATTTTGAGCATATTTTGGGCCTCTATTTTGAAAATATTCTAACACGGAGTAGGCATGTACAGATCGCTTCTGGGACCCAAAAATATCGAATTTTCGGGTGTTTTAGCCTGAATTTGAGATATAAACGGGTGCAGAAGATGGATGCACATATCGACTTTGGGCACCTAAAATATCGATTTTCAGCATGTTTTATGGCCTGTACTTTTAAAGTACTCTAACACTGAGTAGGCATGTATACCAGATCGCTTCTGGGACCCAAAAATACCGAATTTTCGGGTGTTTAGATCCTGAATTTAAGATATAAACGGGTACAGAAGATGCATGCACATATTGACTATGGGCAGCTAAAATATCGATTTTCAGCATGTTTTGGGCATGTATTTTGAAAATACTTAAACACGGAGTAGGCATATACAGATTGAATCTAGGACCCAAGAATATCGAATTTTCGGGTGTTTTGAGCCTAAATTTGAGATATAAACTGGTACAGAATATCCATGCACATATCGACTTGGGAAACATAAAATATCGATTTTTAGCATGTTTTGAGCCTATATTTTGCAAACATTCTAGCACTGAGTAGGCATGTACAGATCTCTTCTTGGACCCAAAAATATCAAATTTTCGGGTGTTTTGAGCCTGAATTTGAGATATAAACGGGTACAGAAGATGCATACACATATTGACATTGGGCACCTAAAAGATCGATTGTTAGCATGTATTGTTTTTTTTTTTTGAAAATATTCTAGCACTGATTAGGCATGTACAGATCGCTTCTTTGACTCAAAAATACCGAATTTTCGGGTGTTTTGAGCCTGAATTTGAGATATAAACGGGTACAGAAGATGCATGCACATATCGACTTTGTGCACCCAAAATATCGATTTTGAGCATGTTTTGGACCTGTATTTTGAAAGTATTCTAACACGGAGTAGGCATGTACAGATCGCTTCTGGGACACAAAAATATCGAATTTTGGGGTGTTTTGAGCCTGAATTTGAGATATAATCGGGTACAGAAATTACATGTACATATCGACTTTTGGCACCCAAAATATCTATTTTTAGCATGTTTTGAGCCTATAATTTGAAAATACTCTAACACGGAGTAGGCTTGTACAGATTGCTTCTGGGACCCAAATATATCGAATTTACGGGTGTTTTGAGCATGAATTTGGGATATAAACGGGTACAGAACATACTTATTGACTTGGGACACCAAAAATATCGATTTTTAGCATGTTTTAAGCCTGTATTTTGTAAAAATTCTAGCACTGAGTAGGCATGTACAGATCGCTTCTTGAACCCAAAAAAATTGAATTTTCTGGTGTTTTGAGCCTGAATTTGAGATATAAACGGGTACAGAAGATGCATGCACATATCGACTATGTGAGCTAAAATATCGATTTTCAGCATGTTTTGGGCCTGAATTTTGAAAATACTCTAACACGGAGTAGGCATGTACAGATCGTTTCTGTGACCCAAAAATCTCGAATTTTCGGGTGTTTTGAGTCTGAATTTGAGATATAAAAGGGTACAGAAGATACATGCACATATCGACTTTGGGCACCTAAATTATCGATTTTTAGCATGTTTTGAGCCTATATTTTGAAAACATTCTAGCACTGAGTAGGCATGTACAGATCGCTTCTGGGACATAACAAAATTGAATTTTCCGTCAATTTGAGCCTGAATTTGAGATATAAACGGGTACTGAAGATGCATGCAGATATCAACTTTCGGCACCCAAGATATCGATATTTAACATGTTTTGGACCTATATTTTGAAAATACTCTAACACAGAGTAGTCATATACAGATCGCTTCTGGGACCCAAAAATATCGAATTTTCGGGTGTTTTGAGCCTGAATTTGGGATATAAACGGTTACAGAAAATGCATACACATATTGACTTTGGGCACCTCAAATATCGATTTTCAGCATGTTTTGGGCCTGTATTTTGAAAATACTCTAACACGGAATAGGCATTTACAGATTGCTTCTGGGGCACAAAAACATCGAATTTTCGGGAATTTTGAGACTGAATTTGAGATATAATCGGGTACAGAAGATTCATGCTCATATCCACTTTGGGCACGTAAAATATCGATTTTCAGCATGTTTTGGGCCTGAATTTTGAAAGTACTCTAACATGGAGTAGGCATGTACAGATCGCTTCTGGGACCCAAAAATATCGAATTTTCGGGTGTTTTGAGCCTGAATTAGAGATATAAACGGGTACAGAAGAAGCATGCACATATCGACTATGTGGAGCTAAAATATCAAATTTTAGCATGTTTTAAGCCTATATTTTGAAAACATTTTAGCACTGAGTAGACATGTACAGATCGCTTTTGGGACCCAAAAATATCGAATTTTCGGGTGTTTTCAGCCTGAATTTGAGATATAAACGGGTACAGAAGATGCATGCACATATCGACTAAGGGCAGCTAAAATATCGATTTTCAGCATGTTTTGGGCATGTATTTTAAAAGTACTCTAACAAGGAGTAGGCATGCACAGATCGCTTCTGGGACCCAAAAATATCGAATTTTCGGGTTTTTTCAGCCTGAATTTGAGATATAAACGGGTACAGAAGATGCATGTACATATCGACTATGGGCAGCTAAAATATCGATTTTCAGCATGTTTTGGGCATGTATTTTGAAAGTACTCTAACACGGAGTAAGCATGCACAGATCGCTTCTGGGACCCAAAAATATCGAATTTTCGGGTTTTTTCAGCCTGAATTTGAGATATAAACGGGTACAGAAGATGCATGCACATATCGATTTTGGGCACCTAAAATATCGATTTTCAGCATGTTTTGGGCATGTATTTTAAAAGTACTCTAACAAGGAGTAGGCATGCACAGATCGCTTCTGGGCCCCAAAAATATCGAATTTTCGGGTTTTTTCAGCCTGAATTTGAGATATAAACGGGTACAGAAGATGCATGCACATATCGACTATGGGCAGCTAAAATATCGATTTTCAGCATGTTTTGGGCATGTATTTTGAAAGTACTCTAACACGGAGTAGGCATGCACAGATCGCTTCTGGGACCCAAAAATATCGAATTTTCGGTTTTTTTCAGCCTGAATTTGAGATATAAACGGGTACAGAAGATGCATGCACATATCGACTTTGGGCACCTAAAATATCGATTTTTAGCATTTTTTATGGCCTGTATTTTGAAAGTACTCTAACACGGAGTAGGCATGTACAGATCGCTTCTGGGACACAAAAATATTAAATTTTCGGGTGTTTTGAGCCTGAATTTGAGATATAAACGGGTACAGAAGATGCATGCACATATCGACTATTTGCAGCTAAAATATCGATTTTCAGCATGTTTTGGGCATGTATTTTGAAAACATTCTAGCACTGAGTAGGCATGTACAGATCGCTTTTGGAACCCAAAAATATTGAATTTTCGGGTGTTTTGAGCCTGAATTTGATATGTAAACAGGTAATAAAGATGCATGCAGATATCGACTCTTTGCACCAAAAATATCGATTTTGAGCATGTTTTGGGCCTGTATTTTGAAAATACTCTAACACGGAGTAGGCATGTACAGATCGCTTAAGTGACCAAAATATATCGAATTTTCGGGTGTTTTGAGCCTGAATTTGAGATATAAACGGGCACAGAATACGCATGCACATATCGACATTCCGTACCTAAGATATCGATTTTCAGCTTGTTTTGAGCCTATAATTTAAAAATATTCTATTACTGAGTAGGCATGTACAGATCGCTTCTGTGACCCAAAAATATCGAATTTTCGGGTGTTTTGAGCCTGAATTTGGGATATAAACGGGTACAAAAGATGTATGCACATATCGACTTTGGACACGTAAAATAACGATTTTTAGCATGTTTTAAGCCTATATTTTGAAAATACTCTAACAAGGAGTAGGCATGTACAGATCGCTTTAGTGACCCAAAAATATCGAATTTTCGGGTATTTTGAGCCTGAATTTGAGATATATTCGGGTACAGAAAATGCATGCTCATATCCACTTTGGGCACCTTAAATATCGATTTTTAGCATTTTTTATGGCCTGTATTTTGAAAGTACTCTAACACGGAGTAGGCATGTACAGATCGCTTCTGGGACCCAAAAATATTAAATGTTCGGGTGTTTTGAGCCTGAATTTGAGATATAAACGGGTACAGAAGATGCGTGCACATATCGGCTATGGGAAGCTAAAATATCGATTTTTAGCATGTTTTGGGCATTTTTTTTGAAAATACTCAAATACGGAGTAGGCATATACAGATCGCTTCTGGGACCCAAAAATATAGAATTTTCGGGTGTTTTGAGCCTAAATTTGAGATATAAACGGGTACAGAACATGCATGCACATATCGACTTGGGACACATTAAATATCGATTTTTAGCATGTTTTAAGCCTATATTTTCAAAACAATCTAGCACTGAGTAGACATGTACAGATCGCTTCTGGGACCCAAAAATACCGAATTTTCGGGTGTTTTGAGCCTGAATTTGAGATATAAATGAATACTGAAGATGCATGCACATATCGACTTTTTGCACCAAATATATCGATTTTGAGCATGTTTTGGGTCTGTATCTTTAAAACATTCTAAGAAGGAGTAGGCATGTACATATTGCTTCTGGGACACAGAAATATCTAATTTTCAGGTATTTTCAGCCTGAATTTGAGATATAAACGGGTACAGAAGATGCATGCACTTATAGACTTTGGGCACCCATAATATCGATTTGTAGTATGTTTTGGGACAATATTTTGAAAATATTCTATCACTGAGTAGGCATGTACAAATCGCTTCTGGGACCCAAAAATATAGAATTTTCGGGTATTTTGAGCCTGAATTTTGGATATAAAAGGGTACAGAACATGCATACACATATTGACTTTGAGCACCTCAAATATCGATTTTCAGCATGTTTTTGGCCTGTATTTTGAAAATACTCTAACACGAAATAGGCATGTACAGATCGCTTCTGGGACCCAAAAATATTGAATTTTCGGGTGTTTTGAGCCTGAATTTGAGATATAAACGGGTACAGAAGATGCATGTACATATCGACTATGGGCACCTAAAATATCGATTTTGAGCATATTTTGGGCCTCTATTTTGAAAATATTCTAACACGGAGTAGGCATGTACAGATCGCTTCTGGGACCCAAAAATATCGAATTTTCGGGTGTTTTGAGCCTGAATTTGAGATATAAACGGGTGCAGAAGATGGATGCACATATCGACTTTGGGCACCTAAAATATCGATTTTCAGCATGTTTTATGGCCTGTACTTTTAAAGTACTCTAACACTGAGTAGGCATGTATACCAGATCGCTTCTGGGACCCAAAAATACCGAATTTTCGGGTGTTTAGAGCCTGAATTTAAGATATAAACGGGTACAGAAGATGCATGCACATATTGACTATGGGCAGCTAAAATATCGATTTTCAGCATGTTTTGGGCATGTATTTTGAAAATACTTAAACACGGAGTAGGCATATACAGATTGAATCTAGGACCCAAGAATATCGAATTTTCGGGTGTTTTGAGCCTAAATTTGAGATATAAACTGGTACAGAATATCCATGCACATATCGACTTGGGAAACATAAAATATCGATTTTTAGCATGTTTTGAGCCTATATTTTGCAAACATTCTAGCACTGAGTAGGCATGTACAGATCTCTTCTTGGACCCAAAAATATCAAATTTTCGGGTGTTTTGAGCCTGAATTTGAGATATAAACGGGTACAGAAGATGCATACACATATTGACATTGGGCACCTAAAAGATCGATTGTTAGCATGTATTGTTTTTTTTTTTTGAAAATATTCTAGCACTGATTAGGCATGTACAGATCGCTTCTTTGACTCAAAAATACCGAATTTTCGGGTGTTTTGAGCCTGAATTTGAGATATAAACGGGTACAGAAGATGAATGCACATATCGACTTTGGGCACCCAAAATATCGATTTTGAGCATGTTTTGGACCTGTATTTTGAAAGTATTCTAACACGGAGTAGGCATGTACAGATCGCTTCTGGGACACAAAAATATCGAATTTTCGGGTGTTTTGAGCCTGAATTTGAGATATAATCGGGTACAGAAATTACATGTACATATCGACTTTTGGCACCCAAAATATCGATTTTTAGCATGTTTTGAGCCTATTATTTGAAAATACTCTAACACGGAGTAGGCTTGTACAGATTGCTTCTGGGACCCAAATATATCGAATTTACGGGTGTTTTGAGCATGAATTTGGGATATAAACGGGTACAGAACATACTTATTGACTTGGGACACCAAAAATATCGATTTTTAGCATGTTTTAAGCCTGTATTTTGGAAAAATTCTAGCACTGAGTAGGCTTGTACAGATCGCTTCTTGAACCCAAAAAAATTGAATTTTCTGGTGTTTTGAGCCTGAATTTGAGATATAAACGGGTACAGAAGATGCATGCACATATCGACTATGTGAGCTAAAATATCGATTTTCAGCATGTTTTGGGCCTGAATTTTGAAAATACTCTAACACGGAGTAGGCATGTACAGATCGTTTCTGTGACCCAAAAATCTCGAATTTTCGGGTGTTTTGAGTCTGAATTTGAGATATAAAAGGGTACAGAAGATACATGCACATATCGACTTTGGGCACCTAAATTATCGATTTTTAGCATGTTTTGAGCCTATATTTTGAAAACATTCTAGCACTGAGTAGGCATGTACAGATCGCTTCTGGGACATAACAAAATTGAATTTTCCGTCAATTTGAGCCTGAATTTGAGATATAAACGGGTACTGAAGATGCATGCAGATATCAACTTTCGGCACCCAAGATATCGATATTTAACATGTTTTGGACCTATATTTTGAAAATACTCTAACACAGAGTAGTCATATACAGATCGCTTCTGGGACCCAAAAATATCGAATTTTCGGGTGTTTTGAGCCTGAATTTGGGATATAAACGGTTACAGAAAATGCATACACATATTGACTTTGGGCACCTCAAATATCGATTTTCAGCATGTTTTGGGCCTGTATTTTGAAAATACTCTAACACGGAATAGGCATTTACAGATTGCTTCTGGGGCACAAAAACATCGAATTTTCGGGAATTTTGAACCTGAATTTGAGATATGATCGGGTACAGAAGATGCATGCACATATCGACTATGTGGAGGTAAAATATCAATTTTCAGCATGTTTTAAGCATGTATTTTGAAAATACTTAAACACGGAGTAGGCATATACAGATTGAATCTAGGGCCCAAGAATATCGAATTTTCGGGTGTTTTGAGCCTAAATTTGAGATATAAACTGGTACAGAATATCCATGCACATATCGACTTGGGAAACATAAAATATCGATTTTTAGCATGTTTTGAGCCTATATTTTGCAAACATTCTAGCACTGAGTAGGCATGTACAGATCTCTTCTTGGACCCAAAAATATCAAATTTTCGAGTGTTTTGAGCCTGAATTTGAGATATAAACGGGTACAGAAGATGCATACACATATTGACATTGGGCACCTAAAAGATCGATTGTTAGCATGTATTGTTTTTTTTTTTTTGAAAATATTCTAGCACTGAGTAGGCATGTACAGATCGCTTCTTTGACTCAAAAATACCGAACTTTCGGGTGTTTTGAGCCTGAATTTGAGATATAAACGGGTACAGAAGATGCATGCCCATATCGACTTTGGGCACCCAAAATATCGATTTTGAGCATGTTTTGGACCTGTATTTTGAAAGTATTCTAACACGGAGTAGGCATGTACAGATCGCTTCAGGGACACAAAAATATCGAATTTTCGGGTGTTTTGAGCCTGAATTTGAGATATAATCGGGTACAGAAATTACATGTACATATCGACTTTTGGCACCCAAAATATCGATTTTGAGCATATTTTGAGCCTATAATTTGAAAATACTCTAACACGGAGTAGGCTTGTACAGATTGCTTCTGGGACCCAAATATATCGAATTTACGGGTGTTTTGAGCATGAATTTGGGATATAAACGGGTACAGAACATACTTATTGACTTGGGACACCAAAAATATCGATTTTTAGCATGTTTTAAGCCTGTATTTTGGAAAAATTCTAGCACTGAGTAGGCATATACAGATCGCTTCTGGAACACAAAAAAATTGAATTTTCTGGTGTTTTGAGCCTGAATTTGAGATATAAACGGGTACAGAAGATGCATGCACATATCGACTATGTGAGCTATAATATCGATTTTCAGCATGTTTTGGGCCTGAATTTTGAAAATACTCTAACACGGAGTAGGCATGTACAGATCGTTTCTGGGACCCAAAAATCTCGAATTTTCGGGTGTTTTGAGTCTGAATTTGAGATATAAAAGGGTACAGAAGATACATGCACATATCGACTTTGGGCACCTAAATTATCGATTTTTAGCATGTTTTGAGCCTATATTTTGAAAACATTCTAGCACTGAGTAGGCATGTACAGATCGCTTCTGGGACATAACAAAATTGAATTTTCCGTCAATTTGAGCCTGAATTTGAGATATAAACGGGTACTGAAGATGCATGCAGATATCAACTTTCGGCACCCAAGATATCGATATTTAACATGTTTTGGACCTATATTTTGAAAATACTCTAACACAGAGTAGTCATGTACAGATCGCTTCTGGGACCCAAAAATATCGAATTTTCGGGTGTTTTGAGCCTGAATTTGGGATATAAACGGGTACAGAAGATGCATACACATATTGACTTTGGGCACCTCAAATATCGATTTTCAGCATGTTTTGGGCCTGTATTTTGAAAATACTCTAACACGGAATAGGCATTTACAGATTGCTTCAGGGGCACAAAAACATCGAATTTTCGGGAATTTTGAGCCTGAATTTGAGATATGATCGGGTACAGAAGATGCATGCACATATCGACTATGTGGAGGTAAAATATCAATTTTCAGCATGTTTTAAGCATGTATTTTGAAAATACTTAAACACGGAGTAGGCATATACAGATTGAATCTAGGGCCCAAGAATATCGAATTTTCGGGTGTTTTGAGCCTAAATTTGAGATATAAACTGGTACAGAATATCCATGCACATATCGACTTGGGAAACATAAAATATCGATATTTAGCATGTTTTGAGCCTATATTTTGCAAACATTCTAGCACTGAGTAGGCATGTACAGATCTCTTCTTGGACCCAAAAATATCAAATTTTCGGGTGTTTTGAGCCTGAATTTGAGATATAAACGGGTACAGAAGATGCATACACATATTGACATTGGGCACCTAAAAGATCGATTGTTAGCATGTATTGGTTTTTTTTTTTTGAAAATATTCTAGCACTGAGTAGGCATGTACAGATCGCTTCTTTGACTCAAAAATACCGAACTTTCGGGTGTTTTGAGCCTGAATTTGAGATATAAACGGGTACAGAAGATGCATGCACATATCGACTTTGGGCACCCAAAATATCGATTTTGAACATGTTTTGGACCTGTATTTTGAAAGTATTCTAACACGGAGTAGGCATGTACAGATCGCTTCAGGGACACAAAAATATCGAATTTTCGGGTGTTTTGAGCCTGAATTTGAGATATAATCGGGTACAGAAATTACATGTACATATCGACTTTTGGCACCCAAAATATCGATTTTGAGCATGTTTTGAGCTTATAATTTGAAAATACTCTAACACGGAGTAGGCTTGTACAGATTGCTTCTGGCACCCAAATATATCAAATTTACGGGTGTTTTGAGCATGAATTTGGGATATAAACGGGTACAGAACATACTTATTGACTTGGGACACCAAAAATATCGATTTTTAGCATGTTTTAAGCCTGTATTTTGGAAAAATTCTAGCACTGAGTAGGCATGTACAGATCGCTTCTGGAACCCAAAAAAATTGAATTTTCTGGTGTTTTGAGCCTGAATTTGAGATATAAACGGGTACAGAAGATGCATGCACATATCGACTATGTGAGCTAAAATATCGATTTTCAGCATGTTTTGGGCCTGAATTTTGAAAATACTCTAACACGGAGTAGGCATGTACAGATCGTTTCTGGGACCCAAAAATCTCGAATTTTCGGGTGTTTTGAGTCTGAATTTGAGATATAAAAGGGTACAGAAGATACATGCACATATCGACTTTGGGCACCTAAATTATCGATTTTTAGCATGTTTTGAGCCTATATTTTGAAAACATTCTAGCACTGAGTAGGCATGTACAGATCGCTTCTGGGACATAACAAAATTGAATTTTCCGTCAATTTGAGCCTGAATTTGAGATATAAACGGGTACTGAAGATGCATGCAGATATCAACTTTCGGCACCCAAGATATCGATATTTAACATGTTTTGAACCTATATTTTGAAAATACTCTAACACAGAGTAGTCATGTACAGATCGCTTCTGGGACCCAAAAATATCGAATTTTCGGGTGTTTTGAGCCTGAATTTGGGATATAAACGGTTACAGAAGATGCATACACATATTGACTTTGGGCAAATCAAATATCGATTTTCAGCATGTTTTGGGCCTGTATTTTGAAAATACTCTAACACGGAATAGGCATTTACAGATTGCTTCTGGGGCACAAAAACATCGAATTTTCGGGAATTTTGAGCCTGAATTTGAGATATGATCGGGTACAGAAGATGAATGCACATATCGACTATGTGGAGGTAAAATATCAATTTTCAGCATGTTTTAAGCATGTATTTTGAAAATACTCTAACACGGAGTAGGCATGTACAGATTGCTTCTGGCATCCAAAAATCTCGAATTTTCGGGTGTTTTGAGCCTGAATTTGAGATATAAACGGGTACAGAAGATGCATGCACATATCGACTTTGGGCACCTAAAATATCGATTTTTAGCATGTTTTGAGCCTATATTTTGAAAACATTCTAGCACTGAGTAGGCATGTACAGATCGCTTCTAGGACCCAAAAATATTGAATTTTCAGTCGTTTTGAGCCTGAATTTGAGATATAAACGGGTACTGAAGATGCATGCAGATATCAACTTTTGGCACCCAAGATATCGATATTTAGCATGTTTTGGGCCTATATTTTGAAAATACTCTAACACTGAGTAGGCATGTACAGATCGCTTCTGGCACCCAAAAATCACGAATTTTCGGGTGTTTTGAGCCTGAATTTGAGATATAAACGGGTACAGAAGATGCATGCACATATCGACTTTGGACACGTAAAATATCGATTTTTAGCATGTTTTAGCCCTATATTTTAAAAACATTCTAGCACTAAGTAGAAATGTACAGATCGCTTCGGGGACCAAAAAATATTGAATTTTTGGGTGTTTTGAGCCTGAATTTTGGATATAAAAGGGTACAGAACATGCATACACATATTGACTTTGGGCACCTCAAATATCGATTTTCAGCATGTTTTTGGCCTGTATTTTGAAAATACTCTAACACGAAGTAGGCATGTACAGATCGCTTCTGGGACCCAAAAATATTGAATTTTCAGGTATTTTGAGCCAGCATTTGAGATATAAACGAGTATTGAAGATGCATGCACATATCGACTTTTTGCACTTAAAATATCGATTTTGAGCATATTTTGGGTCTGTATCTTGAAAACATTCTAGGAAAGAGTAGGCATGTACAATTCGCTTCTGGCACCCAAAAATATCGAATTTTTGGGTGTTATGAGCCTGAATTTGAGATATAAACGGGTACCGAAGATGCATGCACATATCGACTTTGGACACCTAAATTATCGATTTGTAGCATGTTTTGAGCCTATATTTTGAAAACATTCTAGCACTGAGTAGGCATGTACAGATCGCTTTTGGGACCCAAAAATATTGAATTTCCCGTTGTTTTGAGCCTGGTATTTCATATATAAACGTGTAAAGAAGATGCATGCACATATCGACTATGGGCAGCTAAAATATCGATTTTCAGCATGTTTTGGGCATGTATTTTGAAAATACTCAAACACGGAGTAGGCATATACAGATCGCTTCTGGGACCCCAAAATATCGAATTTTCGGGAGTTTTGAGCCTAAATTTGAGATATAAACGGGTACAGAACATGCATGCACATATCGACTTGGGACACATAAAATATCGATTTTTAGCATGTTTTGAGCCTATATTTTGAAAACATTCTAGCACTGAGTAGGCATATACAGATCGCTTCTTGGACCCAAAAATATCGAATTTTCGGGTGTTTTGAATCTGAATTTGAGATATAAACGGGTACAGAAGATGCATGCACATATCGTCTTTAAGGCACCCAAAATATCGATTTTGAGCATGTTTTGGGCCTGTATTATGAAAATACACTAACACGAAGTAGTCATGTACAGATCGCTGCGGGGACCCAAAACTATTGAATTTTCCGTTGTTTTGAGATTGAATTTGAGATATAAACGGGTACTGAAGATGCATGCAAATATCAACTTTGGGCACCCAAAATATCGATTTTAGCATGTTTTGGGCCTATATTTTGAAAATACTCTAACACAGAGTAGGCATGTACAGATTGCTTCTGGGACCCAAAAATATCGAATTTACGGGTGTTTTGAGCATGAATTTGGGATATAAACGGGTACAGAAGATGCATGCACTAATCGACTATGGGCAGCTAAAATATCGATTTTTAGCATGTTTTGGGCATGTATTTTGAAAATACTCTAACACGGAGTAAACTTGTACAGATCGCTTCTGGGACCCAAAAATATCGAATTTTCGGGTGTTTTGAGCTTGAATTTGAGATATAAACGGGTACAGAACATACTTATTGACTTGGGACACCAAAAATATCTATTTTTAGCATGTTTTAAGCCTGTATTTTGGAAGCATTCTAGCACTGAGTAGGCATGGACAGATCGCTTCTGGAACCCCAAAAAATTGAATTTTCGGGTGTTTTGAGCCTGAATTTGATATGTAAACATGTAATGAAGATGCATGCACATATCAACTCTTTGCACCTAAAATATCGATTTTGAGCATGTTTTGGGTCTGTATTGTGAAAATACTCTAACAAGAAGTAGGCATGTACATATCGCTTCTGGGACATAAAAATATCGAATTTTCGGGTGTTTTGAGCCTGAATTTGAGATATAAACGGGTACAGAAGATGCATGCACATATCGACTTTGGGAACCTAAAATATCGATTTTTAGCTTGTTTTGGGCCTATATTTTAAAAAATATTCTATTACTGAGTAGGCATGTACAGATCGCTTGTCTGATCCAAAAATATCGAATTTTCGGGTGTTTTGAGCCTGAATTTAAGATATAAACGGGTACAGAAGATGCATGCACATATCGACTATGGGCAGCTAAAATATCGATTTTGAGCATGTTTTGGGCATGTATTTTGAAAATACTCAAACACAGAGTAGGCATATACAGATCGCTTCTGGTACCCAAAAATATCGAATTTTCGGGTTTTTTGAGCCTAAAATTGAGATATAAACGGGTACAGAACATGCATGCACATATCGACTTGGGACACATAAAATATCGATTTTTAGCCTGTTTTGAGCCTATATTTTGAAAATATTCTAGCACTGAGTAGGCATATACAGATCGCTTCTTGGACCCAAAAATTTTGAATTTTCGGGTGTTTTGAATCTGAATTTGAGATATAAACGGGTACAGAAGATGCATGCACATATCGTCTTTAAGGCACCCAAAATATCGATTTTGAGCATGTTTTAGGCCTGTATTTTGAAAATACACTAACACGAAGTAGTCATGTACAGATCGCTGCGGGGTCCCAAAACTATTGAATTTTCCGTGGTTTTGAGCCTGAATTTGAGATATAAACGGGTACTGAAGATGCATGCAGATATCAACTTTGGGCACCCAAAATATCGATTTTAGCATGTTTTGGGCCTATATTTTGAAAATACTCTAACACAGAGTAGGCATGTACAGATTGCTTCTGGGACCCAAAAATATCGAATTAACGGGTGTTTTGAGCATGAATTTGGGATATAAACGGGTACAGAAGATGCATGCACTTATCGACTATGGGCAGCTAAAATATCGATTTTTAGCATGTTTTGGGCATGTATTTTGAAAATACTCTAACACGGAGTAAACTTGTACAGATCGCTTCTGGGACCCAAAAATATCGGATTTTCAGGTGTTTTGAGCTTGAATTTGAGATATAAACGGGTACAGAACATACTTATTGACTTGGGACACCAAAAATATCGATTTTTAGCATGTTTTAAGCTTGTATTTTGGAAACATTCTAGCACTGAGTAGGCATGTACAGATCGCTTCTGGAACCCAAAAAAATTGAATTTTAGGGTGTTTTGAGCCTGAATTTGATATGTAAACAGGTAATGAAGATGCATGCACATATCGACTCTTTGCACCTAAAATATCGATTTTCAGCATGTTTTGGGTCTGTATTGTGAAAATACTCTAACAAGAAGTAGGCATGTACATATCGCTTCTGGGACACGAAAATATCGAATTTTTCGGGTGTTTTGAGCCTGAATTTGAGATATAAACGGGTACAGAAGATGCATGCACATATCGACTTTGGGCACCTAAAATATCGATTTTTAGCTTGTTTTGGGCCTATATTTTAAAAATATTCTATTACTGAGTAGGCATGTACAGATCGCTTGTCTGATCCAAAAATATCGAATTTTCTGGTGTTTTGAGCCTGAATTTGAGATATAAACGGGTAGAGAAGATGCATGCACATATCGACTATGTGGAGCTAAAATATCGATTTTCAGCATGTTTTGGGCCTGAATTTTGAAAATACTCCAACACGGAGTAGGCATGTACAAATCGCTTCTGGGGCCCAAAAATCTCGAATTTTCGGGTGTTTTGAGTCTGAATTTGAGATATAAACGGGTACAGAAGATACATGCACATATCGACTTTGGGCACCTAAATTATCGATTTTTAGCATGTTTTAAGCCTATATTTTGAAAACATTCTAGCACTGAGTAGGCATGTACAGATCGCTTCTGGGACCCAAAAATATCGAATTTTCGGGTGTTTGGAGCCTGAATTTGGGATATAAACGGATACAGAAGATGCATACACATATTGACTTAGGGCACCTCAAATATCGATTTTCAGCATGTTTTGGGCCTGTATTTTGAAAATACTCTAACACGGAGTAGGCATGTACAGATTGCTTCTTGGGCCCAAAAACATTGAATTTTCGGGAATTTTGAGCCTGAATTTGAAATATAATCGGGTACAGAAGATGCATGCTCATATCCACTTTGGGTACCTAAAGTATCGATTTTTAGCATGTTTTGGGCCTGTATTTTGAAAGTACTCAAACACGGAGTAGGCATGTACAGATCGCTTCTGGGACCCAAAAATATCGAATTTTCGGTTGTTTTGAGCCTGAATTTGGGATATAAACGGGTACAGAAGATGCATGCACATATCGACTATGTGGAGCTAAAATATCGATTTTCAGCATGTTTTGTGCATGTATTTTAAAAATACTCTAACACGGACTAGGCATGTACAGATCGCTTCTGGCACCCAAAAATCAAGAATTTTCGGGTGTTTTGAGCCTGAATTTGAGATATAAACGGGTACAGAAGATGCATGCACATATCGACTTTGGGCTCCTAAAATATCGATTTTCAGCATGTTTTACGGCCTGTAATTTGAAAGTACTCTAACACGGAGTAGGCATGTACAGATCGCTTCTGGGACCCAAAAATATTAAATTTTCGGGTATTTTGAGCCTGAATTTGAGATATAAACAGGTACAGCATATGCATGCACATATCGACATTGGGCACCTATAATATCGATTTTTAGCTTGTTTTGGGCATATATTTTGAAAATATTCTTTCACTGAGTAGGCATGTACAGATAGCTTCTGTGACCCAAAAATATCGAATTTTCGGGTGTTTTGAGACTGAATTTTGGATATAAAATGGTACAGAACATGCATACACATATTGACTTTGGGCACCTTAAATATCGATTTTCAGCATGTTTTTGGCCTGTATTTTGAAAATACTCTAACACGAAGTAGGCATGTACAGATCGCTTCTGGGACCCAAAAATATCGAATTTTCGGGTATTTTGAGTCTGGATTTGAGATATAAACGAGTACTGAAGATGCATGCACATATCGACTTTTTGCACTTAAAATATCGATTTTGTGCATATTTTGGGTCTGTATCTTGAAAACATTCTAGCAAATAGTAGGCATGTACAAGTCGCTTCTGGGACCCAAAAATATCGAATTTTTGGGTGTTATGAGCCTGAATTTGAGATATAAACGGGTACAGAAGATGCATGCACATATCTACTTTGGACACCTAAATTATCGATTTGTAGCATGTTTTGAGCCTATATTTTGAAAACATTCTAGCACTGAGTAGGCATGTACAGATCGCTTTTGGGACCCAAAAATATTGAATTTCCCGTTGTTTTGAGCCTGGTATTTCATATATAAACGTGTACAGAAGATGCATGCACATATCGACTATGGGCAGCTAAAATATCGATTTTCAGCATGTTTTGGGCATGTATTTTGAAAATACTTAAACACGGAGTGTGCATATACAGATTGCATCTAGGACCCAAAAATATCGAATTTTCGGGTGTTTTGAGCCTAAATTTGAGATATAAACTGGTACAAAATATCCATGCACATATCGACTTGGGAAACATAAAATATCGATTTTTAGCATGTTTTGAGCCTATATTTTGCAAACATTCTAGCACTGAGTAGGCATGTACAGATCTCTTCTTGGACCCAAAAATATTGAATTTTCGGGTGTTTTGAGCCTGAATTTGAGATATAAACGGGTACAGAAGATGCATGCACATATTGACATTGGGCACCTAAAAGATCGATTGTTAGCATGTATTGTTTTTTTTTTTTTGAAAATATTCTAGCACTGAGTAGGCATGTACAGATCGCTTCTTTGACTCAAAAATGCCGAATTTTCGGGTGTTTTGAGCTTGAATTTGAGATATAAACGGGTACAGAAGATGCATGCACATATTGACTTTGGGCACCCAAAATATCGATTTTGAGCATGTTTTGTACCTATATTTTGAAAGTATTCTAACACGGAGTAGGCATGTACAGATCGCTTCTGGGACACAAAAATATCGAATTTTCGGGTGTTTTGAGCCTGAATTTGAGAAATAATCGGGTACAGAAATTACATGTACATATCGACTTTTGGCACCCAAAATATCGATTTTGAGCATGTTTTGAGCCTATAATTTGAAAATACTCTAACACGGAGTAGGCATGTTCAGATCGCTTCTGGGACCCAAAAATATCGAATTTTCGGGTGTTTTGAGCTTGAATTAGAGATATAAACGGGTACAGAACATACCTATTGACTTGGGACACCAAAAATATCGATTTTTAGCATGTTTTAAGCCTGTATTTTGGAAACATATAGCACTGAGTAGGCATGTACAGATCGCTTCTGGAACCCCAAAAAATTGAATTTTCGGGTGTTTTAAACCTGAATTTGATATGTAAACAGGTAATGAAGATGCATGCACATATCGACTCTTTGCACCTAAAATATCGATTTTGAGCATGTTTTGGGTCTGTATTGTGAAAATACTCTAACAAGATGTAGGCATGTACATATTGCTTCTGGGACCCAAAAATATCGAATTTTCGGGTGTTTTGAGCCTGAATTTAAGATATAAACGGGTACAGAAGATTTATGAACATATCGACTTTGGGCACCTAAAATATCGATTTTTAGCTTGTTTTGGGCCTATATTTTAAAAATATTCTATTATTGAGTAGGCATGTACAGATCGCTTGTCTGATCCAAAAATATCGAACTTTCTGGTGTTTTGAGTCTGAATTTGAGATATAAACGGGTAGAGAAGATGCATGCACATATCGACTATGTGGAGCTAAAATATCGATTTTCAGCATGTTTTGGGCCTGAATTTTGAAAATACTCTAACACGGTGTAGGCATGTACAGATCGCTTCTGGGACCCAAAATTCTCGAATTTTCGTGTGTTTTGAGCCTGAATTTGGGATATAAACGGGTACAGAAGATGCATGCACATATCGACTTTGGGCACCTAAAATATCGATTTTTAGCATGTTTTGAGCCTATATTTTGAAAACATTCTAGCACTGAGTAGGCATATACAGATCGCTTCTGGGACCCAAAAATATTGAATTTTCCGTCGTTTTGAGCCTGAATTTGAGATATAAACGGGTACTGAAGATGCATGCAGATATCAACTTTTGGCACCCAAGATATCGATATTTAGCATGTTTTCGTCCTATATTTTGAAAATACTCTAACACAGAGTAGGCATGTACAGATCGCTTCTGGGACACAAAAATATCGAATTTTCGGGTGTTTTGAGCCTGAATTTGAGATATAAACGGGTACAGAAGATTCATGAACATATCGACTTTGGGCACCTCAAATATCGATTTTTAGCTTGTTTTGGGCCTATATTTTAAAAATATTCTATTACTGAGTAGGCATGTACAGATCGCTTCTGGGACCCAAAAATCTCGAATTTTCGGGTGTTTTGAGTCTGAATTTGAGATATAAACGGGTTCAGAAGATGCATGCACATATCGACTTTGGTCACCTAAATTATCGATTTTTAGCATGTTATGAGCCTATATTTTGAAAACATTCTAGCACTGAGTAGGCATGTACAGATCGCTTCTGGGACATCAAAAAATTGAATTTTCCGTCAATTTGAGCCTGAATTTGAGATATAAACGGGTACTGAAGATGCATGCAGATATCAACTTTCGGCACCCAAGATATCGATATTTAACATGTTTTGGACCTATATTTTGAAAATACTCTAACACAGAGTAGGCTTGTACAGATTGCTTCTGGGACCCAAAAATATCGAATTTTCGGGTGTTTTGAGCCTGAATTTGGGATATAAACGGGTACAGAAGATGCATGCACATATCGACTTTGGGCACCTAAAATATCGATTTGTAGCATGTTTTGAGCCTGTAGTTTGAAAATACTCTAACACGGAATAGGCATGTACAGATTGCTTCTGGGGCCCAAAAACATCGAATTTTCGGGAATTTTGAGCCTGATTGTGAGATATAATCGGGTACAGAAGATGCATGCACACATCGACTATGTGGAGGTAAAATATCAATTTTCAGCATGTTTTGGGCATGTATTTTGAAAATACTCTAACACGGAGTAGGCATGTACAGATTGCTTCTAGCACCCAAAAATCTCGAATTTTCGGGTGTTTTGAGCCTGAATTTGAGATGTAAACGGGTACAGAAGATGAATGCACATATCGACTTTGGGCACCTAAAATATCGATTTTTAGCATGTTTTGAGCCTATATTTTGAAAACATTCTAGCACTGAGTAGGCATGTACAGATCGCTTCTGGGACCCAAAAATATTGAATTTTCCGTCGTTTTGAGCCTGAATTTGCGATATAAACGGGTACTGAAGATGCATGCAGATATCAACTTTTGGCACCCAAGATATCGATATTTAGCATGTTTTCGGCCTATATTTTGAAAATACTCTAACACAGAGTAGGCATGTACAGATCGCTTCTGGGACACAAAAATATCGAATTTTCGGGTGTTTTGAGCCTGAATTTGAGATATAAACGGGTACAGAAGATTCATGAACATATCGACTTTGGGCACCTCAAATATCGATTTTTAGCTTGTTTTGGGCCTATATTTTAAAAATATTCTATTACTGAGTAGGCATGTACAGATCGCTTCTGGGACCCAAAAATCTCGAATTTTCGGGTGTTTTGAGTCTGAATTTGAGATATAAACGGGTACAGAAGATGCATGCACATATCGACTTTGGTCACCTAAATTATCGGTTTTTAGCATATTTTGAGCCTATATTTTGAAAACATTCTAGCACTGAGTAGGCATGTACAGATCGCTTCTGGGACATCAAAAAATTGAATTTTCCGTCAATTTGAGCCTGAATTTGAGATATAAACGGGTACTGAAGATGCATGTAGATATCAACTTTCGGCAAACAAGATATCGATATTTAACATGTTTAGGACCTATATTTTGAAAATACTCTAACACAGAGTAGTCATGTACAGATTGCTTCTGGGACCCAAAAATATCGAATTTTCGGGTGTTTTGAGCCTGAATTTGGGATATAAACGGGTACAGAAGATGCATACACATATTGACTTTGGGCACCTCAAATATCGATTTTCAGCATGTTTTGGGTCTGTATTTTGAAAATACTCTAACACGGAATAGGCATGTACAGATTGCTTCTGGGGCCCAAAAACATCGAATTTTCGGGAATTTTGAGCCTGAATTTGAGATATAATCGGGTACAGAAGATGCATGCACACATCGACTATGTGGAGGTAAAATATCAATTTTCAGCATGTTTTGGGCATGTATTTTGAAAATACTCTAACACGGAGTAGACATGTACAGATCGCTTCTGGCACCCAAAAATCTCGAATTTTCGGGTGTTTTGAGCCTAAAAGTGAGATATAAACGGGTACAGAAGATGCATGCACATATCGACTTTGGGCACCTAAAATATCGATTTTTAGCATGTTTTGAGCCTATATTTTGAAAACATTCTAGCACTGATTAGGCATGTACAGATCGCTTCTGGGACCCAAAAATATTGAATTTTCCGTCGTTTTGAGCCTGAATTTGAGATATAAACGGGTACTGAAGATGCATGCAGATATCAACTTTTGGCACCCAAGATATCGATATTTAGAATGTTTTCGGCCTATATTTTGAAAATACTCTAACACAGAGTAGGCATGTACAGATCGCTTCTGGGACACAAAAATATCGAATTTTCCGGTGTTTTGAGCCTGAATTTGAGATATAAACGGGTACAGAAGATGCATGCACATATCAACTATGTGGAGCTAAAATATCGATATTCAGCATGTTTTGGGCCTGAATTTTGAAAATACTCTAACACGGAGTAGGCATGTACAGATCGCTTCTGGGACCCAAAAATCTCGAATTTTCGGGTGTTTTGAGTCTGAATTTGAGATATAAACGGGTTCAGAAGATGTATGCACATATCGACTTTGGGCACCTAAATTATCGATTTTTAGCATGTTTTGAGCCTATATTTTGAAAACATTCTAGCACTGAGTAGGCATGTACAGATCGCTTCTGGGACATCAAAACATTGAATTTTCCGTCAATTTGAGCCTGAATTTGAGATATAAACGGGTACTGAAGATGCATGCAGATATCAACTTTCGGCACACAAGATATCGATATTTAACATGTTTTGGACCTATATTTTGAAAATACTCTAACACAGAGTAGGCATGTACAGATCGTTTCTGGGACCCAAAAATATCGAATTTTCGGGTGTTTTGAGCCTGAATTTGGGATATAATCGGGTACAGAAGATGCATACACATATTGACTTTGGGCACCTCAAATATCGATTTTCAGCATGTTTTGGGCCTGTATTTTGAAAATACTCTAACACGGAATAGGCATGTACAGATTGCTTCTAAGGCCCAAAAATATCGAATTTTCGGGAATTTTGAGCCTGAATTTGAGATATAATCGGGTACAGAAGATGCATGCACACATCGACTATGTTGAGGTAAAATATCAATTTTCAGCATGTTTTGGGCATGTATTTTGAAAATACTCTAACACGGAGTAGGCATGTACAGATCGCTTCTGGGTCCCAAAAATATCGAATTTTCGGGTGTTTTGAGCCTGAATTTGGGATATAAACTGGTACAAAAGATGTATGCACATATCGACTTTGGACACCTAAAATCTCGATTTTTAGCATGTTTTTTTACTATATTTTAAAAACAGTCTAGCTCTGAGTAGACATGTACAGATCGCTTCTGGGACCCATAAATATTGAATTTTTGGGTGTTTTGAGCCTGAATTTAAGATATAAACGGGTACTGAAGATGCAGGTACATATTGACTTTTTGCACCTAAAATATTGATTTTGAGCTTGTTTTGGGTCTGTATCTAAAAAACATTCTAGTAAGGAGTAGGCATGTACAGATCGCTTCTGGGACCCAAAAATACCGAAATTTCGGGTGTTTTGAGCCTTATTTTGAGATATAAATGGATACTGAAGATGCATGCACATATCGACTTTTTGCACCTAATATATCTATTTTTAGCATGTTTTGGGTCTGTATCTTGAAAACATTCTAAGAAGGAGTAGGCATAGACATATCGCTTCTGGGACACAAAAATATCTAATTTTCGGGTGTTTTGAGCATGAATTTGAGATATAAACGGGTACAGAAGATGCATGCACATATCGACTTTGGGCTCCCAAAATATTTTTTTTAGTATGTTTTGGGCCAATATTTTGAAAATATTCTATCACTAAGTAAGCATGTACAGATAGCTTCTGGGACACAACAAAATTAAATTTTCGGGTGTTTTGAGCCTGAATTTAGGATATAAACGGGTACAAAAGATGTATGCACATATCGACTTTGGACACCTAAAATATCGAATTTTAGCATGTTTTAAGGCTATATTTTGAAAACATTCTAGCACTGAGTAGATATGTACAGATCGCTTCTGGGATCCAAAAATATCGAATTTTCGGATGTTTTAAGCTTGAATTTGGGATTTAAAAGGGTACAGAACATGCATGCACATATCGACTTGGGACACATAAAATATCGATTTTTAGCATGTTTTGACTCTATATTTTGAAAACATTCTAGCACTGAGTAGGCATGTACAGATCACTTCTTGGACCCAAAAATATCGAATTTTCGGGTGTTTTGAGCCTGAATTTGATATGTAAACAGGTAATGAAGATGAATGCACATATCGACTCTTTGCACCTAAAATATCGATTTTGAGCATGTTTTGGGTCTGTATTGTGTAAATACTCTAACACGGAGTAGGCATGTACAGATCGCTTCAGGCACACAAAAATATCGGATTTTTGTGTGTTTTGAGCCTGAATTTGAGATATAGACGGGTACAGAAGATTAATGCTAATATCGACTTTGGGCACCCAAAATGTCGATTTTTAGCATGTTTTGGGCCTGTATTTTGAAAATACTCTAAGACTGAGTAGGCATGTACAGATCGCTTAAGGGACCAAAAATATCGAATTTTCGGGTGTTTTGAGCCTGAATTTGAGATATAAACCTGTACAGAATACGCATGCACATATCGAAAATGGGCACCTAAAATATCGATTTTTAGCATGTTTTGGGCTTGAATTTTAAAAGTACTCTAACACGGAGTAGGCATGCACAGATCGCTTCTGGGACCCAAAAATATCGAATTTTCGGGTGTTTTGAGCCTGAATTTGAGATATAAACGGGTACAGAAGATGCATGCACATATCGACTATGGGCAGCTAAAATATCGATTTTCAGCATGTTTTGGGCATGTATTTTGAAAATACTCAAACACGGAGTAGGCATATACAGATCGCTTCTGGGACCCAAAATATCGAATTTTCGGGTGTTTTGAGCCTAAATTTGAGATATAAACGGGTACAGAACATGCATGCACATATTGACTTTGGGCACCCAAAATATCGATTTTTAACATGTTCTGAGTTTCTATTTTAAAAACATTCTAGCACTGAGTAGGCATGTACAGATCGCTTCTGGGACCCAAAAATTTTGAATTTTCGGGTGTTTTGAGCCTGAATTTGAGATATAACCGGGTACAGAGAATGCATACACATATTGACTTTGTGCACCTAAAATATCAATTTTTAGCATGTTTTGGGCCTGTATTTTAAAAACACTCTAACACAGAGTATGCATGTACAGATCGCTTCTGGGACACAAAAATATCGAATTTTCGGAGTTTTGAGCCTGAATTTGAGATATAAATGGGTACAGATGATGCATGCACATATCGAATTTTTGAACCTCTAATATCGATTTTAAAGCATGTTTTGGGTCTGTATCTTAAAACTTTCTAGCAAGATGTAGGCATGTACATATTGTTTCTGGGACCAAATAATATCGAATTTTCGAGTGTTTTGAGTCTGAATTAGGGATATACACGTTTACAGAAGATGCATAAACATATTGACTTTAGGCACCTAAAATATCGATTTTCAGCATGTTTTGGGTCTGTATCTTGAAAACATTCTAAGAAGGAGTAGGCATAGACATATCGCTTCTGGGACACAAAAATATCTAATTTTCGGGTGTTTTGAGCATGAATTTGAGATATAAACGGGTACAGAAGATGCATGCACATATCGACTTTGGGCTCCCAAAATATTTTTTTTAGTATGTTTTGGGCCAATATTTTGAAAATATTCTATCACTAAGTAAGCATGTACAGATAGCTTCTGGGACACAACAAAATTAAATTTTCGGGTGTTTTGAGCCTGAATTTAGGATATAAACGGGTACAAAAGATGTATGCACATATCGACTTTGGACACCTAAAATATCGAATTTTAGCATGTTTTAAGGCTATATTTTGAAAACATTCTAGCACTGAGTAGATATGTACAGATCGCTTCTGGGATCCAAAAATATCGAATTTTCGGATGTTTTAAGCTTGAATTTGGGATTTAAAAGGGTACAGAACATGCATGCACATATCGACTTGGGACACATAAAATATCGATTT
Source organism: Petrolisthes cinctipes (assembly GCA_033782935.1). Lineage (NCBI taxonomy): Eukaryota > Metazoa > Arthropoda > Malacostraca > Decapoda > Porcellanidae > Petrolisthes > Petrolisthes cinctipes. Next base: position 7,261,469 of record JAWQEG010000043.1, on the reverse strand, counting down.
TTAGCATGTTTTGACTCTATATTTTGAAAACATTCTAGCACTGAGTAGGCATGTACAGATCACTTCTTGGACCCAAAAATATCGAATTTTCGGGTGTTTTGAGCCTGAATTTGATATGTAAACAGGTAATGAAGATGAATGCACATATCTACTCTTTGCACCTAAAATATCGATTTTGAGCATGTTTTGGGTCTGTATTGTGTAAATACTCTAACACGGAGTAGGCATGTACAGATCGCTTCAGGCACACAAAAATATCGGATTTTTGTGTGTTTTGAGCCTGAATTTGAGATATAGACGGGTACAGAAGATTAATGCTAATATAGACTTTGGGCACCCAAAATGTCGATTTTTAGCATGTTTTGGGCCTGTATTTTGAAAATACTCTAAGACTGAGTAGGCATGTACAGATCGCTTAAGGGACCAAAAATATCGAATTTTCGGGTGTTTTGAGCCTGAATTTGAGATATAAACCTGTACAGAATACGCATGCACATATCGAAAATGGGCACCTAAAATATCGATTTTTAGCATGTTTTGGGCTTGAATTTTAAAAGTACTCTAACACGGAGTAGGCATGCACAGATCGCTTCTGGGACCCAAAAATATCGAATTTTCGGGTGTTTTGAGCCTGAATTTGAGATATAAACGGGTACAGAAGATGCATGCACATATCGACTATGGGCAGCTAAAATATCGATTTTCAGCATGTTTTGGGCATGTATTTTGAAAATACTCAAACACGGAGTAGGCATATACAGATCGCTTCTGGGACCCAAAAATATCGAATTTTCGGGTGTTTTGAGCCTAAATTTGAGATATAAACGGGTACAGAACATGCATGCACATATTGACTTTGGGCACCCAAAATATCGATTTTTAACATGTTCTGAGTTTCTATTTTAAAAACATTCTAGCACTGAGTAGGCATGTACAGATCGCTTCTGGGACCCAAAAATTTTGAATTTTCGGGTGTTTTGAGCATGAATTTGAGATATAACCGGGTACAGAGAATGCATACACATATTGACTTTGTGCACCTAAAATATCAATTTTTAGCATGTTTTGGGCCTGTATTTTAAAAACACTCTAACACAGAGTATGCATGTACAGATCGCTTCTGGGACACAAAAATATCGAATTTTCGGAGTTTTGAGCCTGAATTTGAGATATAAATGGGTACAGATGATGCATGCACATATCGAATTTTTGAACCTCTAATATCGATTTTAAAGCATGTTTTGGGTCTGTATCTTAAAACTTTCTAGCAAGATGTAGGCATGTACAGATTGTTTCTGGGACCAAAAAATATCGAATTTTCGAGTGTTTTGAGTCTGAATTAGGGATATACACGTTTACAGAAGATGCATAAACATATTGACTTTAGGCACCTAAAATATCGATTTTCAGCATGTTTTTGGCATATATTTTAAAAACACTCTAACACGGAGTATGCACGTACAGATCGCTTCTGTGACCCAAATAAATCAAATTTTCGGGGGTTTTGAGCAAGAATTTGGGATATAACCGGGTACAGAGGATGCATGCACATATCGACTTTTTGCACCTAAAATATCGATTTTGAGCATGTTTTGGGTCTGTATCTTAAAAAACATTCTAGCAAGGAGTAGGCATGTACAGATCGCTTCTGGGACCCAAAAATATCGAATTTTCTGGTGTTTTGAACCAAAATTTGGGATATAGACGGGTACACAAGATGCATACACATATTGACTTTCGGCACCTAAAATATAGATTTTTAGCATGTTTTGGGCCTGTATTTTGAAAATACTTTAACACGGAGTAGGCATGTACAGATCGCTTCTGGGACCCAAAAATATCGAATTTTCGATTGTTTTGACCCTGAATTTGAGATATAAATGGGTAATGAAGATGAATGCACATATCGACTCTTTGCACCTAAAATATCGATTTTGAGCATGTTTTGGGTCTGTATTGTGTAAATACTCTAACACGGAGTAGGCATGTACAGATCGCTTCAGGCACACAAAAATATCGGATTTTTGGTTGTTTTGAGCCTGATTTTGAGATATAAACGGGTACAGAAGATGCATGCAGATATCAACTTTCGGCACCCAAGATATCGATATTTAACATGTTTTGGACCTATATTTTGAAAATACTCTAACACAGAGTAGGCATGTACAGATCGCTTGTGGGACCCAAAAATATCGAATTTTCGGGTGTTTTGAGCCTGAATTTGGGATATAAACGGGTACAGAAGATACATACACATATTGACTTTGGGCACCTCAAATATCGATTTTCAGCATGTTTTTTCGCCTGTATTTTGAAAATACTCTAACACGGAATAGGCAAGTACAGATTGCTTCTGGGGCCCAAAAACATCGAATTTTCGGGAATTTTGAGCCTGAATTTGAGATATAATCGGGTACAGAAGATGCATGCACACATCGACTATGTGGAGGTAAAATATCAATTTTCAGCATGTTTTGGGAATGTATTTTGAAAATACTCTAACAAGGAGTAGGCATGTACAGATCGCTTCTGGCACCCAAAAATCTCGAATTTTCGGGTGTTTTGAGCCTGAATTTGAGATATAAACGGGTACAGAAGATGCATGCACATATCGACTTTGGGCACCTAAAATATCGATTTTTAGCATGTTTTGAGCCTATATTTTGAAAACATTCTAGCACTGAGTAGGCATGTACAGATCGCTTCTCGGACCCAAAAATATTGAATTTTCCGTCGTTTTGAGCCTGAATTTGAGATATAAACGGGTACTGAAGATGCATGCACATATCAACTTTTGGCACCCAAGATATCGATATTTAGCATTATTTTCGGCCTATATTTTGAAAATACTCTAACACAGAGTAGGCATGTACAGATCGCTTCTGGGACACAAAAATATCGAATTTTCGGGTGTTTTGAGCCTGAATTTGGGATATAAACGGGTACAGAATATTCATAAACATATCGACTTTGGGCACCTCAAATATCGATTTTTAGCTTGTTTTGGGCCTATATTTTAAAAATATTCTATTACTGAGTAGGCATGTACAGATCGCTTGTCTGATCCAAAAATATCGAATTTTCTGGTGTTTTGAGCCTGAATTTGAGATATAAACGGGTACAGAAGATGCATGCACATATCGACTATGTGGAGCTAAAATATCGATTTTCAGCATGTTTTGGGCCTGAATTTTCAAAATACTCTAACACAGAGTAGGCATGTACAGATCGCTTCTAGGACCCAAAAATCTCGAATTTTCGGGTGTTCTGAGTCTGAATTTGAGATATAAACGGGTTCAGAAGATGCATGCACATATCGACTTTGGGCACCTAAATTATCGATTTTTAGCATGTTTTAAGCCTATATTTTGAAAACATTCTAGCACTGAGTAGGCATGTACAGATCGCTTCTGGGACATCAAAAAATTGAATTTTCCGTCAATTTGAGCCTGAATTTGTGATATAAACGGGTACTGAAGATGCATGCAGATATCAACTTTCGGCACCCAAGATATCGATATTTAACATGTTTTGGACCTATATTTTGAAAATACTCTAACACAGAGTAGGCATGTACAGATCGCTTCTGGGACCCCAAAATTTCGAATTTTCGGGTGTTTTGAGCCTGAATTTGGGATATAAACGGGTACAGAAGATGCATACACATATCAACTTTTGGCACCCAAGATATCGATATTTAGCATTATTTTCGGCCTATATTTTGAAAATACTCTAACACAGAGTAGGCATGTACAGATCGCTTCTGGGACACAAAAATATCGAATTTTCGGGTGTTTTGAGCCTGAATTTGGGATATAAACGGGTACAGAAGATTCATGAACATATCGACTTTGGGCACCTCAAATATCGATTTTTAGCTTGTTTTGGGCCTATATTTTAAAAATATTCTATTACTGAGTAGGCATGTACAGATCGCGTGCCTGATCCAAAAATATCGAATTTTCTGGTGTTTTGAGCCTGAATTTGAGATATAAACGGGTACAGAAGATGCATGCACATATCGACTATGTGAAGCAAAATATCGATTTTCAGCATGTTTTGGGCGTGAATTTTCAAAATACTCTAACACAGAGTAGGCATGTACAGATCGCTTCTAGGACCCAAAAATCTTGAATTTTCGGGTGTTTTGAGTCTGAATTTGAGATATAAACGGGTTCAGAAGATGCATGCACATGTCGACTTTGGGCACCTAAATTATCGATTTTTAGCATGTTTTGAGCCCATATTTTGAAAACATTCTAGCACTGAGTAGGCATGTACAGATCGCTTCTGGGACATCAAAAAATTGAATTTTCCGTCAATTTGAACCTGAATTTGTGATATAAACGGGTACTGAAGATGCATGCAGATATCAACTTTCGGCACCCAAGATATCGATATTTACCATGTTTTGGACCTATATTTTGAAAATACTCTAACACAGAGTAGGCATGTACAGATCGCTTATGGGACCCAAATATATCGAATTTTCGGGTGTTTTGAGCCTGAATTTGGGATATAAACGGGTACAGAAGATGCATACACATATTGACTTTGGGCACCTCAAATATCGATTTTCAGCATGTTTTGGGCCTGTATTTTGAAAATACTCTAACACGGAATAGGCATGTACAGATTGCTTCTGGGGCCCAAAAACATCGAATTTTCGGGAATTTTGAGCCTGAATTTGAGATATAATCGGGTACAGATTATGCATGCACACATCGACTATGTGGAGGTAAAATATCAATTTTCAGCATGTTTTGGTCATGTATTTTGAAAATACTCTAACACGGAGTAGGCATGTACAGATCGCTTCTGGCACACAAAAATCTCGAATTTTCGGGGTTTTTGAGCATGAATTTGAGATATAAACGGGTACAGATGATGGATGCACATATCGACTTTGGACACCTAAAATATCGATTTTTAGCATGTTTTGAGCCTATATTTTGAAAACATTCTAGCACTGAGTAGGCATGTACAGATCGCTTCTGGGACCCAAAAATATTGAATTTTCCGTCGTTTTGAGCCTGAATTTGAGATATAAACGGGTACTGAAGATGCATGCAGATATCAACTTTTGGCACCCAAGATATCGATATTTAGTATGTTTTGGGCCTATATTTTGAAAATACTCTAACACAGAGTAGGCATGTACATATCGCTTCTGGGACCCAAAAATATCGAATTTTCGGGTGTTTTGAGCCTGAATTTGGGATATAAACGGGTACAGAAGATGCATACACATATTGACTTTGGGCACCTCAAATATCGATTTTCAGCATGTTTTGGGCCTGTATTTTGAAAATACTCTAACACGGAAGAGGCATGTACAGATTGCTTCTGGGGCCCAAAAACATCGACTTTTCGGGAATTTTGAGCCTGAATTTGAGATATAATCGGGTACAGAAGATGCATGCACATATCGACTATGTGGAGGTAAAATATCAATTTTCAGCATGTTTTGGGCATGTATTTTGAAAATACTCTAACACGGAGTAGGCATGTACAGATCGCTTCTGGCACCCAAAAATCTCGAATTTTCGGGTGTTTTGAGCCTGAATTTGAGATATAAACGGGTACAGAAGATGTATGCACATATCGACTTTGGGCACCTAAAATATCGATTTTTTGCATGTTTTGAGCCTATATTTTGAAAACATTCTAGCACTGAGTAGGCATGTACAGATCGCTTCTGGGACCCAAAAATCTTGAATTTTCGGGTGTTTTGTGCCTGAATTTGAGATATAAACGGGTACAGAAGATGCATGCACATATCGACATTGGGCACCTAAAATATCGATTTTTAGCATGTATTGGGCCTATGTTTTGAAAATATTCTAGCACTGAGTAGGCATGTACAGATCGCTTCTGGGTCCCAAAAATATCGAGTTTTCGGGTGTTTTGAGCCTGAATTTGGGATATAAACTGGTACAAAAGATGTATGCACATATCGACATTGGACACCTAAAATGTCGATTTTTAGCATGTTTTAAGCCTATATTTTAAAAACAGTCTAGCTCTGAGTAGACATGTACAGATTGCTTCTGGAACCCAAAAAGATTGAATTTTTGGGTGTTTTGAGCCTGAATTTAAGATATAAACGGGTACTGAAGATGCAGGTACATATCGACTTTTTGCACCTAAAATATTGATTTTGAGTTTGTTTTGGGTCTGTATCTTAAAAACATTCTAGTAAGGAGAAGGCATGTACAGATCGCTTCTGGGACCCAAAAATACCGAATTTTCGGGTGTTTTGAGCCTTATTTTGAGATATAAATGGATACAGAAGATGCATGCACATATCGACTTTTTGCACCTAATATATCTATTTTTAGCATGTTTTGGGTCTGTATCTTGAAAACATTCTAAGAAGGAGTAGGCATAGACATATTGCTTCTGGGACACAAAAATATCTAATTTTCTGGTGTTTTGAGCCTGAATTTGAGATATAAACGGGTACAGAAGATGCATGCACATATCTACTTTGGACACCTAAAATATCGATTTATAGCATGTTTAGAGCCTATATTTTAAAAACTTTCTAGCACTGAGTAGGCATGTACAGATCGCTTTTGGAACCCAAAAATATTGAATTTTCGGGTGTTTTGAGACTGAATTTGATATGTAAACAGGTAATGAAGATGAATACACATATCGACTCTTTGCACCCAAAATATCGATTTTGAGCATGTTTTGGGTCTGTATTGTGTAAATACTCTAACACGGAGTAGGCATGTACAGATCGCTTCAGGCACAAAAAAATATCGGATTTTTGGGTGTTTTGAGCCTGAATTTGAGATATAAACGGGTACAGAAGATGAATGCACATATCGACTTTGGGCACCCAAAATGTCGATTTTTAGCATATTTTGGGCCTGTATTTTGAAAATTCTCTAAGGCTGAGTAGGCATGTGCAGATCGCTTAAGGGACCCAAAAATATCGAATTTTTGGGTGTTTTGAGCCTCAATTTGAGATATAAACGGGTACAGAATACGCATGCACATATCGAAAATGGGCACCTAAAATATCGATTTTTTGCATGTTTTGGGCTTGAATTTTAAAAGTACTCTAACACGGAGTAGGCATGCACAGATCGCTTCTGGGACAAAAAAATATCGAATTTTCGGGTGTTTTGAGCCTGAATTTGAGATATAAACGGGTACAGAAGATGCATGCACATATCGACTATGGGCAGCTAAAATATAGATTTTCAGCATGTTTTGGGCATGTATTTTGAAAATACTCAAACACGGAGAAGGCATATACAGATCGCTTCTGGGACACAAAAATATCGAATTTTCGGGTGTTTTGAGCCTAAATTTGAGATATAAACGGGTACAGAACATGCCTGCACATATTGACTTTGGGCACCCAAAATATCGATTTTTAACATGTTCTGAGCCTCTATTTTAAAAACATTCTAGCACTGAGTAGGCATGTACAGATCGCTTCTGGGACACAAAAATATCGAATTTTCGGAGTTTTGAGCCTGAATTTGAGATATAAATGGGTACAGATGATGCATGCACATATCGAATTTTTAAACCTAAAATATCGATTTTAAAGCATGTTTTGGGTCTGTATCTTAAAACTTTCTAGCAAGAAGTAGGCATGTACAGATTGCTTCTGGGACCAAAAAATATCGAATTTTCGAGTGTTTTGAACCTGAATTTGGGATATAGACGGTACAGAAGATGCATACACATATTGACTTTGGGCAACTAAAATATCGATTTACAGCATGTTTTAGGCCTGTATTTTGAAAATACTCTAACACGGAGTAGGCATGTACAGATCGCTTTTGGGACCCAAAAATATCGAATATTCGGGTGTTTTGAGTCTGAATTTGAGATATAAACGGGTACAGAAGATGCATGCACATATCGACTTAAAGCACCCAAAATATCGATTTTGAGCATGTTTTGGGCCTGTATTTTTAAAATACTCTAACACGGAGTAGACACGTACAGATCGCTTTTGGGACACAAAAATATCGAATTTTTGGGTGTTTTGAGCCTGAATTTGAGATATAAACGGGTACAGAAGATTCATGCACATATCGACTTCGGGCACCTAAAATATCGATTTTTAGCATGTTCTGAGCCTCTATTTTGAAAACATTCTAGCACTGAGTAGGCATGTACAGATCGCTTAAGGGACCCAAAAATATCGAATTTTCGGGTGTTTTGAGCCTGAATTTGAGATATAAACGGGTACAAAATACGCATGCACATATCGAAAATGGGCACCTAAAATATCAATTTTTAGCATGTTTTGGGCATGTATTTTGAAAATACTCAAACACGGAGTAGGCATATACAGATCACTTCTGGAACACAAAAATATCGAATTTTTGGGTGTTTTGAGCCTAAATTTGAGATATAAACGGGTACAGAACATGCATGCACATATTGACTTTGGGCACCCAAAATATCGATTTTTAACATGTTCTGAGCCTCTATTTTAAAAACATTCTAGCACTGAGTAGGCATGTACAGATCGCTTCTGGGACCCAAAAATATTGAATTTTCGGGTGTTTTGAGCCCGAATTTGAGATATAACCGGGTACAGAGAATGCATACACATATTGACTTTGTGCACCAAAATTATCAATTTTTAGCATGTTTTGGGCCTGTATCTTAAAAACACTCTAACACAGAGTATGCATGTACAGATCGCTTCTGGGACACAAAAATATCGAATTTTCGGAGTTTTGAGCCTGAATTTGAGATATAAATGGGTACAGATGATGCATACACATATCGAATTTTTGAACCTAAAATATCGATTTTAAAGCATGATTTGGGTCTGTATCTTAAAACTTTCTAGCAAGAAGTAGGCATGTACAGATTGCTTCTGGGACCAAAAAATATCGAATTTTCGAGTGTTTTGAACCTGAATTTGGCATATAGACGGGTACAGAAGATGCATACACATATTGACTTTGGGCAGCTAAAATATCGATTTACAGCATGTTTTAGGCCCGTATTTTGAAAATACTTTAACACGGAGTAGGCATGTACAGATCGCTTCTGGGACCCAAAAATATCGAATTTTCGGGTGTTTTGAGCCTGAATTTGAGATATAAATGGGTACAGAAGATGCATGTACATATCTACTTTGGGCACCTAAAATATCGATTTTGAGCATGTTTTGGACCAGTATTTTGAAAATACTCTAACACGGAGTAGGCATGTACAGATCGCTTCTGGGACACAAAAATATCGATTTTTGGGTGTTTTGAGCCTGAATTTGAGATATAAACGGGTACAGAAGATGCATGCACATATCGACTATGGGCAGCTAAAATATCGATTTTCAGCATGTTTTGGGCATGTATTTTGAAAATACTCAAACACGGAGTAGGCATATACAGATCGCTTCTGGAACACAAAAATATCGAATTTTTGGGTGTTTTGAGCCTAAATTTGAGATATAAACGGGTACAGAACATGCATGCACATATTGACTTTGGGCACCCAAAATATCGATTTTTAACATGTTCTGAGCCTCTATTTTAAAAACATTCTAGCACTGAGTAGGCATGTACAGATCGCTTCTGGGACCCAAAAATATTGAATTTTCGGGTGTTTTGAGCCCGAATTTGAGATATAACCGGGTACAGAGAATGCATACACATATTGACTTTGTGCACCAAAATTATCAATTTTTAGCATGTTTTGGGCCTGTATCTTAAAAACACTCTAACACAGAGTATGCATGTACAGATCGCTTCTGGGACACAAAAATATCGAATTTTCGGAGTTTTGAGCCTGAATTTGAGATATAAATGGGTACAGATGATGCATACACATATCGAATTTTTGAACCTAAAATATCGATTTTAAAGCATGTTTTGGGTCTGTATCTTAAAACTTTCTAGCAAGAAGTAGGCATGTACAGATTGCTTCTGGGACCAAAAAATATCGAATTTTCGAGTGTTTTGAACCTGAATTTGGCATATAGACGGGTACAGAAGATGCATACACATATTGACTTTGGGCAGCTAAAATATCGATTTACAGCATGTTTTAGGCCCGTATTTTGAAAATACTTTAACACGGAGTAGGCATGTACAGATCGCTTCTGGGACCCAAAAATATCGAATTTTCGGGTGTTTTGAGCCTGAATTTGAGATATAAATGGGTACAGAAGATGCATGTACATATCTACTTTGGGCACCTAAAATATCGATTTTGAGCATGTTTTGGACCAGTATTTTGAAAATACTCTAACACGGAGTAGGCATGTACAGATCGCTTCTGGGACACAAAAATATCGATTTTTGGGTGTTTTGAGCCTGAATTTGAGATATAAACGGGTACAGAAGATGCATGCACATATCGACTTTGGACACCTAAAATATCGATTTATAGCATGTTTAGAGCCTATATTTTAAAAACATTCTAGCACTGAGTAGGCATGTACAGATCGCTTTTGGAACCCAAAAATATTGAATTTTCGGGTTTTTTGAGCCTGAATTTGATATGTAAACAGGTAGTGAAGATGAATGCACATATCGACTCTTTGCACCTAAAATATCGATTTTGAGCATGTTTTGGGTCTGTATTGTGTAAATACTCTAACACGGAGTAGGCATGTACAGATCGCTTCAGGCACACAAAAATATCGGATTTTTGGGTGTTTTGAGCCTGAAATTGAGATATAAACGGGTACAGAAGATTCATGCACATATCGACTTCGGGCACCTAAAATATCGATTTTTAGCATGTTCTGAGCCTCTATTTTGAAAACATTCTAGCACTGAGTAGGCATGTACAGATCGCTTCTGGGACCCAAAAATATTGAATTTTCGGGTGTTTTGAGCCTGAATTTGAGATATAACCGGGTACAGAGAATGCATACACATATTGACTTTGTGCACCTAAAATATCAATTTTCAGCATGTTTTGGGCCTGTATTTTAAAAACACTCTAACACGGAGTATGCAGGTACAGATCGCTTCTGGGACACAAAAATATCGAATTTTCAGAGTTTTGAGCCTGAATTTGAGATAAAAACGGGTACAGAAGATGCATTCACATATCGACTTTTTGCACCTAAAATATCGATTTGGAGCATGTTTTTGGTCTGTATCTTGAAAACATTCTAGCAAGAAGTAGGCATGTACAGATTGCTTCTGGGACCCAAAAATATCGAATTTTCGAGTGTTTTGAACCTGAATTTGGAATATAGACGTGTACAGAAGATGCATACACATATTGACTTTGGGCAGCTAAAATATCGATTTACTGCATGTTTTAGGCCTGTATTTTGAAAATACTCTAACACGGAGTATACATGTACAGATGGCTTTTGGGACCCAAAAATATCGAATAATCGGGTGTTTTGAGTCTGAATTTGAGATATAAACGGGTACAGAAGATGCATGCACATATCGACTTTGGGCACCTAAAATATCGATTTTGAGCATGTTTTGGGCCTATTTTTTGAAAATACTCTAACACAGTATAGACATGTACAGATCGCTTATGGGACACAAAAAATTTGATTTTTTGGGTGTTTTGAACCTGAATTAGGGATATACACGGGTACAGAAGATGCATAAACATATTGACTTTAGGCACCTAAAATATCGATTTTCAGCATGTTTTTGGCCTATATTTTAAAAACACTCTAACACGGAGTATGCACGTACAGATCGCTTCTGGGACCCAAATAAATCGAATTTTCGGGGGTTTTGAGCCAGAATTTGGGATATAACCGGGTAGAGAGGATGCATGCACATATCGACTTTTTGCACCTAAAATATCGATTTTGAGCATGTTTTGGGTCTGTATCTTGAAAAACATTCTAGCAAGGAGTAGGCATGTACAGATCGCTTCTGGGACCCAAAAATATCGAATTTTCTGGTGTTTTGAGCATGAATTTGGGATATAGACGGGTACAGAAGATGCATACACATATTGACTTTGGGCACCTAAAATATAGATTTTTAGCATGTTTTGGGCCTGTATTTTGAAAATACTTTAACACGGAGTAGGCATGTACAGATCGCTTCTGGGACCCAAAAATATCGAATTTTCGGGTGTTTTGAGCCTGAATTTGAGATATAAATGGGTAATGAAGATGAATGCACATATCGACTCTTTGCACCTAAAATATCGATTTTGAGCATGTTTTGGGTCTGTATTGTGTAAATGCTCTAACACGGAGTAGGCATGTACAGATCGCTTCAGGCACACAAAAATATCGGATTTTTGGGTGTTTTGAGCCTGAATTTGAGATATAAACGGGTACAGAAGATGAATGCACATATCGACTTTGGGCACCCAAAATGTCGATTTTTAGCATGTTTTGGGCCTGTATTTTGAAAATACTCTAAGATCGCTTAAGGGACCCAAAAATATCGAATTTTCGGGTGTTTTGAGCCTGAATTTGAGATATAAACGGGTACAGAATGCGCATGCACATATCGAAAATGGGCACCTAAAATATCGATTTTTAGCATGTTTTGGGCTTGAATTTTAAAAATACTCTATCACGGAGTAGGCATGCACAGATCGCTTCTGGGACCCAAAAATATCGAATTTTCGGGTGTTTTGAGCCTGAATTTGAGATATAAACGGGTACAGAAGATGCATGCACATATCGACTATGGGCAGCTAAAATATCGATTTTCAGCATGTTTTGGGCATGTATTTTGAAAATACTCAAACACAGAGTAGGCATATACAGATCGCTTCTACGACCCAAAAATATCGAATTTTCGGGTGTTTTGAGCCTAAATTTGAGATATAAACGGGTACAGAACATGCATGCACATATTGACTTTGGGCACCCAAAATATCGATTTTTAACATGTTCTGAGCCTCTATTTTTAAAACATTCTAGCACTGAGTAGGCATGTACAGATCGCTTCTGGGACCCAAAAATATTGAATTTTCGGGTGTTTTGAGCCCGAATTTGAGATATAAACGGGTACAGAAGATGCATGCACATATCGACTTTGGGCACCTAAAATATCGATTTTGAGCATGTTTTGGGCCTATTTTTTGAAAATACTCTAACACAGTATAGACATGTACAGATCGCTTATGGGACACAAAAATTTCGATTTTTTGGGTGTTTTGAACCTGAATTAGGGATATACACGGGTACAGAAGATGCATAAACATATTGACTTTAGGCACCTAAAATATCGATTATCAGCATGTTTTTGGCCTATATTTTAAAAACACTCTAACACGGAGTATGCACGTACAGATCGCTTCTGGGACCCAAATAAATCGAATTTTCGGGGGTTTTGAGCCAGAATTTGGGATATAACCGGGTACAGAGGATGCATGCAGATATCGACTTTTTGCACCTAAAATATCGATTTTGACCATGTTTTGGGTCTGTATCTTGAAAAACATTCTAGCAAGGAGTAGGCATGTACAGATCGCTTCTGGGACCCAAAAATATCGAATTTTCTGGTGTTTTGAGCCTGAATTTGGGATATAGACGGGTACAGAAGATGCATACACATATTGACTCTTTGCACCTAAAATATCGATTTTGAGCATGTTTTGGGTCTGTATTGTGTAAATGCTCTAACACGGAGTAGGCATGTACAGATCGCTTCAGGCACACAAAAATATCGGATTTTTGGGTGTTTTGAGCCTGAATTTGAGATATAAACAGGTACAGAAGATGAATGCACATATCGACTTTGGGCACCCAAAATGTCGATTTTTAGCATGTTTTGGGCCTGTATTTTGAAAATACTCTAAGATCGCTTAAGGGACCCAAAAATATCGAATTTTCGGGTGTTTTGAGCCTGAATTTGAGATATAAACGGGTACAGAATACGCATGCACATATCGAAAATGGGCACCTAAAATATCGATTTTTAGCATGTTTTGGGCTTGAATTTTAAAAGTACTCTAACACGGAGTAGGCATGCACAGATCGCTTCTGGGGCCCAAAAATATCGAATTTTCGGGTGTTTTGAGCCTGAATTTGAGATATAAACGGGTACAGAAGATGCATGCACATATCGACTATGGGCAGCTAAAATATCGATTTTCAGCATGTTTTGGGCATGTATTTTGAAAATACTCAAACACGGAGTAGGCATATACAGATCGCTTCTGGGACCCAAAAATATCGAATTTTCGGGTGTTTTGAGCCTAAATTTGAGATATAAACGGGTACAGAACATGCATGCACATATTGACTTTGGGCACCCAAAATATCGATTTTTAACATGTTCTGAGCCTCTATTTTAAAAACACTCTAACACAGAGTATGCATGTACAGATCGCATCTGGGACACAAAAATATCGAATTTTCGGAGTTTTGAGCCTGAATTTGAGATATAAATGGGTACAGATGATGCATGCACATATCGAATTTTTAAACCTAAAATATCGATTTTAAAGCATGTTTTGGGTCTGTATCTTAAAACTTTCTAGCAAGAAGTAGGCATGTACGGATTGCTTCTGGGACCAAAAAATATCGAATTTTCGAGTGTTTTGAACCTGAATTTGGGATATAGACGGGTACAGAAGATGCATACACATATTGTCTTTGGGTAGCTAAAATATCGATTTACAGCATGTTTTAGGCCTGTATTTTGAAAATACTCTAACACGGAGTAGGCATGTACAGATCGCTTTTGGGACCCAAAAATATCGAATATTCGGGTGTTTTGAGTCTGAATTTGAGATATAAACGGGTACAGAAAATGCATGCACATATCGGCTTAAAGCACCCAAAATATCGATTTTGAGCATGTTTTGGGCCTGTATTTTTAAAATACTCTAACACGGAGTAGACACGTACAGATCGCTTTTGGGACACAAAAATATCGAATTTTTGGGTGTTTTGAGCATGAATTTGAGATATAAACGGGTACAGAAGATTCATGCACATATCGACTTCGGGCACCTAAAATATCGATTTATAGCATGTTTAGAGCCTATATTTTAAAAACATTCTAGCACTGAGTAGGCATGTACAGATCGCTTTTGGAACCCAAAAATATTGAATTTTCGGGTGTTTTGAGCCTGAATTTGATATGTAAACAAGTAATGAAGATGAATGCACATATCGACTTTGGGCACCCAAAATGTCGATTTTTAGCATGTTTTTGGCCTGTATTTTGAAAATACTCTAAGACTGAGTAGGCATGTACAGATCGCTTAAGGGACCCAAAAATATCGAATTTTCGGGGGTTTTGAGACTGAATTTGAGATATAAACGGGTACAGAATACGCATGCACATATCGAAAATGGGCACCTAAAATATCGATTTTTAGCATGTTTTGGGCCTGAATTTTAAACGTACTCTAACACGGAGTAGGCATGCAAAGATCGCTTCTGGGACCCAAAAATATCGAATTTTCGGGTGTTTTGACCCTGAATTTGAGATATAAACGTGTACAGAAGATGCATGCACATATCGACTATGGGCAGCTAAAATATCGATTTTCAGCATGTTTTGGGCATGTATTTTGAAAATACTCAAACACGGAGTAGGCATATACAGATCGCTTCTGGGACCCAAAAATATCGAATTTTAGGGTGTTTTGAGCCTAAATTTGAGATATAAATGCGTACAGAACATGCATGCACATATTGACTTTGGGCACCAAAAATATCGATTTTTAGCATGTTCTGAGCCTCTATTTTAAAAACATTCTAGCACTGAGTAGGCATGTACAGATCGCTTCTGGGACCCAAAAATATTGAATTTTCGGGTGTTTTGAGCCTGAATTTGAGATATAACCGGGTACAGAGAATGCATACACATATTGACTTTGTGCACCTAAAATATCAATTTTTAGCATGTTTTGGGCCTGTATTTTAAAAACACTCTAACACAGAGTATGCATGTACAGATCGCTTCTGGGACACAAAAATATCGAATTTTCGGATTTTTGAGCCTGAATTTGAGATATAAATGGGTACAGATGATGCATGCACATATCGAATTTTTGAACCTAAAATATCGATTTTAAAGCATGTTTTGGGTCTGTATCTTAAAACTTTATAGCAAGAAGTAGGCATGTACAGATTGCTTCTGGGACCAAAAAATATCGAATTTTCGAGTGTTTTGAACCTGAATTTGGGATATAGACGGGTACAGAAGATGCATACACATATTGACTTTGGGCAGCTAAAATATCGATTTACTGCATGTTTTAGGCCTGTATTTTGAAAATACTCTAACACGGAGTAGGCATGTACAGATCGCTTTTGGAACCCAAAAATATCGAATATTCGGGTGTTTTGAGTTTGAATTTGAGATATAAACGGGTACAGAAGATGCATGCACATATCGACTTAAAGCACCCAAAATATAGATTTTGAGCATGTTTTTGGCCTGTATTTTTAAAATACTCTAACACGGAGTAGACACGTACAGATCGCTTTTGGGACACAAAAATATCGAATTTTTGGGTTTTTTGAGCATGAATTTGAGATATAAACGGGTACAGAAGATTCATGCACATATCGACTTTGGACACCTAAAATATCGATTTATAGCATGTTTAGAGCCTATATTTTAAAAACATTCTAGCACTGAGTAGGCATGTACTGATCTCTTTTGGAACCCAAAAATATTGAATTTTCGGGTGTTTTGAGCCTGAATTTGATATGTAAACAGGTAATGAAGATGAATGCACATATTGACTCTTTGCACCAAAAATATCGATTTTGAGCATGTTTTGGGTCTGTATTGTGTAAATACTCTAACACGGAGTAGGCATGTACAGATCGCTTCTGGGACACAAAAATATCGATTTTTGGGTGTTTTGAGCCTAAATTTGAGATATAAACGGGTACAGAAGATGCATGCACATACCGACTTTGGACACCTAAAATATCGATTTATAGCAAGTTTAGAGCCTATATTTTAAAAACATTCTAGCACTGAGTAGGCATGTACAGATCGCTTCTGTTACCCAAAAATATTGAATTTTCGGGTGTTCTGAGCCTGAATTTGAGATATAACCGGGTACAGAGAATGCATACACATATTGACTTTGTGCACCTAAAATATCAATTTTCAGCATGTTTTGGGCCTGTATTATAAAAACACTCTAACACGGAGTATGTAGGATCAGATCGCTTCTGGGACACGAAAATATCGAATTTTCGGAGTTTTGAGCCTGAATTTGAGATATAAACGGGTACAGAAGATGCATGCACATATAGACTTTTTGCACCTAAAATATCGATTTTGAGCATGTTTTTGGTCTGTATCTTGAAAACATTCTAGCAAGAAGTAGGCATGTACAGATTGCTTCTGGGACCCAAAAATATCGAATTTTCGAGTGTTTTGAACCTGAATTTGGAATATAGACGTGTACAGAAGATGCATACACATATAGACTTTGGGCAGCTAAAATATCGATTTACTGCATGTTTTAGGCCTGTATTTGAAAATACTCTAACACGGAGTAAGCATGTACAGATGGCTTTTGGGACCCAAAAATATCGAATAATCGGGTGTTTTGAGTTTGAATTTGAGATAAAAACGGGTACAGAAGATGCATGCACATATCGACTATGGGCAGCTAAAATATCGATTTTCAGCATGTTTTGGGCATGTATTTTGAAAATACTCAAACACGGAGTAGGCATATACAGATCGCTTCTGGGACCCAAAAATATCGAATTTTCGGGTGTTTTGAGTCTAAATTTGAGATATAAACGGGTACAGAACATGCATGCACATATTGACTTTGGACACCCAAAATATCGATTTTTAGCATGTTTTGAGCCTCTATTTTAAAAACATTCTAGCACTGAGTAGGCATGTACAGATCGCTTCTGGGACCCAAAAATATTGAATTTTCGTGTGTTTTGAGCCTGAATTTGAGATATAACCGGGTACAGAGAATGCATACACACATTGACTTTGTGCACCTAAAATATCAATTTTTAGCATGTTTTGGGCCTGTATTTTAAAAACACTCTAACACAGAGTATGCATGTACAGATCGCTTCTGGGACACATAAATATCGATTTTTCGGAGTTTTGAGCCTGAATTTGAGATATAAACGGGTACAGAAGATACATGCACATATCGAATTTTTGAACCTAAAATATCGATTTTAAAGCATGTTTTGGGTCTGTATCTTAAAACTTTCTAGCAAGAAGTAGGCATGTACAGATTGCTTCTAGGACCAAAAAATATCGAATTTTCGAGGTTTTTGAACCTGAATTTGGGATATAGACGGGTACAGAAGATGCATACACATATTGACTTTGGGCAGCTAAAATATCGATTTACAGCATGTTTTAGGCCTGTATTTTGAAAATACTCTAACACGGAGTAGGCATGTACAGATCGCTTTTGGGACCCAAAAATATCGAATATTCGGGTGTTTTGAGTCTGAATTTGAGATATAAACGGGTACAGAAGATGCATGCACATATCGACTTAAAGCACCCAAAATATCGATTTTGATCATGTTTTGGGCCTGTATTTTTAAAATACTCTAACACGGAGTAGACACGTACAGATTGCTTCTGGGACCCAAAAATATCAAATTTTCGAGTGTTTTGAACCTGAATTTGGAATATAGACGTGTACAGAAGATGCATACACATATTGACTTTGGGCAGCTAAAATATCGATTTACTGCATGTTTTAGGCCTGTATTTTGAAAATACTCTAACACGGAGTATGCATGTACAGATGGCTTTTGGGACCCAAAAATATCGAATTTTCGGGTGTTTTGAGTCTGAATTTGAGATATAAACGGGTACAGAAGATGCATGCACATATCGAATTTGGGCACCTAAAATATCGATTTTGAGCATGTTTTGGGCCTGTATTTTGAAAATACTCTAACACGGTATAGACATGTACAGATCGCTTCTGGGACACAAAAATATCGAATTTTTGGGTGTTTTGAGACTGAATTTGAGATATAAACGGGTACAGTAGATGCATGCACATATCGACTTCGGGCACCTAAAATATCGATTTTTAGCATGTTCTGAGCCTCTATTTTGAAAAAATTCTAGCACTGAGTAGGCATGTACAGATCGCTTTTGGGACCCAAAAATATTGAATTTTCGGGTGTTTTGAGACTGAATTTGAGATATAACCGGGTACAGAGAATGCATACACATATTGACTTTGTGCACCTAAAATATCAATTTTCAGCATGTTTTGGGCCTATATTTTAAAAACACTCTAACACGGAGTATGCAGGTAAAGATCGCTTCTGGGACACAAAAATATCGAATTTTCGGAGTTTTGAGCCTGAATTTGAGATATAAACGGGTACAGAAGATGCATTCACATATCGAATTTTTGCACCTAAAATATCGATTTTGAGCATGTTTTTGGTCTGTATCTTGAAAACTTTCTAGCAAGAAGTAGGCATGTACAGATTGCTTCTGGGACCCAAAAATATCGAATTTTCGAGGTTTTTGAACCTGAATTTGGGATATAGACGGGTACAGAAGATGCATACACATATTGACTTTGGGCAGCTAAAATATCGATTTACAGCATGTTTTAGGCCTGTATTTTGAAAATACTCTAACACGGAGTAGGCATGTACAGATCGCTTTTGGGACCCAAAAATATCGAATAATCGGGTGTTTTGAGTCTGAATTTGAGATATAAACGGGTACAGAAGATGAATGCACATATCGACTTTGGGCACCTAAAATATCGATTTTGAGCATGTTTTTGGCCTGTATTTTGAAAATACTCTAACACGGTATAGACATGTACAGATCGCTTCTGGGACACAAAAATTTCGATTTTTTGGTTGTTTTGAACCTGAATTAGGGATATACACGGGTACAGAAGATGCATACACATATTGACTTTGGGCACCTAAAATATCGATTTTCAGCATGTTTTTGGCCTATATTTTAAAAACACTCTAACACGGAGTATGCACGTACAGATCGCTTCTGGGACCCAAATAAATCGAATTTTCGGGTGTTTTGAGCCAGAATTTGGGATATAACCGGGTACAGAGGATGCATGCACATATCAACTTTTTGCACCTAAAATATCGATTTTGAGCATGTTTTGGGTCTGTATCTTGAAAAACATTCTAGCAAGGAGTAGGCATGTACAGATCGCTTCTGGGACCCAAATATATCGAATTTTCTGGTGTTTTGAACCAGAATTTGGGATATAGACGGGTACAGAAGATGCATACACATATTGACTTTGGGCACCTAAAATATCAATTTTCAGCATGTTTTGGGCCTATATTTTAAAAACACTCTAACACGGAGTAGACACGTACAGATCGCTTTTGGGACACAAAAATATTGAATTTTTGGGTGTTTTGAGCCTGAATTTGAGATATGAAAGGGTACTGAAGATGCAGGCACATATCGTCTTTTTGCACCTAAAATATTGATTTTGAGCTTGTTTTGGGACTGTATCTTAAAAACATTCTAGTAAGGAGTAGGCATGTACAGATCGCTTCTGGGACCCAAAAATACCGAATTTTCGGGTATTTTGAGCCTTATTTTGATATATAAATGGATACTGAAGATGCATGCACATATCGACTTTTTGCACCTAATATATCTATTTTTAGCATGTTTTGGGTCTGTATCTTGAAAACATTCTAAGAAGGAGTAGGCATAGACATATCGCTTCTGGGACACTAAAATATCTAATTTTCGGGTGTTTTGAGCCTGAATTTGAGATATAAACGGGTACAGAAGATGCATGCACATATCGACTTTGGGCACCCAAAATATCGATTTTTAGTATGTTTTGGGCCAATATTTTGAAAATATTCTATCACTAAGTAAGCATGTACAGAGAGCTTCTGGGACCCAAAAAAAATAAATTTTCGGGTGTTTTGAGCCTGAATTTGGGATATAAACGGGTACAAAAGACTTTGGACACCTAAAATATCGAATTTTAGCATGTTTTAAGCCTATATTTTGAAAACATTCTAACACTGAGTAGATATTTACAGATCGCTTCTGGGATCCAAAAATATCGAATTTTCGGGTGTTTTAAGCCTAAATTTGGGATATAAAAGGGTACAGAACATGCATGCACATATCGACTTGGGACACATAAAATATCGATTTTTAGCATGTTTTGACTCTATATTTGGAAAACATTCTAGCAGAGAGTAGGCATGTACAGATCACTTCTTGGATTCAAAAATATCGAATTTTCGGGTGTTTTGAGCCTAAATTTGAGATATAAACGGGTACAGATGATGCATGCACATATCGACATTGGGCAACTAAAATATCGATTTTTAGCATGTATTGGGCCTATATTTTGAAAATATTCTAGCACTGAGTAGGCATGTACATATCGCTTCTGGGACCCAAAAATATAAATTTTACAGGTGTTTTGAGCCTGAATTTGGGATATAAACGGGTACAAAAGATGTATGCACATATCGACTTTGGACACCTAAAATATCGATATGTAGCTTGTTTTAAGCCTATATTTTCAAAACAGTCTAGCACTGAGTAGACAGGTACAGATCGCTTCTGGGACCCAAAAACATTGAATTTTTGGTTGTTTTGAGCCTGAATTTGAGATATAAACGGGTACTGAAGATGCAGGCACATATCGACTTTTTTAACCTAAAATATAGATTTTGAGCTTGTTTTGGGTCTGTATTTTGAAAATACTTTAAAACGAAGTATGCATGTACAGATATCTTTTGTGACACAAAAATATCGAGTTTTCGGGTGTTTTGAGCCTGAATTTGGGATATAAACGTGTACAGAAGATGCATACACATATTTACTTTGGGAACCTTAAAATATTGATTTTCAGCATGTTTTGGGCCTGTATTTTTAAAATACTCTAACACGGAATAGGCATGTACAGATTGCTTCTAGGACCCAAAAACGTTGAATTTTCGGGTATTTTGAGCCTGAATTTGAGATATAATCGGGTACAGAAGATGCATGTTCATATTCACTTTGGGCACCTAAGATATCGATTTTCAGCATGATTTGGGCCAGAATTTTGAAAGTATCCTAATACGGAGTAAGCATGTACAGATCGCTTCTAGGACCCAAAAATATCGAATTTTCGGGTGTTTTGAGCCTGAATTTGAGATATAAACGGGTACAGAAGATGCATGCACATATCGACTATGTGGAGCTAAAATATCGATTTTCAGCATGTTTTGGGCATGTATTTTGAAAATACTCTAACACGGAGTAGACATATACAGATCGCTTCTGGGACCCAAAAATCTCGAATTTTCGGGTGTTTTGAGACTGAATTTGAGATATAAACGGGTACAGAAGATGCATGCACATATCGACTTTGGGCACCTAAAATATCGATTTTCAGTATGTTTTATGGCCTGTATTTTGAAAGTACTCTAACACGGAGTAGACAAGTACAGATCGCTTCTGGGAGCCAAAAATATCGAGTTTTCGGGTGTTTTGAGCATAAATTTTAGATATAAACGGGTACAGAACATGCATGCACATATCGACATTGGGCACCTAAAATATCGATTTTTAGCATGTATTGTGCCTATATTTTGAAAATACTCTAGCACTGAGTAGGCATGTACAGATCGCTTCTGGTACCCAAAAATATTGAATTTTTGGGTGTTTTGAGACTGAATTTGAGATATAAACGGGAACTGAAGATGCAGGCACATATCGACTTTTTGCACCTAAGATATTGATTTTGAGCTTGTTTTGGGTCTGTGTCTTAAAAACATTCTAGTAAGGAGTACGCATGTACAGATCGCTTCTGGGACACAAAAATATCTAATTTTCGGGTGTTTTGAGCCTGAATTTGAGATATAAACGGGTACAGAAGATGCATGCACATATCGACTTTGGGCACCCAAAATATCGATTTTTAGTATGTTTTGGGCCAATATCTTGAAAATATTCTATCACTAAGTAAGCATGTACAGATTGCTTCTGGGACACAAAAAAATTAAATTTTCGGGTGTTTTGAGCCTGAATTTGAGATATAAACAGGTACTGAAGATGCAGGCACATATCGACTTTTTGCACCTAAAATATTGATTTTGAGCTTGTTTTGGGTCTGTATCTTAAAAACATTCTAGTAAGGAGTAGGCATGTACAGATCGCTTCTGGGACCCCAAAATATCGAATTTTCGGAGTTTTGAGCCTGAATTTAAGATATAAACGGGTACAGAACATGTATGCACATATCGACTTTGGGCACCTAAAATATCGATTTTCAGTATGTTTTATGGCCTGTATTCTGAAAGTACTCTAACACGGAGTAGACAAGTACAGATCGCTTCCGGGAGCCAAAAATATCGAATTTTCGTGTTTTTTGAGCCTAAATTTTAGATATAAACGGGTACAGAACATGCATGCACATATCGACATTGGGCACCTAAAATATCGATTTTTAGCATGTATTGGGCCTATATTTTGAAAATATTCTAGTACTGAGTAGGCATGTACAGATCGCTTCTGGGACCCAAAAATATCGAGTTTTAGGGTGTTTTGAGCCTGAATTTGGGATATAAACTGGTACAAAAGATGTATGCACATATCGACTTTGGACACCTAAAATGTCGATTTTTAGCATGTTTTAAGCCTATATTTTAAAAACAGTCTAGCACTGAGTAGACATGTACAGATCGCTTCTGGGACCCAAAAATATTGAATTTTTGGGTGTTTTGAGCCTGAATTTGAGATATAAACAGGTACTGAAGATGCAGGCACATATCGACTTTTTGCACCTAAAATATTGATTTTGAGCTTGTTTTGGGTCTGTATCTTAAAAACATTCTAGTAAGGAGTAGGCATGTACAGATCGCTTCTGGGACCCAAAAATATCGAATTTTCGGAGTTTTGAGCCTGAATTTGAGATATAAACGGGTACAGAAGATAGATGCACATATCGACTTTTTGCACCTAAAATATCGAATTTGAGCATGTTTTTGGTCTGTATCTTGAAAACTTTCTTGCAAGAAGTAGGCATGTACAGATTGCTTCTGGGACCCAAAAATATCGAATTTTCGAGTGTTTTGAACCTGAATTTGGGATATAGACGGGAACAGAAGATGCATACACATATTGACTTTGGGCAGCTAAAATATCGATTTACAGCATGTTTTAGGCCTGTATTTTGAAAATACTCTAACACGGAGTATGCATGTACAGATGGCTTTTGGGACCCAAAAATATCGAATAATCGGGTGTTTTGAGTCTGAATTTGAGATATAAACGGGTACAGAAGATGCATGCACATATCGACTTTGGGCACCTAAAATATCGATTTTGAGCATGTTTTGGGCCTGTATCTTGAAAATACTCTAACACGGTATAGACATGTACAGATCGCTTCTGGGACACAAAAATATCGATTTTTTGGGTGTTTTGAACCTGAATTAGGGATATACACGGGTACAGAAGATGCATACACATATTGACTTTGGGCACCTAAAATATCGATTTTCAGCATGTTTTTGGCCTATATTTAAAAAACACTCTAACATGGAGTATGCACGTACAGATTGCTTCTGGAACCCAAATAAATCGAATTTTCGGGTGTTTTGAGCCTGAATTTGAGATATAAACGGGTACAGAAGATGCATGCACATATCGACTTTTTGCACCTAAAATATCGATTTTGAGCATGTTTTGGGTGTGTATCTTGAAAACATTCTAGCAAGAAGTAAGTATGTACAGATTGCTTCTGGGACCCAAAAATATCGAATTTTCGAGTGTTTTGAACCTGAATTTGAGATATAGACGGGTACAGAAGATGCATACACATATTGACTTTGGGCAGCTAAAATATCGATTTTCAGCATGTTTTAGGCCTGTATTTTTAAAATTCTCTAACACGGAGTAGACACGTACAGATCGCTTCTGGAACCCAAATAAATCGAATTTTCGGGTGTTTTGAGACTGAATTTGAGATATAAACAGGTACAGAAGATGTATGCACATATCGACTTTGGGCACGTAAAATATCGATTTTCAGTATGTTTTATTGCCTGTATTTTGAAAGTACTCTAACACGGAGTAGACAAGTACAGATCGCTTCTGGGAGCCAAAAATATCGAATTTTCGGGTGTTTTGAGCCTAAATTTTAAATATAAACGGGTACAGAAAATGCATTCACCAATCGACATTAGGCACCTAAAATATCGATTTTTAGCATGTATTGTGCCTATATTTTGAAAATATTCTAGCACTGAGTAGGCATGTACAGATCGCTTCTGGGACCCAAAAATATCGAATTTTCGGGTGTTTTGAGCCTGAATTTGGGATATAAACGGGTACAAAAGATGTATGCACATATCGACTTTGGACACCTAAAATGTCGATTATTAGCATGTTTTAAACCGATATTTTAAAAACAGTCTAGCACTGAGTAGACATG
The DNA here is from genome assembly GCA_033782935.1 of Petrolisthes cinctipes. Lineage (NCBI taxonomy): Eukaryota > Metazoa > Arthropoda > Malacostraca > Decapoda > Porcellanidae > Petrolisthes > Petrolisthes cinctipes. Next base: position 7,236,134 of record JAWQEG010000043.1, on the reverse strand, counting down.
TACAGATCGCTTCTGGGACCCAAAAATATTTAGTTTTTGGGTGTTTTGAGCCTGAATTTGAGATATAAACGGGTACTGAAGATGCAGGCACATATCGACTTTTTGCACCTAAAATATTGATTTTGAGCTTGTTTTGGGTCTGTATCTTAAACACATTCTAGTAAGGAGTAGGCATGTACAGATCGCTTCTGGGACCCAAAAATATCGAATTTTCGGAGTTTTGAGCATGAATTTGAGATATAAACAGATACAGAAGATACATGCACATATCGACTTTTTGCACCTAAAATATCGATTTTGAGCATGTTTTTGGTCTGTATCTTGAAAACTTTCTAGCAAGAAGTAGGCATGTACAGATTGCTTCTGGGACCCAAAAATATCGAATTTTTGAGTGTTTTGAACCTGAATTTGGGATATAGACGGGTACAGAAGATGCATACACATATTGACTTTGGGCAGCTAAAATATCGATTTACAGCATGTTTTAGGCCTGTATTTTGAAAATACTCTAACACGGAGTATGCATGTACAGATGGCTTTTGGGACCCAAAAATATCGAATAATCGGGTGTTTTGAGTCTGAATTTGAGATATAAACGGGTACAGAAGATGCATGCACATATCGACTTTGGGCACCTAAAATATTGATTTTGAGCATGTTTTGGGCCTGTATTTTGAAAATACTCTAACACGGTATAGACATGTACAGATCGCTTCTGGGACACAAAAATATCGATTTTTTGGGTGTTTTGAACCTGAATTAGGGATATACACGGGTACAGAAGATGCATACACATATTGACTTTGGGCACCTAAAATATCGATTTTCAGCATGTTTTTGGCCTATATTTAAAAAACACTCTAACATGGAGTATGCACGTACAGATTGCTTCTGGAACCCAAATAAATCGAATTTTCGGGTGTTTTGAGCCTGAATTTGAGATATAAACGGGTACAGAAGATGCATGCACATATCGACTTTTTGCACCTAAAATATCGATTTTGAGCATGTTTTGGGTGTGTATCTTGAAAACATTCTAGCAAGAAGTAAGTATGTACAGATTGCTTCTGGGACCCAAAAATATCGAATTTTCGAGTGTTTTGAACCTGAATTTGAGATATAGACGGGTACAGAAGATGCATACACATATTGACTTTGGGCAGCTAAAATATCGATTTTCAGCATGTTTTAGGCCTGTATTTTTAAAATACTCTAACACGGAGTAGACACGTACAGATCGCTTCTGGGACCCAAATAAATCGAATTTTCGGGTGTTTTGAGACTGAATTTGAGATATAAACAGGTACAGAAGATGTATGCACATATCGACTTTGGGCACGTAAAATATCGATTTTCAGTATGTTTTATTGCCTGTATTTTGAAAGTACTCTAACACGGAGTAGACAAGTACAGATCGCTTCTGGGAGCCAAAAATATCGAATTTTCGGGTGTTTTGAGCCTAAATTTTAAATATAAACGGGTACAGAAAATGCATTCACCAATCGACATTAGGCACCTAAAATATCGATTTTTCGCATGTATTGTGCCTATATTTTGAAAATATTCTAGCACTGAGTAGGCATGTACAGATCGCTTCTGGGACCCAAAAATATCGAATTTTCGGGTGTTTTGAGCCTGAATTTGGGATATAAACGGGTACAAAAGATGTATGCACATATCGACTTTGGACACCTAAAATGTCAATTATTAGCATGTTTTAAACCGATATTTTAAAAACAGTCTAGCACTGAGTAGACATGTACAGATCGCTTCTGGGACCCAAAAATATCGAATAATCGGGTGTTTTGAGTCTGAATTTGAGATATAAACGGGTACAGAAGATGCATGCACATATCGACTTTGGGCACCTAAAATATCGATTTTGAGCATGTTTTGGGCCTGTATTTTGAAAATACTCTAACACGGTATAGACATGTACAGATCGCTTCTGGGACACAAAAATATCGATTTTTTGGGTGTTTTGAACCTGAATTAGGGATATACACGGGTACAGAAGATGCATACACATATTGACTTTGGGCACCTAAAATATCGATTTTCAGCATGTTTTTGGCCTATATTTAAAAAACACTCTAACATGGAGTATGCACGTACAGATTGCTTCTGGAACCCAAATAAATCGAATTTTCGGGTGTTTTGAGCCTGAATTTGAGATATAAACGGGTACAGAAGATGCATGCACATATCGACTTTTTGCACCTAATATATCGATTTTGAGCATGTTTTGGGTGTGTATCTTGAAAACATTCTAGCAAGAAGTAAGTATGTACAGATTGCTTCTGGGACCCAAAAATATCGAATTTTCGAGTGTTTTGAACCTGAATTTGAGATATAGACGGGTACAGAAGATGCATACACATATTGACTTTGGGCAGCTAAAATATCGATTTTCAGCATGTTTTAGGCCTGTATTTTTAAAATACTCTAACACGGAGTAGACACGTACAGATCGCTTCTGGGACCCAAATAAATCGAATTTTCGGGTGTTTTGAGACTGAATTTGAGATATAAACAGGTACAGAAGATGTATGCACATATCGACTTTGGGCACGTAAAATATCGATTTTCAGTATGTTTTATTGCCTGTATTTTGAAAGTACTCTAACACGGAGTAGACAAGTACAGATCGCTTCTGGGAGCCAAAAATATCGAATATTCGGGTGTTTTGAGCCTAAATTTTAAATATAAACGGGTACAGAAAATGCATTCACCAATCGACATTAGGCACCTAAAATATCGATTTTTAGCATGTATTGTGCCTATATTTTGAAAATATTCTAGCACTGAGTAGGCATGTACAGATCGCTTCTGGGACCCAAAAATATCGAATTTTCGGGTGTTTTGAGCCTGAATTTGGGATATAAACGGGTACAAAAGATGTATGCACATATCGACTTTGGACACCTAAAATGTCGATTATTAGCATGTTTTAAACCGATATTTTAAAAACAGTCTAGCACTGAGTAGACATGTACAGATCGCTTCTGGGACCCAAAAATATTTAGTTTTTGGGTGTTTTGAGCCTGAATTTGAGATATAAACGGTTACTGAAGATGCAGGCACATATCGACTTTTTGCACCTAAAATATTGATTTTGAGCTTGTTTTGGGTCTGTATCTTAAACACATTCTAGTAAGGAGTAGGCATGTACAGATCGCTTCTGGGACCCAAAAATATCGAATTTTCGGAGTTTTGAGCCTGAATTTGAGATATAAACAGATACAGAAGATACATGCACATATCGACTTTTTGCACCTAAAATATCGATTTTGAGCATGTTTTTGGTCTGTATCTTGAAAACTTTCTAGCAAGAAGTAGGCATGTACAGATTGCTTCTGGGACCCAAAAATATCGAATTTTTGAGTGTTTTGAACCTGAATTTGGGATATAGACGGGTACAGAAGATGCATACACATATTGACTTTGGGCAGCTAAAATATCGATTTACAGCATGTTTTAGGCCTGTATTTTGAAAATACTCTAACACGGAGTATGCATGTACAGATGGCTTTTGGGACCCAAAAATATCGAATAATCGGGTGTTTTGAGTCTGAATTTGAGATATAAACGGGTACAGAAGATGCATGCACATATCGACTTTGGGCACCTAAAATATCGATTTTGAGTATGTTTTGGGCCTGTATTTTGAAAATACTCTAACACGGTATAGACATGTACAGATCGCTTCTGGGACACAAAAATATCGATTTTTTGGGTGTTTTGAACCTGAATTAGGGATATACACGGGTACAGAAGATGCATACACATATTGACTTTGGGCACCTAAAATATCGATTTTCAGCATGATTTTGGCCTATATTTTAAAAACACTCTAACATGGAGTATGCACGTACAGATCGCTTCTGGGACCCAAATGAATCGAATTTTCGGGTGTTTTGAGCCTGAATTTGAGATATAAACGGGTACAGAAGATGCATGCACATATCGACTTTTTGCACCTAAAATATCGATTTTGAGCATGTTTTGGGTGTGTAACTTGAAAACATTCTAGCAAGAAGTAGGTATGTACAGATTGCTTCTGGGACCCAAAAATATCGAATTTTCGGGTGTTCTGAGCCTGAATTTGATATATGAACGGGTACAGAAGATGCATGCACATATCGACTTTGGGCACTTAAAATATCGATTTTGAGCATGTTTTGGGCCTGTATTTTGAAAATACTCTAACACGGTGTAGACATGTACAGATCGCTTCTGTGACACAAAAATATCGATTTTTCGGAGTTTTGAGCCTGAATTTGAGATATAAACGGGTACAGAAGATGCATGCATATATCGACTTTTTGCACCTAAAATATCGATTTTGAGCATGTTTTGGGTGTGTATCTTGAAAACATTCTTGCAAGAAGTAGGCATGTACAGATTGCTTCTGGAACCCAAAAATATCGAATTTTCGAGTGTTTTGAACCTGAATTTGGGATATAGACGGGTACAGAAGATGCATACACATATTGACTTTTGGCAGCTAAAATATCGATTTACAGCATGTTTTGGGCCTCTATTTTAAAAACACTCTAACACGGAGTATGCACGTACAGATAGCTTCTGGGACCCAAAAATATTGAATTTTAGGTGTTTTGAGCCTGAATTTGAGATATTAACGGGTACAGAAGATGCATGCACATATCGACTTTGGGCACCTAAAATATCGATTTTTAGTATGTTTTGGGCCTGTAATTTAAAAATACTCTAACATGGAGTAGACATGTACAGATCGCTTTTGGGACCCAAAAATATCGAATTTTCCAGTGTTTTCAGCCTGAATTTGAGATATAAACGGGTACAGAAGAAGCATGCACATATCGACTTTGGACACCTAAAATATCGATTTTTAGCATGTTTTGTGCCTATATTTTGAAAACATTCTAGCACTGAGTATGCATGTATAGATCGCTTAAGGGACCCAAATAAATCGAATTTTCGGGTGTTTTGAGCCTGAATTTGAGATATAAACGGGTACAGAAGATGCATGCACATATCGACTTTTTGCACCTAAAATATCGATTTTGAGGATGTTTTGGGTGTGTATCTTGAAAACATTCTAGCAAGAAGTAAGTATGTACAGATTGCTTCTGGGACCCAAAAATATCGAATTTTCGAGTGTTTTGAACCTGAATTTGAGATATAGACGGGTACAGAAGATGCATACACATATTGACTTTGGGCAGCTAAAATATCGATTTTCAGCATGTTTTAGGCCTGTATTTTGAAAATACTCTAACACGGAGTATGCATGTACAGATGGCTTTTGGGACCCAAAAACATCGAATATTCGGGTGTTTTGATTCTGAATTTGAGATATAAACGGGTACAGAAGATGCATGCACATATCGACTTTGGGCACCCAAAATATCGATTTTGAGCATGTTTTAGGCCTGTATTTTTAAAATACTCTAACACGGAGTAGACACGTACAGATCGCTTCTGGGACCCAAATAAATCGAATTTTCGGGAGTTCTGAGCCTGAATTTGAGATATGAACGGGTACAGAAGATGCATGCACATATCGACTTTGGGCACCTAAAATATCGATTTTGAGCATGTTTTGGGCCTGTATTTTGAAAATACTCTAACACGGTGTAGACATGTACAGATCGCTTCTGGGACACAAAAATATCGATTTTTTGCGTGTTTTGAGCCTGAATTTGAGATATAAACGGGTACAGAAGATGCATGAACATATCGACTTTTTGCACCTAAAATATCGATTTTGAGCATGTTTTGGGTCTGTATCTTGAAAACTTTCTTGCAAGAAGTAGGCATGTCCAGATTGCTTCTGGGACCCAAAAATATCGAATTTTCGAATGTTTTGAACCTGAATTTGGGATATAGACGGGTACAGAAGATGCATACACATATTGACTTTAGGCAGCTAAAATATCGATTTACAGCATGTTTTGGGCCTCTATTTTAAAAACACTCTAACACGGAGTATGCACGTACAGATCGCTTCTGGGACCCAAAAATATTGAATTTTCGGGTGTTTTGAGCCTGAATTTGAGATATAAACGGGTACAGAAGATGCATGCACATATCGACTTTGGGCACCTAAAATATCGATTTTGAGCATGTTTTGGGCCTGTATTTTGAAAATACTTCAACACGGAGTATGCATGTACAGATCGCTTCTGGGACCCAAAAATATCGAAATTTCAGGTGTTTTGAGCCTGAATTTGAGATATAAACGGGTACAGAAGATACATGCATATATCGACTTTGGGCACATAAAATATCGATTTTGAGCATGTTTTGAGTCTGTAATTTGAAAAAACTCTAACACGGAGTAGGCATGTACAGATCGCTTCTGGGACCCATAAATATTGATTTTTTGGGTGTTTTGAGCCTGAATTTGAGATATAAACGGGTACAGAAGATGCATGCACATATCGACTTTGGACACCTAAAATATCGATTTATAGCATGTTTTGGGCCTGTATTTTAAAAACATTCTAGCACTGAGTAGGCATGTGCAGATTGCTTAAGGGACCCAAAAAATCTAATTTTCGGAGTTTTGAGTCTGAAATTGAGATATAAACGGGTACAGAAGATGCATGCACATATCGACTTTTTGCACTTAAAATATCGATTTTGAGCATGTTTTGGGTCTGTATCTTGAAAACTTTCTAGCAAGGAGTAGGCATGTACAGATCGCTTCTGGGACCCCAAAATATTGAATTTTCTGGTGTTTTGAACCTGAATTAGGGATATACACGGGTACAGAAGATGCATACACATATTGACTTTGGGCACATAAAATATCGATTTTGAGCATGTTTTGGGCCTGTATTTTAAAAACACTCTAACACGGAGTATGCACGTACAGATCGCTTCTGGGACCCAAAAATATTAAATTTTTGGGTGTTTTGAGCCTGAATTTGAGATATAAACGGGTACAGAAGATGCATGCACATATCGACTTTGGGCACATAAAATATCGATTTTTAGTATGTTTTGGGCCTGTAATTTAAAAATACTCTAACACGGAGTAGGCATGTACAGATCGCTTCTGGGACCCAAAAATATCGAATTTTCGGGTGTTTTGAGCCTGAATTTAAGATATAAACGGGTACAGAAGATGCATACACATATTGACTTTGGGCAGCTAAAATATCGATTTTCAGCATGTTTTAGGCCTGTATTTTAAATATACTCTAACACAGAGTATGCATGTACAGATGGCTTTTGAGACCCAAAAATATCGAATATTCGGGTGTTTTGAGTCTGAATTTGAGACATAAACGGGTACAGAAGATACATGCACATATCGACTTTGGGCACCCAAAATATCGATTTTGAGCATATATTGGGCCTGTATTTTGAAAATACTCTAACACGGAGTAGACACGTACAGATCGCTTATGGGAAACAAAAATATCGAATTTTTGGGTGTTTTTGAGCCTGAATTTGAGATATAAACGGGTACAGAAGATTCATGCACATATCGACATTGGGCACCCAAAATATCGATTTTTAGCATGTTCTGAGCCTCTATTTTGAAAACATTCTAGCACTGAGTAGGCATGTACAGATCGCTTCAGGGACCCAAAAATATTGAATTTTCGGGTGTTTTGAGCCTGAATTTGAGATATAACCGGGTACAGAGAATGCATACACATATTGACTTTGTGCACCTAAAATATCAATTTCCAGCATGTTTTGGGCCTGCATTTTAAAAACACTCTAACACGGAGTATGCATGAACAGATCGCTTCTGGGACACAAAAATATCGAATTTTCGGAGTTTTGAGCCTGAATTTGAGATATAAACGAGTACAGAAGATGCATGCACATATCGACTTTTTGCACCTAAAATATCGATTTTGAGCATGTTTTGGGTCTGTAACTTGAAAACTTTCTAGCAAGAAGTAGGCATGTACAGATTGCTTCTGGGACCCAAAAATATAGAATTTTCGAGTGTTTTGAACCTGAATTTGGGATATAGAAGGGTACAGAAGATGCATACACATATTGACTTTGGGCAGCTAAAATATCGATTTACATCATGTTTTAGGCCTGTATTTTGAAAATACTCTAACACGGAGTATGCATGTACAGATGGCTTTTGGGACCCAAAAATATCGATTTTTTGGGTGTTTTGAGCCTGAATTTGAGATATAAACGGGTACAGAAGATGCATGCACATATCGACTTTGGCACCCAAAATATCGATTTTTAGTATGTTTTGGGCGTATAATTTGAAAATATTCTAGCACTGAGTAGGCATGTACAGATCGCTTTTGGGACCCAAAAATATCGAATTTTCTAGTGTTTTGAACCAGAATTAGGGATATACACGGGTACAGAAGATGCATACACATATCGACTTTGGGCACCCAAAATATCGATTTTGAGCATGTTTTGGGCCTGAATTTTTAAAATACTCTAACACTGAGTAGACACGTACAGTTCGCTTCTGGGACTCAAATAAATTGAATTTTCGGGTGATCTGAGCCAGAATTTGTGATATGAACGGGTACAGAAGATGCATGCACATATCGACTTTGGGCACCTAAAACATCGATTTTGAGCATGTTTTAGGCCTGTATTTTAAAAATACTATAACACGGTGTAAACATGTACAGATCGCTTCTGGGACACAAAAATATCGATTTTTTGGGTGTTTTGAGCCTGAATTTGAGATATAAACGGGTACAGAAGATGCATGCACATATCGACTTTTTGCACCTAAAATATCGATTTTAAGCATGTTTTGGGTCTATATCATGAAAACTTTCTAGCAAGAAGTAGGCATGTACAGATTGCTTTTGGGACTCAAAAATATCGAATTTTCGAGTGTTTTGAACCTGAATTTGGGATATAGACGGGTACAGAAGATGCATACACATATTGACTTTGGGCAGCTAAAATATCGATTTACAGCATGTTTTAGGCCTGTATTTTAAAAATACTCTAACACGGAGTATGCATGTACAGATGGCTTTTGGGACCCCAAAATATCGAATATTCGGGTGTTTTGAGTCTGAATTTGAGATATAAACGGGTAGAGAAGATGCATGCACATATCGACTTTGGGCACCCAAAATATCGATTTTGAGCATGTTTTGAGCCTGTATTTTTAAAATACTCTAACACGGAGTAGACATATACAGATCGCTTCTGGGACACAAAAATATCGATTTTTTGGGTGTTTTGAGCCTGAATTTGAGATATAAAAGGGTACAGAAGATGCATGCACATATCGACTTTGGCACCCAAAATATCGATTTTTAGTATGTTTTGGGCGTATAATTTAAAAATATTCTAGCACTGAGTAGGCATGTACAGATCGCTTCTGGGACCCAAAAATATCGAATTTTAGGGTGTTTTGAGCCAGAAATTGGGATATAACCGGGTACAGAGGATGCATGCACATATCGACTTTTTGCACCTAAAATATCGATTTTGAGCATGTTTTGTGTCTGTATCTTGAAAAAATTCTAGCAAGGAGTAGGTATGTACAGATCGCTTCTGGGACCAAAAATTATCGAATTTTCGGGTGTTTTGAACCAGAATTTGGGATATAGACGGATACAGAAGATGCATGCACATATCGACTTTTTGCACCTAAAATATCGATTTTAAGCATGTTTTAGGCCTGTATTTTCAAAATACTCCAACACTGAGTAGACACGTACAGATCGCTTCTGGGACCCAAAAATATCGAATTTTTGGGTGTTTTGAGCCTGAATTTGAGATATAAACGGGTACATAAGATGCATGTACATACGACTTTTTGCACCTAAAATATCGTTGTTGAGCATGTTTTGGGTCTGTATCATGAAAACTTTCTAGCAAGAAGTAGGCATGTACAGATTGCTTCTGGGACTCAAAAATATCGAATTTTCGAGTGTTTTGAACCTGAATTTGAGATATAGACGGGTACAGAAGATGCATACACATATTGACTTTGGGCAGCTAAAATATCGATTTACATCATGTTTTAGGCCTGTATTTTAAAAATACTCTAACACGGAGTATGCATATACAGATGGCTTTTGGGACCCAAAAATATCGAATATTCGGGTGTTTTGAGTCTGAATTTGAGATATAAACGGGTACAGAAGATGCAAGCACATATCGACTTCGGGCACCTATAATATCGATTTTGAGCATGTTTTGGGCCTGTATTTTGAAAATACTCAAACACGGTGCAGACATGTACAGATCGCTTCTGGGACCCAAAAAAATCGACTTTTCGGGTGTTTTGAGCCTGAATTTGAGATATAAACGGGTACAGAAGATGCATGCACATATCGACTTTGGCACCCAAAATATCGATTTTTAGTATGTTTTGGGCGTATAATTTGAAAATATTCTAGCACTGAGTAGGCATGTACAGATCGCTTCTGGGACCCAAAAATATCGAATTTTCGGGTGTTTTGAGCCAGAAATAGGGATATAAACGGGTACAGAAGATGCATGCACATATCGACTTTTCACACCTAAAATATCGATTTATAGCATGTTTTAAGCCTGTATTTTAAAAACATTCTAGTACTGAGTAGGCATGTGCAGATCGCTTAAGGGACCCAAAAATATCGAATTTTCGGAGTTTTGAGCCCTAATTTGAGATATAAACGGGTACAGGAGATGCATGCACATATCGACTTTTTGCACTTAAAATATAGATTGTGAGCATGTTTTGGGTCTGTATCTTGAAAACATTCTAGCAAGGAATAGGCATGTACAGATTGCTTCTGGGACCCAAAAATATCGAATTTTCTGGTGTTTTGAACCTGAATTTGGGATATAGACGGGTACAGAAGATACATACACATATTGACTTAGGGCAGCTAAAATATCGATTTACAGCATCTTTTAGGCCTGTATTTTAAAAATACTCTAACACGGAGTATGCATGTACTGATGGCTTTTGGGACCCAAAAATATCGAATATTCGGGTGTTTTGAGTCTGAAATTGAGATATAAACGGGTACAGAAGATGCATACACATATCGACTTTGGGCACCCAAAATATCGATTTTGAGCATGATTTGAGCCTGTATTTTAAAAATACTTTAATACGGAGTAGACACGTACAGATCGCTTCTGGGTCCACAAATAAATCGAATTTTCGGTTCTTCTGAGCCTGAATTTGAGATATGAACAGGTACAGAAGATGCATGCACATATCGACTTCGGGCACCTAAAATATCGATTTTGAGCATGTTTTGGGCCTGTATTTTGAAAACACTCAAACACGGTGTAGACATGTACAGATCGCTTCTGGGACACAAAAATATCGATTTTTTGGGTGTTTTGAGCCTGAATTTGAGATATAAACGGGTACAGAAGATACATGCACATATCGACTTTGGCTCCCAAAATATCGATTTTTAGTATGTTTTGGGCGTATAATTTGAAAATATTCTAGCACTGAGTAGGCATGTACAGATCGCTTCTGGGACCCTAAAATATCGAATTTTCGGGAGTTTTGAGCCAGAAATTGGGATATAACCGGGTACAGAGGATGCATGCACATATCGACTTTTTGCACATAAAATATCGATTTTGAGCATGTTTTAGGTCTGTATCTTGAAAAAATTCTAGCAAGGAGTAGGCATGTACAGATCGCTTCTGGGACCCAAAATTATCGAATTTTAGGGTGTTTTGAACCTGAATTTGGGATATAGACGGATACCGAAGATGAATGCACATATCGACTTTTTGCACCTAAAATATTGATTTTGAGCATGTTTTGGGCCTGTATTTTGAAAATACTCTAACACGGAGTAGGCATGTACAGATTGCTTCTGGGACCCAAAAATATCGAATTTTCGAGTGTTTTGAATCTGAATTTGGGATATAGACGGGTACAGAAGATGCATACACATATTGACTTTGGGCAGCTAAAATATCGATTTTCTGCATGTTTTAGGCCTGTATTTTGAAAATACTCTAACACGGAGTATGCATGTACACATTGCTTTTGGGACCCAAAAATATCGAATATTCGGGTGTTTTGAGTCTGAATTTGAGATATAAACGGGTACAGAAGATGAATGCACATATCGACTTTGGGCACCCAAAATATCGATTTTGAGCATGTTTTGGGCCTGTATTTTTAAAATACTCTAACACTGAGTAGACACGTACAGATCGCTTTTGGAACCCAAATAAATCGAATTTTAGGGTGTTCTGAGCCTAAATTTGAGATATGAACGGATACAGAAGATGCATGCACAAATCGACTTTGGGCACCTAAAATATCGATTTTGAGCATGTTTTGGGCCTGTACTTTGAAAATACGATAGCACGGTGTAGACATGTACAGATCGCTTCTGGGACACAAAAATATCGATTTTTTTGGGTGTTTTGAGCCTGAATTAGAGATATAAACGGGTACAGAAGATGCATGCACATATCGACTTTGGCACCCAAAATATCGATTTTTAGTATGTTTTGGGCGTATAATTTGAAAATATTCTAGCACTGAGTAGGCATGTACAGATCGCTTCTGGGACCCAAAAATATCGACTTTTCGGGGGTTTTGAGCCAGAATTTGGGATATAACCGGGTACAGAGGATGCATGCACATATCGACTTTGGGTACCTAAAATATCGATTTTGAGTATGTTTTGGGCCTGTATTTTGAAAATACTCTAACACGGAGTATGCATGTACAGATCGCTTCTGGGACACAAAAATATCGATTTTTTGGGTGTTTTGAGCCTGAATTTGATATATAAACGGGTACAGAAGATGCATGCACATATCGACTTTTCACACCTAAAATATCGATTTATAGCATGTTTTAAGCCTGTATTTTAAAAACATTCTAGCACTGAGTAGTCATGTACAGATCGCTTCTGGGACCCAAAAATATCGAATTTTCGGGTGTTTTGATCCTATATTTGGGATATAGACGGGTACAGAAGATGCATACACATATTGTCTTTGGGCAGCTAAAATATCGATTTACAGCATGTTTTAGGCTTGTATTTTAAAAATACTCTAACACGGAGTATGCATGTACAGATGTCTGTTGGGACCCAAAAATATCGAATATTCGGGAGTTTTGAGTCTGAATTTGAGATATAAACGGGTACAGAAGATGCATGCACATATCGACTTTGGGCACCCAAAATATCGATTTTGAGCATGTTTTGAGCCTGTATTTTTAAAATACTCTAACACGGAGTAGACACGTACAGATCGCTTCTGGGACCCAAATAAATCGAATTTTTGGTTGTTCTGAGCCTGAATTTTTGATATGAACAGGTACAGAATATGCATGCACATATCGACTTCGGGCACCTAAAATATCGATTTTGAGCATGTTTTGGGCCTGTATTTTGAAAACACTCAAACACGGTGTAGACATGTACAGATCGCTTCTGGGACACAAAAATATCGATTTTTTGGGTGTTTTGAGCCTGAATTTGAGATATAAACGGGTACAGAAGATACATGCACATATCGACTTTAGCACCCAAAATATCGATTTTTAGTATGTTTTGGGCGTATAATTTGAAAATATTCTAGCACTGAGTAGGCATGTACAGATCGCTTCTGGGACCCAAAAATATCGAATTTTCGGGAGTTTTGAGCCAGAAATTGGGATATAACCGGGTACAGAGGATGCATGCACATATCGACTTTTTGCACCTAAAATATCGATTTTGAGCATGTTTTAGGTCTGTATCTTGAAAAAATTCTAGCAAGGAGTAGGCATGTACAGATCGCTTCTGGGACCCAAAATTATCGAATTTTAGGGTGTTTTGAACCTGAATTTGGGATATAGACGGATACCGAAGATGCATGCATATATCGACTTTTTGCACCTAAAATATCGATTTTGAGCATGTTTTGGGCCTGTATTTTGAAAATACTCTAACACGGAGTAGGCATGTACAGATCGCTTTGGGGACCCAAAAATATCGAATTTTCGGGTGTTTTGAGCCTGAATTTGAGATATAAACGGGTACAGAAGATGAATGCACATATCGACTTTGGGAACCCAAAATATCGATTTTATGCATGTTTTGGGCTTGTATTTTGAAAATACGATAGCACGGTGTAGACATGTACAGATCGCTTCTGGGACCCAAAAATATCGAATTTTCGGGGGTTTTGAGCCAGAATTTGGGATATAACCGGGTACAGAGGATGCATGCACATATCGACTTTGGGTACCTAAAATATCGATTTTGAGTATGTTTTGGGCCTGTATTTTGAAAATACTCTAACACGGAGTATGAATGTACAGATCGCTTCTGGGACACAAAAATATCGATTTTTTGGGTGTTTTGAGACTGAATTAAAGATATAAACGGGTACAGAAGATGCATGCACATATCGACTTTTTGCATCTAAAATATCGATTTTAAGCATGTTTTGGGTCTGTATCTTGAAAACATTCTAGCACTGAGTAGGCATGTACAGATCGGTTCTGGGACCCAAAAATATCGAATTTTCTGGTGTTTTGAACCAGTATTTGGGATATAGACGGGTACAGAAGATGCATACACATATTGACTTTGGGCAGCTAAAATATCGATTTACAGCATGTTTTAGGCTTGTATTTTAAAAATACTCTAAAACGGAGTATGCATGTACAGATGGCTTTTGGGACCCAAAAATATCGAATATTCGGGAGTTTTGAGTCTGAATTTGAGATATAAACGGGTACAGAAGATGCATGCACATATCGACTTTGGCACCCAAAATATCGATTTTGAGTATGTTTTGGGCCTGTATTTTTAAAATACTCTAACACGGAGTAGACACGTACAGATCGCTTCTGGGACCCAAATAAATCGAATTTTCGGTTGTTCTGAGCCTGAATTTGAGATATGAACGGGTACAGAAGATGCATGCACATATCGACTTCGGGCACCTAAAATATCGATTTTGAGCATGTTTTGGGCCTGTATTTTGAAAATACTCAAACACGGTGTAGACATGTACAGATTGCTTCTGGGACACAAAAATATCGATTTTTTAGGTGTTTTGAGCCTGAATTTGAGATATAAACGGGTACAGAAGATGCATGCACATATCGACTTTGGCACCCAAAATATCGATTTTTAGTATGTTTTGGGCGTATAATTTGAAAATATTCTAGCACTGAGTAGGCACTTACAGATCGCTTCTGGGATCCAAAAATATCGAGTTTTCGGGTGTTTTGAGCCCGAAATTGGGATATAACGGGGTACAGACGATGCATGCACATATCGACTTTTTGCACCTAAAATATCGATTTTGAGCATGTTTTAGGGCTGTATCTTGAAAAAATTCTAGCAAGGAGTAGGCATGTACCGATCGCTTCTGGGACACAAAATTATCGAATTTTCGGGTGTTTTGAACCTGAATTTGGGATATAGACGGGTACAGAAGATGCATACACATATTGACTTTGGGCACCTAAAATATAGATTTTCAGCATTTTTTGGGCCTGTAATTTGAAAATACATTAACACGGAGTAGGCATGTACAGTTTGCTTCCGGGACCCAAAAATATCGACTTTTCGGGTGTTTTGAGCCTGAATTTGAGATATAAACGGGTACAGAAGATGCATGCACATATCGACTTTGGCACCCAAAATATCGATTTTTAGTATGTTTTGGGCGTATAATTTGAAAATATTCTAGCACTGAGTAGGCATGTACAGATCGCTTCTGGGACCCAAAAATATCGAATTTTCGGGTGTTTTGAGCCAGAAATTGGGATATAACCAGGTACAGACGATGAATGCACATATCGACTTTTTGCACCTAAAATATCGATTTTGAACACGTTTTGGGTCTGTATCTTGAAAAAATTCTAGCAAGGAGTAGGCATGTACAGATTGCTTCTGGGACCCAAAATTATCGAATTTTCGGGTGTTTTGAACATGAATTTGGGATATAGACGGATACCGAAGATGCATGCACATATCGACTGATTGGCACCTAAAATATCGATTTTGAGCATGTTTTGGGCCTGTATTTTGAAAATACTCTAACACGGAGTAGGCATGTACAGATCGCTTCGGGGACCCAAAAATATCGAATTTTCGGGTGTTTTGAGCCTGAATTTGAGATATAAACGGGTACAGAAGATGCATGCACATTTCGACTTTTTGCACCTAAAATATCGATTTTGAGCATGTTTTGGGTCTGTATCTTGAAAACATTCTAGCAAGAAGTAGGCATGTACAGAATGCTTCTAGGACCCAAAAATATCGAATTTTCGAGTGTTTTGAACCTGAATTTGGGATATAGACGGGTACAGAAGATGCATACACATATTGACTTTGGGCAGCTAAAATATCGATTTTCTGCATGTTTTAGGCCTGTCTTTTGAAAATATTTTAACACGGAGTATGCATGTACACATTGCTTTTGCGACCCGAAAATATCGAATATTCGGGTGTTTTGTGTCTGAATTTGAGATATAAACGGGTACAGAAGATGCATGCACATATCGACTTTGGGCACCCAAAATATCGATTTTGAGCATGTTTTGGGCCTGTATTTTTAAAATACTCTAACACGGAGTAGACAAGTACAGATCACTTCTGGAACTCAAATAAATCGAATTTTAGGGTGTTCTGAGCCTGAATTTGAGATATGAACGGATACAGAAGATGCATGCACATATCGATTTTGGGCACCTAAAATATCGATTTTCAGCATGTTTTGGGCCTGTATTTTGAAAATACTATATCTCGGTGTAGACATGTACAGATCGCTTCTGGGACACAAAAACATCGATTTTTTGGGTGTTTTGAGCCTGAATTTGAGATATAAACGGGTACAGAAGATGCATGCACATATCGACTTTTTGCACCTAAAATATCGAATTTAAGCATGTTTTGGGTCTGTATCTTGAAAACATTCTAGGAAGGAGTAGGCATGTACAGGTCGCTTCTGGGACCCAAAAATACCGAATTTTCTGGTGTTTTGAACTAGAATTTGGGATATAGACGGGTACAGAAGATGCATACACATATTGACTTTGGGCAGCTAAAATATCGATTTACAGCATGTTTTAGGCTTGTATTTTAAAAATACTCTAACACGGAGTATGCATGAACAGATGGCTTTTGGGACACAAAAATATCGATTTTTTGGGTGTTTTGAGCCTGAATTTGAGATATGAACAGGTACAGAAGATGCATGCACATATCGACTTCGGGCACCTAAAATATCGATTTTGAGCAAGTTTTGGGCCTGTATTTTGAAAATACTTAAACACGGTGTAGACATGTACAGATTGCTTCTGGGACACAAAAATATTGATTTTTTAGGTGTTTTGAGCCTGAATTTGAGATATATACGGGTACAGAAGATGCATGCACATATCGACTTTGGCACCCAAAATATCGATTTTTAGTATGTTTTGGGCGTATAATTTGAAAATACTCTAACACGGAGTAGGCATGTACAGATCGCTTCGGGGACCCAAAAATATCGAATTTTAGGGTGTTTTGAGCCTGAATTTGAGATATAAACGGGTACAGAAGATGCATGCACATTTCGACTTTTTGCACCTAAAATATCGATTTTGAGCATGTTTTGGGTCTGTATCTTGAAATCATTCTAGCAAGAAGTAGGCATGTACAGATTGCTTCTAGGACCCAAAAATATCGAATTTTCGAGTGTTTTGAACCTGAATTTGGGATATAGACGGGTACAGAAGATGCATACACATATTGACTTTGGGCAGCTAAAATATTGATATTCTGCATGTTTTAGGCCTGTATTTTGAAAATATTCTAACACGGAGTATGCATGTACACATTGCTTTTGGGACCCAAAAATATCGAATATTCGGGTGTTTTGAGTCTGAATTTGAGATATAAACGGGTACAGAAGATGCATGCACATATCGACTTTGGGCACCCAAAATATCGATTTTGAGCATGTTTTGGGTCTGAATTTTTAAAATACTCTAACACGGAGTAGACACGTATAGATCGCTTCTGGAACCCAAATAAATCGAATTTTAGGGTGTTCTGAGCCTGAATTTGAGATATGAACGGATACAGAAGATGCATGCACATATCGACTTTGGGCACCTAAAATATCGATTTTCAGCATGTTTTGGGCCTGTATTTTGAAAATACTATAGCACGGTGTAGACATGTACAGATCGCTTCTGGGACACAAAAATATCGATTTTTTGGGTGTTTTGAGCCTGAATTTGAGATATAAACGGGTACAGAAGATGCATGCACATATCGACTTTTTGCACCTAAAATATCGATTTTAAGCATGTTTTGGGTCTGTATCTTGAAAACATTCTAGGAAGGAGTAGGCATGTACAGATCGCTTCTGGGACCTAAAAATACCGAAGTTTCTGGTGTTTTGAACCAGAATTTGAGATATAGACGGGTACAGAAGATGCATACACATATTGACTTTGGGCACCTAAAATATAGATTTTCAGCATTTTTTGGGCCTGTATTTTGAAAATACATTAACACGGAGTAGGCATGTACAGTTTGCTTCCGGGACCCAGAAATATTGACTTTTCGGGTGTTTTGATCCTGAATTTGAGATATAAACGGGTACATAAGATGCATGCACATATCGACTTTGGGCACCTAAAATATCGATTTTGAGTATGTTTTGGGCCTGTATTTTGGAAAAATTCAAGCAAGGAGTAGGCATGTACAGATCGCTTCTGGGACACAAAATTATCGAATTTTCGGGTATTTTGAACCTGAATTTGGGATATAGACGGATACCGAAGATGCAAGCACATATCGACTTTTTGCACCTAAAATATCGATTTTGAGCATGTTTTGGGCCTGTATTTTGAAAATACTCTAACACGGAGTAGGCATGTACAGATCGCTTCGGGGACCCAAAAATATCGAATTTTCGGGTGTTTTGAGCCTGAATTTGAGATATAAACGGGTACAGAAGATGCATGCACATTTCGACTTTTTGCACCTAAAATATCGATTTTGAGCATGTTTTGGGTCTGTATCTTGAAAACATTCTAGCAAGAAGTAGGCATGTACAGATTTCTTCTAGGACCCAAAAATATCGAATTTTCGAGTGTTTTGAACCTGAATTTGGGATATAGACGGGTACAGAAGATGCATACACATATTGACTTTGGGCAGCTAAAATATCGATTTTCTGCATGTTTTAGGCCTGTATTTTGAAAATATTCTAACACGGAGTATGCATGTACACATTGCTTTTGGGACCCAAAAATATCGAATATTCGGGTGTTTTGAGTCTGAATTTGAGATATAAACGGGTACAGAAGATGCATGCACATATCGACTTTGGGCACCCAAAATATCGATTTTGAGCATGTTTTGGGCCTGTATTTTTAAAATACTCTAACACGGAGTAGACACGTACAGATCGCTTCTGGAACCCAAATAAATCGAATTTTAGGGTGTTCTGAGCCTGAATTTGAGATATGAACGGATACAGAAGATGCATGCACATATCGACTTTGGGCACATAAAATATCGATTTTCAGCATGTTTTGGGCCTGTATTTGGAAAATACTATAGCACGGTGTAGACATGTACAGATCGCTTCTGGGACAGAAAAATATCGATTTTTTGGGTGTTTTGAGCCTGATTTTGAGATATAAACGGGTACAGAAGATGCATGCACATATCGACTTTTTGCACCTAAAATATCGATTTTAAGCATGTTTTGGGTCTGTATCTTGAAAACATTCTCGGAAGGAGTAGGCATGTACAGGTCGCTTCTGGGACCCAAAATTATCGAATTTTCGGGTGTTTTGAACCTGAATTTGGGATATAGACGGATACAGAAGATGCATGCACGTATCGACTTTGGGCACCTAAAATATCGATTTTGAGCATGTTTTGGACCTGTATTTTGAAAATACTCGTAACACGGAGTATGCATGTACAGATCGCTTCTCAGACACAAAAATATCGATTTTTTGGGTGTTTTGAGCCTGAATTTGAGATATAAACGGGTACAGAAGATGCATGCACATATCGACTTTTCACACCTAAAATATCGATTTATAGCATGTTTTAAGCCTGTATTTTAAAAACATTCTAGCACTGAGTAGGCATGTGCAGATCGCTTAAGGGACCCAAAAATATCGAATTTTCGGAGTTTTGAGCCTGAATTTGAGATATAAACGGGTACAGAAGATGCATGCACATATCGACTTTTTGCACCTAAAATATCGATTTTTAGCATGTTTTGGGTCTGTATTTTGAAAAAATTCTAGCAAGGAGTAAGCATATACAGATCGCTTCTGGGACCCAAAATTATCGAATATTCGGGTGTTTTGAACCTGAATTTGGGATATAGACGGGTACAGAAGATGCATACACATATTGACTTTGGGCACCTAAAATATAGATTTTTAGCATGTTTTGGGCCTGTATTTTGAAAATACATTAACACGGAGTAGGCATGTACAGATCGCTTCTACGAACCAAAAATATCGAATATTCGGGTGTTTTGAGTCTGAATTTGAGATATAAACGGGTACAGAATATGCATGTACATATCGACTTTGGGCACCCAAAATATCGATTTTGAGCATGTTTTAGGCCTGTATTTTTAAAATACTCTAACACGGAGTAGACACGTACAGATCGATTCTGGAACCCAAATAAATCGAATTTTAGCGTATTCTGAGCCTGAATTTGAGATATGAACGGATACAGAAGATGCATGCACATATCGACTTTGGGCACCTAAAATATCGATTTTCAGCATGTTTTGGGCCTGTATTTTGAAAATACTATAGCAAGGTGTAGACATGTACAGATCGCTTCTGGGACACAAAAATATCGAATTTTTGGGTGTTTTGAGCCTGAATTTGAGATATAAACGGGTACAGAAGATGCATGCACATATCGACTTTTTGCACCTAAAATATCGATTTTAAGCATGTTTTGGGTCTGTATCTTGAAAACATTCTAGGAAGGAGTAGGCATGTACAGGTCGCTTCTGTGACCCAAAAATACCGAATTTTCTGGTGTTTTGAACCAGAATTTGGGATATAGACGGGTACAGAAGATGCATACACATATTGACTTTGGGCACCTAAAATATAGATTTTCAGCATTTTTTTTGGCCTGTATTTTGAAAATACATTAACACTGAGTAGGCATGTACAGTTTGCTTCCGGGACCCAAAAATATCGACTTTTCGGGTGTTTTCAGCCTGAATTTGAGATATAAACGGGTAAATAAGATGCATGCACATATCAACTGTGGGCCCCTAAAATATCGATTTTGAGTATGTTTTGGGCCTGTATTTTGAAAATACTCTAACATGGAGTATGCATGTACAGATCGCTTCTGGGACCCAAAAATATCGAATTTTCGGGGGTTTTGAGCCAGAATTTGGGATATAACAGGGTACAGAGGATGCATGCACATATCGACTTTTTGCACCTAAAATATCGATTTTAAGCATGTTTTGGGTCTGTATCTTGAAAACATTCTAGCAAGGAGTAGGCATGTACAGGTCGCTTCTGGGACCCAAAAATACCGAATTTTCTGGTGTTTTGAACCTGAATTTGGGATATAGACGGATACAGAAGATGCATGCACATATCGACTTTGGGCACCTAAAATATCGATTTTGAGCATGTTTTGGGCCTGTATTTTGAAAATACTATAGCACGGTGTAGACATGTACAGATCGCTTCTGGGACACAAAAATATCGATTTTTTGGGTGTTTTGAGCCTGAATTTGATATATAAACGGGTACAGAAGATGCATGCACATATCGACTTTGGCACCAAAAATATCGATTTTTAGTATGTTTTGGGCGTATAATTTGAAAATATTCTAGCACTGAGTAGGCATGTACAGATCGCTTTGGGGACCCAAAAATATCGAATTTTCGGGGGTTTTGAGCCAGAATTTTGGATATAACAGGGTACAGAGGATGCATGCACATATCGACTTTTTGCACCTAAAATATCGATTTTAAGCATGTTTTGGGTCTGTATCTTGAAAACATTCTAGCAAAGAGTGGGCATGTACAGGTCGCTTCTGGGACCCAAAAATACCGAATTTTCTGGTGTTTTGAACCTGAATTTGGGATATAGACGGGTACAGAAGATGCATACATATATTGACTTTGGGCACCTAAAATATAGATTTTCAGCATGTTTTGGGCCTGTATTTTGAAAATATATTAACACGGAGTAGGCATGTACAGATCGCTTCTGGGACCCAAAAATATCGACTTTTCGGGTGTTTTGAACCAGAATTTGGGATATAACAGGGTACAGAGGATGCATGCAAATATCGACTTTTTGCACCTAAAATATCGATTTTAAGCATGTTTTGGGTCTGTATCTTGAAAACATTCTAGCAAGGAGTAGGCATGTACAGGTCGCTTCTGGGACCCAAAAATATCGAATTTTCGGGTGTTTTGAGCCTGAATTTGAGATATAAACGGGTACAGAAGATGCATGCACATATCGACTTTGGGCACCCAAAATATCGATTTTGAGCATGTTTTGGGCCTGTATTTTTAAAATACTCTAACACGGAGTAGACACGTACAGATCGCTTCTGGAACCCAAATAAATCGAATTTTAGGGTGTTCTGAGCCTGAATTTGAGATATGAACGGATACAGAAGATGCATGCACATATCGACTTTGGGCACATAAAATATCGATTTTCAGCATGTTTTGGGCCTGTATTTGGAAAATACTATAGCACGGTGTAGACATGTACAGATCGCTTCTGGGACAGAAAAATATCGATTTTTTGGGTGTTTTGAGCCTGATTTTGAGATATAAACGGGTACAGAAGATGCATGCACATATCGACTTTTTGCACCTAAAATATCGATTTTAAGCATGTTTTGGGTCTGTATCTTGAAAACATTCTCGGAAGGAGTAGGCATGTACAGGTCGCTTCTGGGACCCAAAATTATCGAATTTTCGGGTGTTTTGAACCTGAATTTGGGATATAGACGGATACAGAAGATGCATGCACGTATCGACTTTGGGCACCTAAAATATCGATTTTGAGCATGTTTTGGACCTGTATTTTGAAAATACTCGTAACACGGAGTATGCATGTACAGATCGCTTCTCAGACACAAAAATATCGATTTTTTGGGTGTTTTGAGCCTGAATTTGAGATATAAACGGGTACAGAAGATGCATGCACATATCGACTTTTCACACCTAAAATATCGATTTATAGCATGTTTTAAGCCTGTATTTTAAAAACATTCTAGCACTGAGTAGGCATGTGCAGATCGCTTAAGGGACCCAAAAATATCGAATTTTCGGAGTTTTGAGCCTGAATTTGAGATATAAACGGGTACAGAAGATGCATGCACATATCGACTTTTTGCACCTAAAATATCGATTTTTAGCATGTTTTGGGTCTGTATTTTGAAAAAATTCTAGCAAGGAGTAAGCATATACAGATCGCTTCTGGGACCCAAAATTATCGAATATTCGGGTGTTTTGAACCTGAATTTGGGATATAGACGGGTACAGAAGATGCATACACATATTGACTTTGGGCACCTAAAATATAGATTTTTAGCATGTTTTGGGCCTGTATTTTGAAAATACATTAACACGGAGTAGGCATGTACAGATCGCTTCTACGAACCAAAAATATCGAATATTCGGGTGTTTTGAGTCTGAATTTGAGATATAAACGGGTACAGAATATGCATGTACATATCGACTTTGGGCACCCAAAATATCGATTTTGAGCATGTTTTAGGCCTGTATTTTTAAAATACTCTAACACGGAGTAGACACGTACAGATCGATTCTGGAACCCAAATAAATCGAATTTTAGCGTATTCTGAGCCTGAATTTGAGATATGAACGGATACAGAAGATGCATGCACATATCGACTTTGGGCACCTAAAATATCGATTTTCAGCATGTTTTGGGCCTGTATTTTGAAAATACTATAGCAAGGTGTAGACATGTACAGATCGCTTCTGGGACACAAAAATATCGAATTTTTGGGTGTTTTGAGCCTGAATTTGAGATATAAACGGGTACAGAAGATGCATGCACATATCGACTTTTTGCACCTAAAATATCGATTTTAAGCATGTTTTGGGTCTGTATCTTGAAAACATTCTAGGAAGGAGTAGGCATGTACAGGTCGCTTCTGTGACCCAAAAATACCGAATTTTCTGGTGTTTTGAACCAGAATTTGGGATATAGACGGGTACAGAAGATGCATACACATATTGACTTTGGGCACCTAAAATATAGATTTTCAGCATTTTTTTTGGCCTGTATTTTGAAAATACATTAACACGGAGTAGGCATGTACAGTTTGCTTCCGGGACCCAAAAATATCGACTTTTCGGGTGTTTTCAGCCTGAATTTGAGATATAAACGGGTAAATAAGATGCATGCACATATCAACTGTGGGCCCCTAAAATATCGATTTTGAGTATGTTTTGGGCCTGTATTTTGAAAATACTCTAACATGGAGTATGCATGTACAGATCGCTTCTGGGACCCAAAAATATCGAATTTTCGGGGGTTTTGAGCCAGAATTTGGGATATAACAGGGTACAGAGGATGCATGCACATATCGACTTTTTGCACCTAAAATATCGATTTTAAGCATGTTTTGGGTCTGTATCTTGAAAACATTCTAGCAAGGAGTAGGCATGTACAGGTCGCTTCTGGGACCCAAAAATACCGAATTTTCTGGTGTTTTGAACCTGAATTTGGGATATAGACGGATACAGAAGATGCATGCACATATCGACTTTGGGCACCTAAAATATCGATTTTGAGCATGTTTTGGGCCTGTATTTTGAAAATACTATAGCACGGTGTAGACATGTACAGATCGCTTCTGGGACACAAAAATATCGATTTTTTGGGTGTTTTGAGCCTGAATTTGATATATAAACGGGTACAGAAGATGCATGCACATATCGACTTTGGCACCAAAAATATCGATTTTTAGTATGTTTTGGGCGTATAATTTGAAAATATTCTAACACTGAGTAGGCATGTACAGATCGCTTTGGGGACCCAAAAATATCGAATTTTCGGGGGTTTTGAGCCAGAATTTTGGATATAACAGGGTACAGAGGATGCATGCACATATCGACTTTTTGCACCTAAAATATCGATTTTAAGCATGTTTTGGGTCTGTATCTTGAAAACATTCTAGCAAAGAGTGGGCATGTACAGGTCGCTTCTGGGACCCAAAAATACCGAATTTTCTGGTGTTTTGAACCTGAATTTGGGATATAGACGGGTACAGAAGATGCATACATATATTGACTTTGGGCACCTAAAATATAGATTTTCAGCATGTTTTGGGCCTGTATTTTGAAAATATATTAACACGGAGTAGGCATGTACAGATCGCTTCTGGGACCCAAAAATATCGACTTTTCGGGTGTTTTGAACCAGAATTTGGGATATAACAGGGTACAGAGGATGCATGCAAATATCGACTTTTTGCACCTAAAATATCGATTTTAAGCATGTTTTGGGTCTGTATCTTGAAAACATTCTAGCAAGGAGTAGGCATGTACAGGTCGCTTCTGGGACCCAAAAATATCGAATTTTCGGGTGTTTTGAGCCTGAATTTGAGATATAAACGGGTACATAAGATGCATGCACATATCGACTTTGGACACCTAAAATATCGATTTATAGCATGTTTTAAGCCTGTATTTTAAAAACATTTTAGCACTGAGTAGGCATGTGCAGATTGCTTCTGGGACCAAAAAAATATCAAATTTTCGGAGTTTTGAGCCTGAATTTGAGATATAAACGGGTACAGAAGATGCATGCACATATCGACTTTTTGCACTTAAAATATCGATTTTGAGCATGTTTTGGGTCTGTATCTTGAAAACATTCTAGCAAGGAGTAGGCATGTACAGATCGCATTTGGGACCCAAAAATATCGAATTTTCTGGTGTTTTGAACTTGAATTAGGGATATACACGTGTACAGAAGATGCATACACATATTGACTTTGGGCACATAAAATATCGATTTTAAGCATGTTTTGGGTCTGTATCTTGAAAACATTCTAGCAAGGAGTAGGCATGTACAGGTCGCTTCTGGGACCCAAAAATACCGAATTTTCTGGTGTTTTGAACCTGAATTTGGGATATAGACGGGTACAGAAGATGCATACACATATTGACTTTGGCCACCTAAAATATAGATTTTCAGCATGTTTTTAACCTGTATTTTGAAAATACATTAAAACGGAGTAGGCATGTACAGATCGCTTCTGGGACCAAAAAATATCGACTTTTCGGGTGTCTTGAGCCTGGATTTGAGATATAAACGGGTACAGAAGATGCATGCACATATTGACTTTGGACACCTAAAATATCGATTTTGAGCATGTTTTGGGCCTGTATTTTAAAAATACTATAACACAGTGTAGACATGTACAGATGGCTTTTGGGACACAAAAATATCGATTTTTTGGGTGTTCTGAGCCCGAATTTGAGATTTAAACGGGTACAGAAGATGCATGCACATATCGACTTTTCACACCTAAAATATCGATTTATAGCATGTTTTAGGCCTGTATTTTAAAAACATTCTAGCACTGAGTAAGCATGTGCAGATCGCTTAAGGGACCCAAAAATATCGAATTTTCGGAGTTTTGAGTCTGAATTTGAGATATAAACGGGTACAGAAGATGCATGCACATATCGGCTTTTTGCACCTTAAATATCGATTTTTAGAATGTTTTGGGTCTGTATTTTGAAAACATTCTAGCAAGGAGTAGGCATGTACAGATCACTTCTGGGACCCAAAATTATCGAATTTTCGGGTGTTCTGAACCTGAATTTGGGATATAGACGGATACAGAAGATGCATGCACATATCGACTTTGGGCACCTAAAATATCGATTTTGAGCATGTTTTGGGCCTGTATTTTGAAAATACTCTAACACGGAGTAGGCATGTACACATTGCTTTTGGGACCCAAAAATATCGAATATTCGGGTGTTTTGAGTCTGAATTTGAGATATAAACGGGTACAGAAGATGCATGCACATATCGACTTTGGGCACCTAAAATATCGATTTTGAGCATGTTTTGGGCCTGTATTTCGAAAATACTCTAACACTGTGTAGACATGTATAGATCGCTTCTGGGACACAAAAATATCGATTTTTTGGGTGTTTTGAGCACGAATTTGATATATAAACGGGTTCAGAAGATGCATGCACATATCGACTTTGGACACCTAAAATATCGTTTTATAGCATGTGTTAAGCCTGTATTTTAAAAACATTCTAGCACTGAGTAGGCATGTGCAGATTGCTCAAGGGACCCAAAAATATCGAATTTTCGGAGTTTTTAGCCTGAATTTGAGATATAAACGGGTACAGAAGATGAATGCACATATCGACTTTTTGCACCTAAAATATCGATTTTGAGCATGTTTTGGGTCTGTATCTTGAACATATTCTAGCAAGGAGTAGGCATGTACAGATCACTTCTGGGACCCAAAATTATCGAATTTTCGGGTGTTTTGAACCTGAATTTGGGATATAGACGGATACCGAAGATGCATGCACATATCGACTTTTTGCACCTAAAATATCGATTTTGAGCATGTTTTGGGCCTGTATTTTGAAAATACTCTAACACGGAGTAGGCATGTACACATTGCTTTTGGGACCCAAAAATATCGAATATTCGGGTGTTTTGAGTCTGAATTTGAGATATAAACGGGTACAGAAGATGCATGCACATATCGACTTTGGGCACCTAAAATATCGATTTTGAGCATGTTTTGGGCCTGTATTTTGAAAATACTCTAACACTGTGTAGGCATGTACAGATCGCTTCTGGGACACAAAAATATCGATTTTTTGGGTGTTTTGAGCCCGAATTTGAGATATAAACGGGTTCAGAAGATGCATGCACATATCGACTTTGGACACCTAAAATATCGTTTTATAGCATGTGTTAAGCCTGTATTTTAAAAACATTCTAGCACTGAGTAGGCATGTGCAGATTGCTCAAGGGACCCAAAAATATCGAATTTTCGGAGTTTTTAGCCTGAATTTGAGATATAAACGGGTACAGAAGATGCATGCACATATCGACTTTTTGCACTTAAAATATCGATTTTGAGCATGTTTTGGGTCTGTATCTTGAACATATTCTAGCAAGGAGTAGGCATGTACAGATCGCTTCTGGGACCCAAAATTATCGAATTTTCGGGTGTTTTGAACCTGAATTTGGGATATAACAGGGTACTGAGGATGCATGCACATATCGACTTTTTGCACCTAAAATATCGATTTTAAGCATGTTTTGGGTCTGTATCTTGAAAACATTCTAGCAAGGAGTAGGCATGTACAGGTCGCTTCTGGGATCCAAAAATACCGAATTTTATGGTGTTTTGAACCTGAATTTGGGATATAGACGGGTACAGAAGATGCATGCACATATTGACTTTGGGCACCTAAAATATCGATTTTCAGCATGTTTTGGGCCTGTAATTTGAAAATACTATAACGCAGTTTAGACATGTACAGATCGCTTCTGGGACACAAAAATATCGATTTTTTGGGTGTTTTGAGCCTGAATTTGAGATATAAACGGGTACAGAAGATGCATGCACATATCGACTTTTTGCACTTAAAATATCGATTTTGAGCATGTTTTGGGTCTGTATCTTGAAAATATTCTAGCAAGGAGTAGGCATGTACAGATAGCTTCTGGGACCCAAAATTATCGAATTTTCGGGTGTTTTAAACCTGAATTTGGGATATAGACGGATACAGAAGATGCTTGCACATATTGACTTTGGGCACCTAAAATATCGATTTTCAGAATGTTTTGGGCCTGTAATTTGAAAATACTATAACGCAGTTTAGACATGTACAGATCGCTTCTGGGACACAAAAATATCGATTTTTTGGGTGTTTTGAGCCTGAATTTGAGATATAAACGGGTACAGAAGATGCATGCACATATCGACTTTTTGCACTTAAAATATCGATTTTGAGCATGTTTTGGGTCTGTATCTTGAAAATATTCTAGCACTGAGTAGGCATGTACAGATCGCTTCGGGGACCCAAAAATATCGAATTTTCGGGGGTTTTGAGCCAGAATTTGGGATATAAACGGGTACAGAAGATGCATGCACATTTCGACATTTTGCACCTAAAATATCGATTTTGAGCATGTTTTGGGTCTGTATCTTGAAAACATTCTAGCAAGAAGTAGGCATGTACAGATTGCTTCTAGGACCCAAAAATATCGAATTTTCGAGTGTTTTGAACCTGAATTTGGGATATAGACGGGTACAGAAGATGCATACACATATTGACTTTGGGCACCTAAAATATAGATTTTGAGCATGTTTTGGGCCTGTATTTTGAAAATACATTAACACAGAGTAGGCATGTACAGATCGCTTCTACGACCCAAAAATATCGAATTTTCGAGTGTTTTGAACCTGAATTTGGGATATAGACGGGTACAGAAGATGCATACACATATTGACTTTGGGCAGCTAAAATATCGATTTTCTGCATGTTTTAGGCCTGTATTTTTAAAATACTCTAACACGGAGTAGAAACGTACAGATCGCTTCTGGAACCCAAATAAATCGAATTTTAGGGTATTCTGAGCCTGAATTTGAGATATGAACGGATACAGAAGATGCATGCACATATCGACTTTGGGCACCTAAAATATCGATTTTCAGCATGTTTTGGGCCTGTATTTTGAAAATACTATAGCACGGTGTAGACATGTACAGATCGCTTCAAGGACACAAAAATATCGAATTTTTGGGTGTTTTGAGCCTGAATTTGAGATATAAACGGGTACAGAAGATGCATGCACATATCGACTTTTTGCACCTAAAATATCGATTTTAAGCATGTTTTGGGTCTGTATCTTGAAAACATTCTAGGAAGGAGTAGGCATGTACAGGTCGCTTCTGTGACCCAAAAATACCGAATTTTCTGGTGTTTTGAACCAGAATTTGGGATATAGACGGGTACAGAAGATGCATACACATATTGACTTTGGGCACCCAAAATATAGATTTTCAGCATTTTTTTTGGCCTGTATTTTGAAAATACATTAACACGGAGTAGGCATGTACAGTTTGCTTCCGGGACCCAAAAATATCGACTTTTCGGGTGTTTTGAGCCTGAATTTGAGATATAAACGGGTACAGAAGATGCATGCACATATCGACTTTGGACACCTAAAATATCGATTTTGAGCATGTTTTGGGTCTGTATTTTAAAAATACTATAACACAGTGTAGACATGTACAGATGGCTTTTGGGACACAAAAATATCGATTTTTTGGGTACAGAAGATGCATGCACATATCGACTTTTCACACCTAAAATATCGATTTATAGCATGTTTTAAGCCTGTATTTTAAAAACATTCTAGCACTGAGTAGGCATGTGCAGATCGCTTAAGGGACCCAAAAATATCGAATTTTCGGTGTTTTGAGTCTGAATTTGAGATATAAACGGGTACAGAAGATGCATGCACATATCGGCTTTTTGCACCTTAAATATCGATTTTTAGAATGTTTTGGGTCTGTATTTTGAAAAAAATCTAGCAAGGAGTAGGCATGTACAGATCGCTTCTGGGACCCAAAATTATCGAATTTTCGGGTGTTTTGAACCTGAATTTGGGATATAGAAGGATACAGAAGATGCATGCACATATCGACTTTGGGCACCTAAAATATCGATTTTGAGCATGTTTTTGGCCTGTATTTTGAAAATACTCTAACACGGAGTAGGCATGTACGGATCGCTTCGGGAACGCAAAAATATCGAATTTTTGGGTGTTTTGAGCCTGAATTTGAGATATAAACGGGTACAGAAGATGCATGCACAATTCGACTTTTTGCACCTAAAATATCGATTTTGAGCATGTTTTGGGTCTGTATCTTGAAAACATTCTAGCAAGAAGTAGGCATGTACAGATTGCTTCTGGAACCCAAAAATATCAAATTTTCGAGTGTTTTGAACCTGAATTTGGGATATAGACGGGTACAGAAGATGCATACACATATTGACTTTGGGTAGCTAAAATATCGATTTTCTGCATGTTTTAGGCCTGTATTTTGAAAATACTCTAACACGGAGTATGCATGTACACATTGCTTTGGGTACCCAAAAATATCGAATATTCGTGTGTTTTGAGTCTGAATTTGAGATATAAACGGGTACAGAAGATGCATGCACATATCGACTTTGGCACCCAAAATATCGATTTTTAGTATGTTTTGGGCGTATAATTTGAAAATATTCTAGCACTGAGTAGGTATGTACAGATCGCTTCTGGGACCCAAAAATATCGAATTTTCGGGGGTTTTGAGCCTGAATTTGGGATATAACAGGGTACAGAGGATGCATGCACATATCGACTTTTTGCACCTAAAATATCGATTTTAAGCATGTTTTGGGTCTGTATCTTGAAAACATTCTAGCAAGGAGTAGGCATGTACAGGTCGCTTCTGGGACCCAAAAATACCGAATTTTCGAGTGTTTTGAACCTGAATTTGGGATATAGACGGGTACAGAAGATGCATACACATATTGACTTTGGGCACCTAAAATATAGATTTTGAGCATGTTTTGGGCCTGTATTTTGAAAATACATTAACACAGAGTAGGCATGTACAGATCGCTTCTACGACCCAAAAATATCGAATTTTCGAGTGTTTTGAACCTGAATTTGGGATATAGACGGGTACAGAAGATGCATACACATATTGACTTTGGGCAGCTAAAATATCGATTTTCTGCATGTTTTAGGCCTGTATTTTTAAAATACTCTAACACGGAGTAGAAACGTACAGATCGCTTCTGGAACCCAAATAAATCGAATTTTAGGGTATTCTGAGCCTGAATTTGAGATATGAACGGATACAGAAGATGCATGCACATATCGACTTTGGGCACCTAAAATATCGATTTTCAGCATGTTTTGGGCCTGTATTTTGAAAATACTATAGCACGGTGTAGACATGTACAGATCGCTTCAAGGACACAAAAATATCGAATTTTTGGGTGTTTTGAGCCTGAATTTGAGATATAAACGGGTACAGAAGATGCATGCACATATCGACTTTTTGCACCTAAAATATCGATTTTAAGCATGTTTTGGGTCTGTATCTTGAAAACATTCTAGGAAGGAGTAGGCATGTACAGGTCGCTTCTGTGACCCAAAAATACCGAATTTTCTGGTGTTTTGAACCAGAATTTGGGATATAGACGGGTACAGAAGATGCATACACATATTGACTTTGGGCACCCAAAATATAGATTTTCAGCATTTTTTTTGGCCTGTATTTTGAAAATACATTAACACGGAGTAGGCATGTACAGTTTGCTTCCGGGACCCAAAAATATCGACTTTTCGGGTGTTTTGAGCCTGAATTTGAGATATAAACGGGTACAGAAGATGCATGCACATATCGACTTTGGACACCTAAAATATCGATTTTGAGCATGTTTTGGGTCTGTATTTTAAAAATACTATAACACAGTGTAGACATGTACAGATGGCTTTTGGGACACAAAAATATCGATTTTTTGGGTACAGAAGATGCATGCACATATCGACTTTTCACACCTAAAATATCGATTTATAGCATGTTTTAAGCCTGTATTTTAAAAACATTCTAGCACTGAGTAGGCATGTGCAGATCGCTTAAGGGACCCAAAAATATCGAATTTTCGGAGTTTTGAGTCTGAATTTGAGATATAAACGGGTACAGAAGATGCATGCACATATCGGCTTTTTGCACCTTAAATATCGATTTTTAGAATGTTTTGGGTCTGTATTTTGAAAAAAATCTAGCAAGGAGTAGGCATGTACAGATCGCTTCTGGGACCCAAAATTATCGAATTTTCGGGTGTTTTGAACCTGAATTTGGGATATAGAAGGATACAGAAGATGCATGCACATATCGACTTTGGGCACCTAAAATATCGATTTTGAGCATGTTTTTGGCCTGTATTTTGAAAATACTCTAACACGGAGTAGGCATGTACGGATCGCTTCGGGAACGCAAAAATATCGAATTTTCGGGTGTTTTGAGCCTGAATTTGAGATATAAACGGGTACAGAAGATGCATGCACAATTCGACTTTTTGCACCTAAAATATCGATTTTGAGCATGTTTTGGGTCTGTATCTTGAAAACATTCTAGCAAGAAGTAGGCATGTACAGATTGCTTCTGGAACCCAAAAATATCAAATTTTCGAGTGTTTTGAACCTGAATTTGGGATATAGACGGGTACAGAAGATGCATACACATATTGACTTTGGGTAGCTAAAATATCGATTTTCTGCATGTTTTAGGCCTGTATTTTGAAAATACTCTAACACGGAGTATGCATGTACACATTGCTTTGGGTACCCAAAAATATCGAATATTCGTGTGTTTTGAGTCTGAATTTGAGATATAAACGGGTACAGAAGATGCATGCACATATCGACTTTGGCACCCAAAATATCGATTTTTAGTATGTTTTGGGCGTATAATTTGAAAATATTCTAGCACTGAGTAGGTATGTACAGATCGCTTCTGGGACCCAAAAATATCGAATTTTCGGGGGTTTTGAGCCTGAATTTGGGATATAACAGGGTACAGAGGATGCATGCACATATCGACTTTTTGCACCTAAAATATCGATTTTAAGCATGTTTTGGGTCTGTATCTTGAAAACATTCTAGCAAGGAGTAGGCATGTACAGGTCGCTTCTGGGACCCAAAAATACCGAATTTTCTGGTGTTTTGAACCTGAATTTGGGATATAGACGGGTACAGAAGATGCATACACATATTGACTTTGGCCACCTAAAATATAGATTTTCAGCATGTTTTTAACCTGTATTTTGAAAATACATTAACACGGAGTAGGCATGTACAGATCGCTTCTGGGACCCAAAAATATCGACTTTTCGGGTGTTTTGAGCCTGAATTTGAGATATAAACGGGTACAGAAGATGCATGCACATATCGACTTTTTGCACTTAAAATATCGATTTTGAGCATGTTTTGGGTCTGTATCTTGAAAATATTCTAGCAAGGAGTAGGCATGTACAGATAGCTTCTGGGACCCAAAATTATCGAATTTTCGGGTGTTTTGAACCTGAATTTGGGATATAGACGGATACAGAAGATGCATGCACATATCGACTTTGGGCACCTAAAATATCGATTTTGAGCATGTTTTGGGCCTGTATTATGAAAATACTATAGCACGGTGTAGGCATGTACAGATCGCTTCTGGGACCCCAAATTATCAAATTTTCGGGTGTTTTGAACCTGAATTTGGGATATAGACGGATACAGAAGATGCATGCACATATCGACTTTGGGCACCTAAAATATCGATTTTGAGCATGTTTTGGGCCAGTATTTTGAAAATACTCTAGCACGGTGTAGACATGTACAGATCGCTTCTGGGACACAAAAATATCGATTTTTTGGGTGTTTTGAGCCTGAATTTGATATATAAACGGGTACAGAAGATGCATGCACATATCGACTTTGGCACCAAAAATATCGATTTTTAGTATGTTTTGGGCGTATAATTTGAAAATATTCTAGCACTGAGTAGGCATGTACAGATCGCTTCGGGGACCCAAAAATATCGAATTTTCGGGGGTTTTGAGCCAGAATTTGGGATATAACAGGGTACAGAGGATGCATGCACATATCGACTTTTTGCACCTAAAATATCGATTTTAAGCATGTTTTGGGTCTGTATCTTGAAAACATTCTAGCAAAGAGTAGGCATGTACAGGTCGCTTCTGGTACCCAAAAATACCGAATTTTCTGGTGTTTTGAACCTGAATTTGGGATATAGACGGGTACAGAAGATGCATACATATATTGACTTTGGGCACCTAAAATATAAATTTTCAGCATGTTTTGGGCCTGTATTTTGAAAATACATTAACACGGAGTAGGCATGTACAGATCGCTTCTGGGACCCAAAAATATCGACTTTTCGGGTGTTTTGAGCCTGAATTTGAGATATAAAAGGGTACAGAAGATGCATGCACATATCGACTTTGGACACCTAAAATATCGATTTATAGCATGTTTTAAGCCTGTATTTTAAAAACATTCTAGCACTGAGTAGGCATGTGCAGATCGCTTAAGGGACCCAAAAATATCGAATTTTCGGAGTTTTGAGTCTGAATTTGAGATATAAACGGGTACAGAAGATGCATGCACATATCGGCTTTTTGCACATTAAATATCGATTTTTAGAATGTTTTTGGTCTGTTTTTTTGAAAAAATTCTAGCAAGAAGTAATCATGTACAGATCGCTTCTGGGACCCAAAAATATCGAATTTTCGGGTGTTTTGAACCTGAATTTGGGATATAGACGGGTACAGAAGATGCATACACATATTGACTTTGGGCAGCTAAATTATCGATTTTCAGCATGTTTTAGGCCTGTATTTTGAAAATACTCTAACACGGAGTATGCATGTACACATTGCTTTTGGGACCCAAAATTATCGAATATTCGGGTGTTTTGAGTCTGAATTTGAGATATAAACGGGTACAGAAGATGCATGCACATATCGACTTTGGGCACCTAAAATATCGATTTTGAGCATGTTTTGGGCCTGTATTTTGAAAATACTCTAACACTGTGTAGGCATGTACAGATCGATTCTGGGACACAAAAATATCGATTTTTTGGGTGTTTTGAGCCCGAATTTGAGATATAAACGGGTTCAGAAGATGCATGCACATATCGACTTTGGACACCTAAAATATCGTTTTATAGCATGTGTTAAGCCTGTATTTTAAAAACATTCTAGCACTGAGTAGGCATGTGCAGATTGCTCAAGGGACCCAAAAATATCGAATTTTCGGAGTTTTTAGCCTGAATTTGAGATATAAACGGGTACAGAAGATGCATGCACATATCGACTTTTTGCACTTAAAATATCGATTTTTAGAATGTTTTGGGTCTGTATTTTGAAAAAAATCTAGCAAGGAGTAGGCATGTACAGATCGCTTCTGGGACCCAAAATTATCGAATTTTCGGGTGTTTTGAACCTGAATTTGGGATATAGAAGGATACAGAAGATGCATGCACATATCGACTTTGGGCACCTAAAATATCGATTTTGAGCATGTTTTTGGCCTGTATCTTGAAAACATTCTAGCAAGGAGTAGGCATGTACAGGTCGCTTCTGGGACCCAAAAATACCGAATTTTATGGTGTTTTGAACCTGAATTTGGGATATAGAAGGATACAGAAGATGCATGCACATATCGACTTTGGGCACCTAAAATATCGATTTTGAGCATGTTTTTGGCCTGTATTTTGAAAATACTCTAACACGGAGTAGGCATGTACGGATCGCTTCGGGAACGCAAAAATATCGAATTTTCGGGTGTTTTGAGCCTGAATTTGAGATATAAACGGGTACAGAAGATGCATGCACATATCGACTTTTTGCACTTAAAATATCGATTTTGAGCATGTTTTGGGTCTGTATCTTGAAAATATTCTAGCAAGGAGTAGGCATGTACAGATAGCTTCTGGGACCCAAAATTATCGAATTTTCGGGTGTTTTAAACCTGAATTTGGGATATAGACGGATACAGAAGATGCTTGCACATATTGACTTTGGGCACCTAAAATATCGATTTTCAGCATGTTTTGGGCCTGTAATTTGAAAATACTATAACGCAGTTTAGACATGTACAGATCGCTTCTGGGACACAAAAATATCGATTTTTTGGGTGTTTTGAGCCTGAATTTGAGATATAAACGGGTACAGAAGATGCATGCACATATCGACTTTTTGCACTTAAAATATCGATTTTGAGCATGTTTTGGGTCTGTATCTTGAAAATATTCTAGCAAGGAGTAGGCATGTACAGATAGCTTCTGGGACCCAAAATTATCGAATTTTCGGGTGTTTTGAACCTGAATTTGGGATATAGACGGATACAGAAGATGCATGCACATATCGACTTTGGGCACCTAAAATATCGATTTTCAGCATGTTTTGGGCCTGTATTTTGAAAATACTATAGCACGGTGTAGACATGTACAGATCGCTTCAAGGACACAAAAATATCGAATTTTTGGGTGTTTTGAGCCTGAATTTGAGATATAAACGGGTACAGAAGATGCATGCACATATCGACTTTTTGCACCTAAAATATCGATTTTAAGCATGTTTTGGGTCTGTATCTTGAAAACATTCTAGGAAGGAGTAGGCATGTACAGGTCGCTTCTGTGACCCAAAAATACCGAATTTTCTGGTGTTTTGAACCAGAATTTGGGATATAGACGGGTACAGAAGATGCATACACATATTGACTTTGGGCACCCAAAATATAGATTTTCAGCATTTTTTTTGGCCTGTATTTTGAAAATACATTAACACGGAGTAGGCATGTACAGTTTGCTTCCGGGACCCAAAAATATCGACTTTTCGGGTGTTTTGAGCCTGAATTTGAGATATAAACGGGTACAGAAGATGCATGCACATATCGACTTTGGACACCTAAAATATCGATTTTGAGCATGTTTTGGGTCTGTATTTTAAAAATACTATAACACAGTGTAGACATGTACAGATGGCTCTTGGGACACAAAAATATCGATTTTTTGGGTACAGAAGATGCATGCACATATCGACTTTTCACACCTAAAATATCGATTTATAGCATGTTTTAAGCCTGTATTTTAAAAACATTCTAGCACTGAGTAGGCATGTGCAGATCGCTTAAGGGACCCAAAAATATCGAATTTTCGGAGTTTTGAGTCTGAATTTGAGATATAAACGGGTACAGAAGATGCATGCACATATCGGCTTTTTGCACCTTAAATATCGATTTTTAGAATGTTTTGGGTCTGTATTTTGAAAAAAATCTAGCAAGGAGTAGGCATGTACAGATCGCTTCTGGGACCCAAAATTATCGAATTTTCGGGTGTTTTGAACCTGAATTTGGGATATAACAGGGTACAGAGGATGCATGCACATATCGACTTTTTGCACCTAAAATATCGATTTTAAGCATGTTTTGGGTCTGTATCTTGAAAACATTCTAGCAAGGAGTAGGCATGTACAGGTCGCTTCTGGGACCCAAAAATACCGAATTTTATGGTGTTTTGAACCTGAATTTGGGATATAGAAGGATACAGAAGATGCATGCACATATCGACTTTGGGCACCTAAAATATCGATTTTGAGCATGTTTTTGGCCTGTATTTTGAAAATACTCTAACACGGAGTAGGCATGTACGGATCGCTTCGGGAACGCAAAAATATCGAATTTTCGGGTGTTTTGAGCCTGAATTTGAGATATAAACGGGTACAGAAGATGCATGCACATATCGACTTTTTGCACTTAAAATATCGATTTTGAGCATGTTTTGGGTCTGTATCTTGAAAATATTCTAGCAAGGAGTAGGCATGTACAGATAGCTTCTGGGACCCAAAATTATCGAATTTTCGGGTGTTTTAAACCTGAATTTGGGATATAGACGGATACAGAAGATGCTTGCACATATTGACTTTGGGCACCTAAAATATCGATTTTCAGCATGTTTTGGGCCTGTAATTTGAAAATACTATAACGCAGTTTAGACATGTACAGATCGCTTCTGGGACACAAAAATATCGATTTTTTGGGTGTTTTGAGCCTGAATTTGAGATATAAACGGGTACAGAAGATGCATGCACATATCGACTTTTTGCACTTAAAATATCGATTTTGAGCATGTTTTGGGTCTGTATCTTGAAAATATTCTAGCAAGGAGTAGGCATGTACAGATAGCTTCTGGGACCCAAAATTATCGAATTTTCGGGTGTTTTGAACCTGAATTTGGGATATAGACGGATACAGAAGATGCATGCACATATCGACTTTGGGCACCTAAAATATCGATTTTGAGCATGTTTTGGGCCTGTATTTTGAAAATACTATAGCACGGTGTAGACATGTACAGATCGCTTCTGGGACACAAAAATATCGATTTTTTTGGGTGTTTTGAGCCTGAATTTGATATATAAACGGGTACAGAAGATGCATGCACATATCGACTTTAGCACCAAGAATATCGATTTTTAGTATGTTTTGGGGGTATAATTTGAAAATATTCTAGCACTGAGTAGGCATGTACAGATCGCTTCGGGGACCCAAAAATATCGAATTTTCGGGGGTTTTGAGCCAGAATTTGGGATATAAACGGGTACAGAAGATGCATGCACATTTCGACATTTTGCACCTAAAATATCGATTTTGAGCATGTTTTGGGTCTGTATCTTGAAAACATTCTAGCAAGAAGTAGGCATGTACAGATTGCTTCTAGGACCCAAAAATATCGAATTTTCGAGTGTTTTGAACCTGAATTTGGGATATAGACGGGTACATAAGATGCATACACATATTGACTTTGGGCACCTAAAATATAGATTTTGAGCATGTTTTGGGCCTGTATTTTGAAAATACATTAACACAGAGTAGGCATGTACAGATCGCTTCTACGACCCAAAAATATCGAATTTTCGAGTGTTTTGAACCTGAATTTGGGATATAGACGGGTACAGAAGATGCATACACATATTGACTTTGGGCAGCTAAAATATCGATTTTCTGCATGTTTTAGGCCTGTATTTTTAAAATACTCTAACACGGAGTAGAAACGTACAGATCGCTTCTGGAACCCAAATAAATCGAATTTTAGGGTATTCTGAGCCTGAATTTGAGATATGAACGGATACAGAAGATGCATGCACATATCGACTTTGGGCACCTAAAATATCGATTTTCAGCATGTTTTGGGCCTGTATTTTGAAAATACTATAGCACGGTGTAGACATGTACAGATCGCTTCAAGGACACAAAAATATCGAATTTTTGGGTGTTTTGAGCCTGAATTTGAGATATAAACGGGTACAGAAGATGCATGCACATATCGACTTTTTGCACCTAAAATATCGATTTTAAGCATGTTTTGGGTCTGTATCTTGAAAACATTCTAGGAAGGAGTAGGCATGTACAGGTCGCTTCTGTGACCCAAAAATACCGAATTTTCTGGTGTTTTGAACCAGAATTTGGGATATAGACGGGTACAGAAGATGCATACACATATTGACTTTGGGCACCCAAAATATAGATTTTCAGCATTTTTTTTGGCCTGTATTTTGAAAATACATTAACACGGAGTAGGCATGTACAGTTTGCTTCCGGGACCCAAAAATATCGACTTTTCGGGTGTTTTGAGCCTGAATTTGAGATATAAACGGGTACAGAAGATGCATGCACATATCGACTTTGGACACCTAAAATATCGATTTTGAGCATGTTTTGGGTCTGTATTTTAAAAATACTATAACACAGTGTAGACATGTACAGATGGCTCTTGGGACACAAAAATATCGATTTTTTGGGTACAGAAGATGCATGCACATATCGACTTTTCACACCTAAAATATCGATTTATAGCATGTTTTAAGCCTGTATTTTAAAAACATTCTAGCACTGAGTAGGCATGTGCAGATCGCTTAAGGGACCCAAAAATATCGAATTTTCGGAGTTTTGAGTCTGAATTTGAGATATAAACGGGTACAGAAGATGCATGCACATATCGGCTTTTTGCACCTTAAATATCGATTTTTAGAATGTTTTGGGTCTGTATTTTGAAAAAAATCTAGCAAGGAGTAGGCATGTACAGATCGCTTCTGGGACCCAAAATTATCGAATTTTCGGGTGTTTTGAACCTGAATTTGGGATATAGAAGGATACAGAAGATGCATGCACATATCGACTTTGGGCACCTAAAATATCGATTTTGAGCATGTTTTTGGCCTGTATTTTGAAAATACTCTAACACGGAGTAGGCATGTACGGATCGCTTCGGGAACGCAAAAATATCGAATTTTCGGGTGTTTTGAGCCTGAATTTGAGATATAAACGGGTACAGAAGATGCATGCACAATTCGACTTTTTGCACCTAAAATATCGATTTTGAGCATGTTTTGGGTCTGTATCTTGAAAACATTCTAGCAAGAAGTAGGCATGTACAGATTGCTTCTGGGACCCAAAAATATCAAATTTTCGAGTGTTTTGAACCTGAATTTGGGATATAGACGGGTACAGAAGATGCATACACATATTGACTTTGGGCAGCTAAAATATCGATTTTCTGCATGTTTTAGGCCTGTATTTTGAAAATACTCTAACACGGAGTATGCATGTACACATTGCTTTGGGTACCCAAAAATATCGAATATTCGTGTGTTTTGAGTCTGAATTTGAGATATAAACGGGTACAGAAGATGCATGCACATATCGACTTTGGCACCCAAAATATCGATTTTTAGTATGTTTTTGGCGTATAATTTGAAAATATTCTAGCACTGAGTAGGTATGTACAGATCGCTTCTGGGACCCAAAAATATCGAATTTTTGGGGGTTTTGAGCCTGAATTTGGGATATAACAGGGTACAGAGGATGCATGCACATATCGACTTTTTGCACCTAAAATATCGATTTTAAGCATGTTTTGGGTCTGTATCTTGAAAACATTCTAGCAAGGAGTAGGCATGTACAGGTCGCTTCTGGGACCCAAAAATACCGAATTTTCTGGTGTTTTGAACCTGAATTTGGGATATAGACGGGTACAGAAGATGCATACACATATTGACTTTGGCCACCTAAAATATAGATTTTCAGCATGTTTTTAACCTGTATTTTGAAAATACATTAACACGGAGTAGGCATGTACAGATCGCTTCTGGGACCCAAAAATATCGACTTTTCGGGTGTTTTGAGCCTGAATTTGAGATATAAACGGGTACAGAAGATGCATGCACATATCGACTTTTTGCACTTAAAATATCGATTTTGAGCATGTTTTGGGTCTGTATCTTGAAAATATTCTAGCAAGGAGTAGGCATGTACAGATAGCTTCTGGGACCCAAAATTATCGATTTTTCGGGTGTTTTGAACCTGAATTTGGGATATAGACGGATACAGAAGATGCATGCACATATCGACTTTGGGCACCTAAAATATCGATTTTGAGCATGTTTTGGGCCTGTATTATGAAAATACTATAGCACGGTGTAGGCATGTACAGATCGCTTCTGGGACCCCAAATTATCAAATTTTCGGGTGTTTTGAACCTGAATTTGGGATATAGACGGATACAGAAGATGCATGCACATATCGACTTTGGGCACCTAAAATATCGATTTTGAGCATGTTTTGGGCCAGTATTTTGAAAATACTCTAGCACGGTGTAGACATGTACAGATCGCTTCTGGGACACAAAAATATCGATTTTTTGGGTGTTTTGAGCCTGAATTTGATATATAAACGGGTACAGAAGATGCATGCACATATCGACTTTGGCACCAAAAATATCGATTTTTAGTATGTTTTGGGCGTATAATTTGAAAATATTCTAGCACTGAGTAGGCATGTACAGATCGCTTCGGGGACCCAAAAATATCGAATTTTCGGGGGTTTTGAGCCAGAATTTGGGATATAACAGGGTACAGAGGATGCATGCACATATCGACTTTTTGCACCTAAAATATCGATTTTAAGCATGTTTTGGGTCTGTATCTTGAAAACATTCTAGCAAAGAGTAGGCATGTACAGGTCGCTTCTGGTACCCAAAAATACCGAATTTTCTGGTGTTTTGAACCTGAATTTGGGATATAGACGGGTACAGAAGATGCATACATATATTGACTTTGGGCACCTAAAATATAAATTTTCAGCATGTTTTGGGCCTGTATTTTGAAAA
This sequence comes from Petrolisthes cinctipes, assembly GCA_033782935.1. Classification (NCBI taxonomy): domain Eukaryota; kingdom Metazoa; phylum Arthropoda; class Malacostraca; order Decapoda; family Porcellanidae; genus Petrolisthes; species Petrolisthes cinctipes. The sequence goes on along the minus strand of JAWQEG010000043.1, from coordinate 7,193,363 downwards.
TACATTAACACGGAGTAGGCATGTACAGATCGCTTCTGGGACCCAAAAATATCGACTTTTCGGGTGTTTTGAGCCTGAATTTGAGATATAAAAGGGTACAGAAGATGCATGCACATATCGACTTTGGACACCTAAAATATCGATTTATAGCATGTTTTAAGCCTGTATTTTAAAAACATTCTAGCACTGAGTAGGCATGTGCAGATCGCTTAAGGGACCCAAAAATATCGAATTTTCGGAGTTTTGAGTCTGAATTTGAGATATAAACGGGTACAGAAGATGCATGCACATATCGGCTTTTTGCACATTAAATATCGATTTTTAGAATGTTTTTGGTCTGTTTTTTTGAAAAAATTCTAGCAAGAAGTAATCATGTACAGATCGCTTCTGGGACCCAAAAATATCGAATTTTCGGGTGTTTTGAACCTGAATTTGGGATATAGACGGATACAGAAGATGCATGCACATATCGACTTTGGGCACCTAAAATATCGATTTTGAGCATGTTTTGGGCCTGTATTTTGAAAATACTCTAACACGGAGTAGGCATGTACAGATCGCTTCGGGGACCCAAAAATATAGAATTTTCGGGTGTTTTGAGCCTGAATTTGAGATATAAACGGGTACAGAAGATGCATGCACATTTCGACTTTTTGCACCTAAAATATCGATTTTGAGAATGTTTTGGGTCTGTATCTTGAAAACATTCTAGCAAGAGGTAGGCATGTACAGATTGCTTCTGGGACCCAAAAATATCGAATTTTCGAGTGTTTTGAACCTGAATTTGGGATATAGACGGGTACAGAAGATGCATACACATATTGACTTTGGGCAGCTAAATTATCGATTTTCAGCATGTTTTAGGCCTGTATTTTGAAAATACTCTAACACGGAGTATGCATGTACACATTGCTTTTGGGACCCAAAATTATCGAATATTCGGGTGTTTTGAGTCTGAATTTGAGATATAAACGGGTACAGAAGATGCATGCACATATCGACTTTGGGCACCTAAAATATCGATTTTGAGCATGTTTTGGGCCTGTATTTTGAAAATACTCTAACACTGTGTAGGCATGTACAGATCGATTCTGGGACACAAAAATATCGATTTTTTGGGTGTTTTGAGCCCGAATTTGAGATATAAACGGGTTCAGAAGATGCATGCACATATCGACTTTGGACACCTAAAATATCGTTTTATAGCATGTGTTAAGCCTGTATTTTAAAAACATTCTAGCACTGAGTAGGCATGTGCAGATCGCTCAAGGGACCCAAAAATATCGAATTTTCGGAGTTTTTAGCCTGAATTTGAGATATAAACGGGTACAGAAGATGCATGCACATATCGACTTTTTGCACTTAAAATATCGATTTTGAGCATGTTTTGGGTCTGTATCTTGAACATATTCTAGCAAGGAGTAGGCATGTACAGATCGCTTCTGGGACCCAAAATTATCGAATTTTCGGGTGTTTTGAACCTGAATTTGGGATATAACAGGGTACAGAGGATGCATGCACATATCGACTTTTTGCACCTAAAATATCGATTTTGAGCATGTTTTGGGTCTGTATCTTGAAAACATTCTAGCAAGGAGTAGGCATGTACAGGTCGCTTCTGGGACCCAAAAATACCGAATTTTATGGTGTTTTGAACCTGAATTTGGGATATAGACGGGTACAGCAGATGCATGCACATATTGACTTTGGTCACCTAAAATATCGATTTTCTGCATGTTTTGGGCCTGTATTTTGAAAATACTATAACGCAGTTTAGACTTGTACAGATCGCTTCTGGGACACAAAAATATCGAATTTTTGGGTGTTTTGAGCCTGAATTTGAGATATAAACGGGTACAGAAGATGCATGCACATATCGACTTTTTGCACTTAAAATATCGATTTTGAGCATGTTTTGGGTCTGTATCTTGAAAATATTCTAGCAAGGAGTAGGCATGTACAGATCGCTACTGGGACCCAAAATTATCGAATTTTCGGGTGTTTTGAACCTGAATTTGGGATATAGACGGATACAGAAGATGCATGCACATATCGACTTTGGGCACCTAAAATATCGATTTTGAGCATGTTTTGGGCCTGTATTTTGAAAATACTATAGCACAGTGTAGGCATGTACAGATCGCTTCTGGGACCCAAAATTATCGAATTTTCGGAGTTTTTAGCCTGAATTTGAGATATAAACGGGTACAGAAGATGCATGCACATATCGACTTTTTGCACTTAAAATATCGATTTTGAGCATGTTTTGGGTCTGTATCTTGAACATATTCTAGCAAGGAGTAGGCATGTACAGATCACTTCTGGGACCCAAAATTATCGAATTTTCGGGTGTTTTGAACCTGAATTTGGGATATAGACGGATACAGAAGATGCATGCACATATCGACTTTGGGCACCTAAAATATCGATTTTGAGCATGTTTTGGGCCTGTATTTTGAAAATACTCTAACACGGAGTAGGCATGTACACATTGCTTTTGGGACCCAAAAATATCGAATATTCGGGTGTTTTGAGTCTGAATTTGAGATATAAACGGGTACAGAAGATGCATGCACATATCGACTTTGGGCGACCCTAAAATATCGATTTTGAGCATGTTTTGGGCCTGTATTTTGAAAATACTCTAACACTGTGTAGGCATGTACAGATTGCTTCTGGGACACAAAAATATCGATTTTTTGGGTGTTTTGAGCCTGAATTTGATATATAAACGGGTACAGAAGATGCATGCACATATCGACTTTGGCACCAAAAATATCGATTTTTAGTATGTTTTGGGCGTATAATTTGAAAATATTCTAGCACTGAGTAGGCATGTACAGATCGCTTCGGGGACCCAAAAATATCGAATTTTCGGGGGTTTTGAGCCAGAATTTGGGATATAACAGGGTACAGAGGATGCATGCACATATCGACTTTTTGCACCTAAAATATCGATTTTAAGCATGTTTTGGGTCTGTATCTTGAAAACATTCTAGCAAAGAGTAGGCATGTACAGGTCGCTTCTGGTACCCAAAAATACCGAATTTTCTGGTGTTTTGAACCTGAATTTGGGATATAGACGGGTACAGAAGATGCATACATATATTGACTTTGGGCACCTAAAATATAAATTTTCAGCATGTTTTGGGCCTGTATTTTGAAAATACATTAACACGGAGTAGGCATGTACAGATCGCTTCTGGGACCCAAAAATATCGACTTTTCGGGTGTTTTGAGCCTGAATTTGAGATATAAAAGGGTACAGAAGATGCATGCACATATCGACTTTGGACACCTAAAATATCGATTTATAGCATGTTTTAAGCCTGTATTTTAAAAACATTCTAGCACTGAGTAGGCATGTGCAGATCGCTTAAGGGACCCAAAAATATCGAATTTTCGGAGTTTTGAGTCTGAATTTGAGATATAAACGGGTACAGAAGATGCATGCACATATCGGCTTTTTGCACATTAAATATCGATTTTTAGAATGTTTTTGGTCTGTTTTTTTGAAAAAATTCTAGCAAGAAGTAATCATGTACAGATCGCTTCTGGGACCCAAAAATATCGAATTTTCGGGTGTTTTGAACCTGAATTTGGGATATAGACGGATACAGAAGATGCATGCACATATCGACTTTGGGCACCTAAAATATCGATTTTGAGCATGTTTTGGGCCTGTATTTTGAAAATACTCTAACACGGAGTAGGCATGTACAGATCGCTTCGGGGACCCAAAAATATAGAATTTTCGGGTGTTTTGAGCCTGAATTTGAGATATAAACGGGTACAGAAGATGCATGCACATTTCGACTTTTTGCACCTAAAATATCGATTTTGAGAATGTTTTGGGTCTGTATCTTGAAAACATTCTAGCAAGAAGTAGGCATGTACAGATTGCTTCTGGGACCCAAAAATATCGAATTTTCGAGTGTTTTGAACCTGAATTTGGGATATAGACGGGTACAGAAGATGCATACACATATTGACTTTGGGCAGCTAAATTATCGATTTTCAGCATGTTTTAGGCCTGTATTTTGAAAATACTCTAACACGGAGTATGCATGTACACATTGCTTTTGGGACCCAAAATTATCGAATATTCGGGTGTTTTGAGTCTGAATTTGAGATATAAACGGGTACAGAAGATGCATGCACATATCGACTTTGGGCACCTAAAATATCGATTTTGAGCATGTTTTGGGCCTGTATTTTGAAAATACTCTAACACTGTGTAGGCATGTACAGATCGATTCTGGGACACAAAAATATCGATTTTTTGGGTGTTTTGAGCCCGAATTTGAGATATAAACGGGTTCAGAAGATGCATGCACATATCGACTTTGGACACCTAAAATATCGTTTTATAGCATGTGTTAAGCCTGTATTTTAAAAACATTCTAGCACTGAGTAGGCATGTGCAGATTGCTCAAGGGACCCAAAAATATCGAATTTTCGGAGTTTTTAGCCTGAATTTGAGATATAAACGGGTACAGAAGATGCATGCACATATCGACTTTTTGCACTTAAAATATCGATTTTGAGCATGTTTTGGGTCTGTATCTTGAACATATTCTAGCAAGGAGTAGGCATGTACAGATCGCTTCTGGGACCCAAAATTATCGAATTTTCGGGTGTTTTGAACCTGAATTTGGGATATAACAGGGTACAGAGGATGCATGCACATATCGACTTTTTGCACCTAAAATATCGATTTTAAGCATGTTTTGGGTCTGTATCTTGAAAACATTCTAGCAAGGAGTAGGCATGTACAGGTCGCTTCTGGGACCCAAAAATACCGAATTTTATGGTGTTTTGAACCTGAATTTGGGATATAGACGGGTACAGAAGATGCATGCACATATTGACTTTGGTCACCTAAAATATCGATTTTCAGAATGTTTTGTTCCTGTATTTTGAAAATACTATAACGCAGTTTAGACTTGTACAGATCGCTTCTGGGACACAAAAATATCGAATTTTTGGGTGTTTTGAGCCTGAATTTGAGATATAAACGGGTACAGAAGATGCATGCAAATATCGACTTTTTGCACTTAAAATATCGATTTTGAGCATGTTTTGGGTCTGTATCTTGAAAATATTCTAGCAAGGAGTAGGCATGTACAGATCGCTACTGGGACCCAAAATTATCGAATTTTCGGGTGTTTTGAACCTGAATTTGGGATATAGACGGATACAGAAGATGCATGCACATATCGACTTTGGGCACCTAAAATATCGATTTTGAGCATGTTTTGGGTCTGTATTTTGAAAATACTATAGCACAGTGTAGGCATGTACAGATCGCTTCTGGGACCCAAAATTATCGAATTTTCGGAGTTTTTAGCCTGAATTTGAGATATAAACGGGTACAGAAGATGCATGCACATATCGACTTTTTGCACTTAAAATATCGATTTTGAGCATGTTTTGGGTCTGTATCTTGAACATATTCTAGCAAGGAGTAGGCATGTACAGATCACTTCTGGGACCCAAAATTATCGAATTTTCGGGTGTTTTGAACCTGAATTTGGGATATAGACGGATACAGAAGATGCATGCACATATCGACTTTGGGCACCTAAAATATCGATTTTGAGCATGTTTTGGGCCTGTATTTTGAAAATACTCTAACACGGAGTAGGCATGTACACATTGCTTTTGGGACCCAAAAATATCGAATATTCGGGTGTTTTGAGTCTGAATTTGAGATATAAACGTTTACAGAAGATGCATGCACATATCGACTTTGGGCGACCCTAAAATATCGATTTTGAGCATGTTTTGGGCCTGTATTTTGAAAATACTCTAACACTGTGTAGGCATGTACAGATCGCTTCTGGGACACAAAAATATCGATTTTTTGGGTGTTTTGAGCCCGAATTTGAGATATAAACGGGTTCAGAAGATGCATGCACATATCGACTTTGGACACCTAAAATATCGTTTTATAGCATGTGTTAAGCCTGTATTTTAAAAACATTCTAGCACTGAGTAGGCATGTGCAGATTGCTCAAGGGACCCAAAAATATAGAATTTTCGGAGTTTTTAGCCTGAATTTGAGATATAAACGGGTACAGAAGATGCATGCACATATCGACTTTTTGCACTTAAAATATCGATTTTGAGCATGTTTTGGGTCTGTATCTTGAACATATTCTAGCAAGGAGTAGGCATGTACAGATCACTTCTGGGACCCAAAATTATCGAATTTTCGGGTGTTTTGAACCTTAATTTGGGATATAGACGGATACAGAAGATGCATGCACATATCGACTTTGGGCACCTAAAATATCGATTTTGAGCATGTTTTGGGCCTGTATTTTGAAAATACTCTAACACGGAGTAGGCATGTACACATTGCTTTTGGGACCCAAAAATATCGAATATTCGGGTGTTTTGAGTCTGAATTTGAGATATAAACGGGTACAGAAGATGCATGCACATATCGACTTTGGGCACCTAAAATATCGATTTTGAGCATGTTTTGGGCCTGTATTTTGAAAATACTCTAACACTGTGTAGGCATGTACAGATCGCTTCTGGGACACAAAAATATCGATTTTTTGGGTGTTTTGAGCCCGAATTTGAGATATAAACGGGTTCAGAAGATGCATGCACATATCGACTTTGGACACCTAAAATATCGTTTTATAGCATGTGTTAAGCCTGTATTTTAGAAACATTCTAGCACTGAGTAGGCATGTGCAGATTGCTCAAGGGACCCAAAAATATCGAATTTTCGGAGTTTTAGCCTGAATTTGAGATATAAACGGGTACAGAAGATGCATGCACATATCGACTTTTTGCACTTAAAATATCGATTTTGAGCATGTTTTGGGTCTATATCTTGAACATATTCTAGCAAGGAGTAGGCATGTACAGATCGCTTCTGGGACCCAAAATTATCGAATTTTCGGGTGTTTTGAACCTGAATTTGGGATATAACAGGGTACAGAGGATGCATGCACATATCGACTTTTTGCACCTAAAATATCGATTTTAAGCATGTTTTGGGTCTGTATCTTGAAAACATTCTAGCAAGGAGTAGGCATGTACAGGTCGCTTCTGGGACCCAAAAATACCGAATTTTCTGGTGTTTTGAACCTGAATTTGGGATATAGACGGGTACAGAAGATGCATGCACATATTGACTTTGGTCACCTAAAATATCGATTTTCAGCATGTTTTGGGCCTGTATTTTGAAAATACTATAACGCAGTTTAGACTTGTACAGATCGCTTCTGGGACACAAAAATATCGAATTTTTGGGTGTTTTGAGCCTGAATTTGAGATATAAACGGGTACAGAAGATGCATGCACATATCGACTTTTTGCACTTAAAATATCGATTTTGAGCATGTTTTGGGTCTGTATCTTGAAAATATTCTAGCAAGGAGTAGGCATGTACAGATCGCTTCTGGGACCCAAAATTATCGAATTTTCGGGTGTTTTGAACCTGAATTTGGGATATAGACGGATACAGAAGATGCATGCACATATCGACTTTGGGCACCTAAAATATCGATTTTGAGCATGTTTTGGGCCTGTATTTTGAAAATACTCTAACACGGAGTAGGCATGTACACATTGCTTTTGGGACCCAAAAATATCGAATATTCGGGTGTTTTGAGTCTGAATTTGAGATATAAACGGGTACAGAAGATGCATGCACATATCGACTTTGGGCACCTAAAATATCGATTTTGAGCATGTTTTGGGCCTGTAATTTGAAAATACTCTAACACTGTGTAGGCATGTACAGATCGCTTCTGGGACACAAAAATATCGATTTTTTGGGTGTTTTGAGCCCGAATTTGAGATATAAACGGGTTCAGAAGATGCATGCACATATCGACTTTGGACACCTAAAATATCGTTTTATAGCATGTGTTAAGCCTGTATTTTAAAAACATTCTAGCACTGAGTAGGCATGTGCAGATTGCTCAAGGGACCCAAAAATATCGAATTTTCGGAGTTTTAGCCTGAATTTGAGATATAAACGGGTACAGAAGATGCATGCACATATCGACTTTTTGCACTTAAAATATCGATTTTGAGCATGTTTTGGGTCTATATCTTGAACATATTCTAGCAAGGAGTATGCATGTACAGATCGCTTCTGGGACCCAAAATTATCGAATTTTCGGGTGTTTTGAACCTGAATTTGGGATATAACAGGGTACAGAGGATGCATGCACATATCGACTTTTTGCACCTAAAATATCGATTTTAAGCATGTTTTGGGTCTGTATCTTGAAAACATTCTAGCAAGGAGTAGGCATGTACAGGTCGCTTCTGGGACCCAAAAATACCGAATTTTCTGGTGTTTTGAACCTGAATTTGGGATATAGACGGGTACAGAAGATGCATGCACATATTGACTTTGGGCACCTAAAATATCGATTTTCAGCATGTTTTGGGCCTGTAATTTGAAAATACTATAACGCAGTTTAGTCATGTACAGATCGCTTCTGGGACACAAAAATATCGAATTTTCGGGTGTTTTGAACCTGAATTTGGGATATAGACGGATACAGAAGATGCATGCACATATCGACTTTGGGCACCTAAAATATCGATTTTGAGCATGTTTTGGGCCTGTATTTTGAAAATACTATAGCACGGTGTAGACATGTACAGATCGCTTCTGGGACACAAAAATATCGATTTTTTGGGCGTTTTGAGCCTGAATTTGATATATAAACGGGTACAGAAGATGCATGCACATATCGACTTTGGCACCAAAAATATCGATTTTTAGTATGTTTTGGGCGTATAATTTGAAAATATTCTAGCACTGAGTAGGCATGTAGAGATCGCTTCGGCGACCCAAAAATATCGAATTTTCGGGGGTTTTGAGCCAGAATTTGGGATATAACAGGGTACAGAGGATGCATGCACATATCGACTTTTTGCACCTAAAATATCGATTTTAAGCATGTTTTGGGTCTGTATCTTGAAAACATTCTAGCAAAGAGTAGGCATGTACAGGTCGCTTCTGGGACCCAAAAATACCGAATTTTCTGGTGTTTTGAACCTGAATTTGGGATATAGACGGGTACAGAAGATGCATACACATATTGACTTTGGGCACCTAAAATATCGATTTTGAGCATGTTTTGGGCCTGTATTTTGAAAATACTCTAACACGGAGTAGGCATATACAGATCGCTTCGGGGACCCAAAAATATAGAATTTTCGGGTGTTTTGAGCCTGAATTTGAGATATAAACGGGTACAGAAGATGCATGCACATATCGACTTTGGACACCTAAAATATCGATTTTGAGCATGTTTTGGGCCTGTATTTTAAAAATACTATAACACAGTTGTTACACGATTGTATTGTTAGTTTGGCTTTCCAGGTTAGCTATAAAGCTTCATATGCAATATGAAACCTGAAGGAAGCAATGCCTTTATTTTTATTATTTGTTTGGCCATGTACCTTGTAATGTAATAAAAGAGAGAGACTACTTGACTTGCCATTACCCCAAGTGAAGAGAACATCTTCACTAACATCTTGACTACCCCTGTTTCACAGCGTTTTTACATCACGACGTAACAAAATGGCGACCTCGCCAGGATGGTAGTCAAGATGTCGGGGTAATATGCAGTCAGTAGTTTGTTGTCTCTCTCTTCGTTCTTTGTAGTTTTGTTGTCTCTCTCTTCGTTCTTTGTGTTCCCTTTGATGCCAATAGTGTCATCCCTACAAAAGGAGCCAGATCTTTTCAACTACCTTGGACATTGACCGCATGATCAAGGATGTCGAAATGTTTGCTGATGAAGATCAATTGACTGGAAGAAAATGCTGATGTTGAAGCAGAGGGATACAACACTATCCTTGCCTGGAAGACCCTGTAGGGGACGAGCTGTGTATAAGACTCGTAGTTCTCCTCATGTCACGTAACAATGCTCCCTGGGTACATATGGGTTAAAATAGCATTGGCGGACGAATAGGAATGATATGTGTCAGCGCTTGCCTACTTGACAGCTTGGACTGGGAACAGTGACCTTCCTTGATGCTGTGGAGTGTATACCAGTTCCCAGGACCACAAGAGGGTGAAGATAAAACCCTGTCCCTGAGGTTCCAGTGCCGTGTTTCCTAGCCCAGTATACCTGTCCCTGAGTTTCCTGTGCCTTTGGTGGAGATAGTGTCCAGCCCTGTTGCGCTTGCTGTCGCATTGGTGGTTTTGGTGATTATTGGCGCTCGCTGTCGCATTGGTGGTTTTGGTGATTATTGGCGCTCGCTGTCGCATTCGTGGTTTTGGTGATTATTGGCGCTCGCTGTCGCATTCGTGGTTTTGGTGATTATTGGCGCTCGCCGTCGCCGTCGGGGTTTTTGGTGCTTGGTGATTAGTGGTGATTGTTGATTATTGGTCGTTGTTGTCGCTGTCGTAGTGGGATTGGCTGGACATCTTCGCATAAGGAAAACATACAGGAAACGTAAAAGTTGTGGAAGGGCTGGGTATCTTGGCACTTGGAAAACATACAGGAGGACCGTTATCCCGTTCGGTATGGAAGACACACCTGCCAACTTGTGGGGAATCCCAAGCACAACTGGTCAAGGGCATGCTCGATATTTTCCTCCGAGCAGTTCAACCAAGGGCGTGGGCATGGCAGAAGAGTCTCCAGTTTCTCCTTGTTCCTTGTTGTCATCTTTTCTATGACATGTATTCTATTTCCCCTCGAGATTGTAAAAAGGCCGAAATTTCTCACGGGAAATTTCGTTCTTTTAGGGGGGGAGGTGTTACACGATTGTATTGTTAGTTTGGCTTTCCAGGTTAGCTATAAAGCTTCATATGCAATATGCAACCTGAAGGAAGCAATGCCTTTATTTCTATTATTTGTTTGGCCATGTACCTTGTAATGTAATAAAAGAGAGAGACTACTTGACTTGCCATTACCCCAAGTGAAGAAAACATCTTCACTAACATCTTGACTACCCCTGTTTCACAGCGTTGTTACATCACGACGTAACACAGTGTAGACATGTACAGATGGCTTTTGGGACACAAAAATATCGATTTTTTGGGTGTTTTGAGCCTGAATTTGAGATTTAAACGGGTACAGAAGATGCATGCACATATCGACTTTTCACACCTAAAATATCGATTTATAGCATGTTTTAAGCCTGTATTTTAAAAACATTCTAGCACTGAGTAGGCATGTGCAGATCGCTTAAGGGACCCAAAAATATCGAATTTTCGAAGTTTTGAGTCTGAATTTGAGATATAAACGGGTACAGAAGATGCATGCACATATCGGCTTTTTGCACCTTAAATATCGATTTTTAGAATGTTTTGGGTCTGCATTTTGAAAAAATTCTAGCAAGAAGTAGGCATGTACAGATCGCTTCTCGGACCCAAAAATATCGAATTTTCGGGTGTTTTGAACCTGAATTTGGGATATAGACGGATACAGAAGATGCATGCACATATCGACTTTGGGCACCTAAAATATCGATTTTGAGCATGTTTTGGGCCTGTATTTTGAAAATACTCTAACACGGAGTAGGCATGTACAGATCGCTTCGGGGACCCAAAAATATAGAATTTTCTGGTGTTTTGAACCTGAATTTGAGATATAAACGGGTACAGAAGATGCATGCACATATCGACTTTGGGCACCTAAAATATCGATTTTGAGCATGTTTTGGGCCTGTATTTTGAAAATACTCTAACACTGTGTAAGCATGTACAAATCGCTTCTGGGACACAAAAATATCGATTTTTTGGGTGTTTTGAGCCTGAATTTGAGATATAAACGGGTTCAGAAGATGCATACACATATCGACTTTGGACACCTAAAATATCGATTTATAGCATGTGTTAAGCCTGTATTTTAAAAACATTCTAGCACTGAGTAGGCATGTGCAGATTGCTTAAGGAACCCAAAAATATCGAATTTTCGGAGTTTTGACCCTGAATTTGAGATATAATTGGGTACAGAAGATGCATGCACATATCGACTTTTTGCACTTAAAATATCGATTTTGAGCATGTTTTGGGTCTGTATCTTGAAAACATTCTAGCAAGAAGTAGGCATGTACAGATTGCTTCTGGGACCCAAAAATATCGAATTTTCGAGTGTTTTGAACCTGAATTTGGGATATAGACGGGTACAGAAGATGCATACACATATTGACTTTGGGCAGCTAAAATATCGATTTTCAGCATGTTTTAGGCCTGTATTTTGAAAATACTCTAACACGGAGTATGCATGTACACATTGCTTTTGGGACCCAAAAATATCGAATATTCGGGTGTTTTGAGTCTGAATTTGAGATATAAACGGGTACAGAAGATGCATGCACATATCGACTTTGGGCACCTAAAATATCGATTTTGAGCATGTTTTGGGCCTGTATTTTGAAAATACTCTAACACTGTGTAGGCATGTACAGATCGATTCTGGGACACAAAAATATCGATTTTTTGGGTGTTTTGAGCCCGAATTTGATATTTAAAGGTGTTCAGAAGATGCATGCACATATCGACTTTGGACACCTAAAATATCGTTTTATAGCATGTGTTAAGCCTGTATTTTAAAAACATTCTAGCACTGAGTAGGCATGTGCAGATTGCTCAAGGGACCCAAAAATATCGAATTTTCGGAGTTTTTAGCCTGAATTTGAGATATAAACGGGTACAGAAGATGCATGCACATATCGACTTTTTGCACTTAAAATATCGATTTTGAGCATGTTTTGGGTCTGTATCTTGAAAATATTCTAGCAAGGAGTAGGCATGTACAGATCGCTTCTGGGACCCAAAAATATCGAATTTTCGGGTGTTTTGAGCCTGAATTTGGGATATAGACGGATACAGAAGATACATGCACATATCGACTTTGGGCACCTAAAATATCGATTTTGAGCATGTTTTGGGCCTGTATTTTGAAAATACTATACCACGGTGTAGACATGTACAGATCGCTTCTGGGACACAAAAATATCGATTTTTTGGGCGTTTTGAGCCTAAATTTGATATATAAACGGGTACAGAAGATGCATGCACATATCGACTTTGGCACCAAAAATATCGATTTTTAGTATGTTTTGGGCGTATAATTTGAAAATATTCTAGCACTGAGTATTCATGTACAGATCGCTTCGGGGACCCAAAAATATCGAATTTTCGGGGGTTTTGAGCCAGAATTTGGGATATAACAGGGTACAGAGGATGCATGCACATATCGACTTTTTGCACCTAAAATATCGATTTTAAGCATGTTTTGGGTCTGTATCTTGAAAACATTCTAGCAAAGAGTAGGCATGTACAGGTCGCTTCTGGGACCCAAAAATACCGAATTTTCTGGTGTTTTGAACCTGAATTTGGGATATAGACGGGTACAGAAGATGCATACACATATTGACTTTGGGCACCTAAAATATAGATTTTTAGCATGTTTTGGGCCTGTATTTTGAAAATACATTAACACGGAGTAGGCATGTACAGATCGCTTCTGGGACCCAAAAATATCGATTTTTCGGGTGTTTTGAGCCTGAATTTGAGATATAAACGGGTACAGAAGATGCATGCACATATCGACTTTGGACACCTAAAATATCGATTTTGAGCATGTTTTGGGCCTGTATTTTAAAAATACTATAACACAGTGTAGACATGTACAGATGGCTTTTGGGACACAAAAATATCGATTTTTTGGGTGTTTTGAGCCTGAATTTGAGATTTAAACGGGTACAGAAGATGCATGCACATATCGACTTTTCACACCTAAAATATCGATTTATAGCATGTTTTAAGCCTGTATTTTAAAAACATACTAGCACTGAGTAGGAATGTGCAGATCGCTTAAGGGACCCAAAAATATCGAATTTTCGGAGTTTTGAGTCTGAATTTGAGATATAAACGGGTACAGAAGATGCATGCACATATCGGCTTTTTGCACCTTAAATATCGATTTTTAGAATGTTTTGGGTCTGTATTTTGAAAAAATTCTAGCAAGGAGTAGGCATGTACAGATCGCTTCTGGGACCCAAAAATATCGAATTTTTGGGTGTTTTGAACCTGAATTTGGGATATAGACGGATACAGAAGATGCATGCCCATATCGACTTTGGGCACCTAAAATATCGATTTTGAGCATGTTTTGGGCCTGTATTTTGAAAATACTCTAACACGGAGTAGGCATGTACAGATCGCTTCGGGGACCCAAAAATATAGAATTTTCGGGTGTTTTGTGCCTGAATTTGAGATATAAACGGGTACAGAAGATGCATGCACATTTCGACTTTTTGAAACCTAAAATATCGATTTTGAGCATGTTTTGGGTCTGTATCTTGAAAACATTCTAGGAAGAAGTAGGCATGTACAGATTGCTTCGGGGACCCAAAAGTATCGAATTTTCGAGTGTTTTGAACCTGAATTTGGGATATAGACGGGTACAGAAGATGCATACACATATTGACTTTGGGCAGCTAAATTATCGATTTTCAGCATGTTTTAGGCCTGTATTTTGAAAATACTCTAACACGGAGTATGCATGTACACATTGCTTTTGGGACCCAAAAATATCGAATATTCGGGTGTTTTGAGTCTGAATTTGAGATATAAACGGGTACAGAAGATGCATGCACATATCGACTTTGGGCACCTAAAATATCGATTTTGAGCATGTTTTGGGCCTGTATTTTGAAAATACTCTAACACTGTGTAGGCATGTACAGATCGCTTCTGGGACACAAAAATATCGATTTTTTGGGTGTTTTAAGCCTGAATTTGAGATATAAACGGGTTCAGAAGATGCATACACATATCGACTTTGGACACCTAAAATATCGATTTATAGCATGTGTTAAGCTTGTATTTTTAAAACATTCTAGCACTGAGTAGGCATGTGCAGATTGCTTGAGGAACCCAAAAATATCGAATTTTCGGAGTTTTGAGCCTGAATTTGAGATATAATCGGGTACAGAAGATGCATGCACATATCGACTTTTTGCACTTAAAATATCGATTTTGAGCATGTTTTGGGTCTGTATCTTGAACATATTCTAGCAAGGAGTAGGCATGTACAGATCGCTTCTGGGACCCAAAATTATCGAATTTTCGGGTGTTTTGAACCTGAATTTGGGATATAGACGGATACAGAAGATTCATGCACATATCGACTTTGGGCACCTAAAATATTGATTTTGAGCATGTTTTGGGCCTGTATTTTGAAAATACCATAGCACGGTGTAGACATGTACAGATCGCTTCTGGGACACAAAAATATCGATTTTTTGGGTGTTTTGAGCCTGAATTTGAGATATAAACGGGTACAGAAGATGCATGCACATATCGACTTTGGCACCCAAAATATTGATTTTTAGTATGTTTTGGGCGTATAATTTGAAAATATTCTAGCACTGATTAGGCATGTACAGATCGCTTCTGGGACCCAAAAATATCGAATTTTCGGTGGTTTTGAGCTAGAATTTGGGATATAACAGGGTACAGAGGATGCATGCACATATCGACTTTTTGCACCTAAAATATCGATTTTAAGCATGTTTTGGGTCTGTATCTTGAAAACATTCTAGCAAGGAGTAGGCATGTACAGGTCGCTTCTGAGACCCAAAAATACTGAATTTTCGGGTGTTTTGAACCTGAATTTGGGATATAGACGGGTACAGAAGATGCATGCACATATTGACTTTGGGCACCTAAAATATCGATTTTCAGCATGTTTTGGGCCTGTATTTTGAAAATACTATAACGCAGTGTAGACATGTACAGATCGCTTCTGGGACACAAAAATATCGATTTTTTGGGTGTTTTGAGCCTGAATTTGAGATATAAACGGGTACAGAAGATGCATGCACATATTGACTTTTTACACCTAAAATATCGATTTTGAGCATGTTTTGGGTCTGTATCATGAAAACTTTCTAGAAAGAAGTAGGCATGTACAGATTGCTTCTGGGACTCAAAAATATCGAATTTTCGAGTGTTTTGAACCTGAATTTGGGATATAGACGGGTACAGAAGATGCATACACATATTGACTTTTAGCAGCTAAAATATCGATTTACAGCATGTTTTAGTCCTGTATTTTAAAAATACTGTAACACGGAGTATACATGTACAGATCGCTTTTGGGACCCAAAAATATCGAATATTCGGGTGTTTTGAGTCTGAATTTGAGATATAAACGGGTACAGAAGATGCATGCACATATCGACTTTGGGCACCCAAAATATCGATTTTGAGCATGTTTTGAGCCTGTATTTTTAAAATACTCTAACACGGAGTAGACACGTACAGATCGCTTCTGGGACCCTAATAAATCGAATTTTCGGTTGTTCTGAGCCTGAATTTGAGATATGAACAGGTACAGAAGATGCATGCACATATCGACTTTGGGCACCTAAAATATCGATTTTGAGCATGTTTTGGGCCTTTATTTTGAAAATACTCAAACACGGTGTAAACATGTACAGATCGCTTCTGGGACACAAAAATATCAATTTTTTGGGTGTTTTGAGACTAAATTTGAGATATAAACGGATACAGAAGATGCATGCACATATCGACTTTGGGCACCCAAAATATCGATTTTTAGTATGTTTTGGGCGTATAATTTGAAAATATTCTAGCACTGAGTAGGCATGTACAGATCGCTTCAGGGACCCAAAATTATCGAATTTTCGGGTGTATTGAACCAGAATTTGGGATATAGACGGATACAGAAGATGCATGCACATATCGACTTTTTGCACCTAAAATATCGATTTTGAGCATGTTTTGGGCCTGTATTTTGAAAATACTCTAACACGGAGTAGGCATGTACAGATCGCTTAGGGGAACCAAAAATATCGAATTTTCGGGTGTTTTGAGCCTGAATTTGAGATATAAACGGGTACAGAAGATGCATGCACATTTCGACTTTTTGCACCTAAAATATCGATTTTGAGCATGTTTTGGGTCTGTATCTTGAAAACATTCTAGCAAGAAGTAGGCATGTACAGATTGCTTCTGGGACCCAAAAATATCGAATTTTCGAGTGTTTTGAACCTGAATTTGGGATATAGACGGGTACAGAAGATGCATACACATATTGACTTTGGGCAGCTAAAATATCGATTTTCAGCATGTTTTAGGCCTGTATTTTGAAAATACTCTAACACGGAGTATGCATGTACACATTGCTTTTGGGACCCAAAAATATCGAATATTCGGGTGTTTTGAGTCTTAATTTGAGATATAAACGGGTACAGAAGATGCATACACATATCGACTTTGGGCACCTAAAATATCGATTTTGAGCATGTTTTGGGCCTGTATTTTGAAAATACTCTAACACTGAGTAGGCATGTACAAATCGCTTCTGGGACACAAAAATATCGATTTTTTGGGTGTTTTGAGCCTGAATTTGAGATATAAACGGGTTCAGAAGATGCATGCACATATCGACTTTTTGCACTTAAAATATTGATTTTGAGCATGTTTTGGGTCTGTATCTTGAAAATATTCTAGCAAGGAGTAGGCATGTACAGATCGCTTCTGGGACCCAAAAAAATCGAATTTTCTGGTATTTTGAACCTGAATTAGGGATATACACGTGTACAGAAGATGCATACACATATTGACTTTGGGCACATAAAATATCGATTTTCAGCATGTTTTGGGCCTGTATTTTAAAAACACTCTAACACGGAGTGTGTACGTACAGATCTCTTTTGGGACCCAAAAATATCGAATTTTGGGTGTTTTGAGCCTGAATTTGAGATATAAACGGGTACAGAAGATGCATGCACATATCGACTTTTCACACCTAAAATATCGATTTTGAGCATGTCTTGGGTTTCTTTCTTAAAAAATTCTAGCAAGGAGTAGGCATGTACAAATCGCTTCTGGGACCCAAAAATATCGAATTTTCGGGTATTTTGAACCTGAATTTGGGATATAGACGGATACATAAGATGCATGCACATATCGACTTTGGGCACCTAAAATATCGATTTTGAGCATGTTTTGGGCCTGTATTTTGAAAATACTCTAACACGGAGTAGGCATATACAGATGGCTTCGGGGACCCAAAAATATCGAATTTTCGGGTGTTTTGAACCTGAATTTGGGATATAGACGGGTACAGAAGATGCATACACATATTGACTTTGGGCAGCTAAAATATCGATTTTCAGCATGTTTTAGGCCTGTATTTTGAAAATACTTTAACATGGAGTATGCATGTACACATTGCTTTTGAAACCCAAAAATATCGAATATTCGGGTGTTTTGAGTCTGAATTTGAGATATAAACGGGTACAGAAGATGCATGCACGTATCGACTTTGGGCACCCAAAATATCGATTTTGAGCATGTTTTGGGCCTGTATTTTTAAAATACTCTAACACTGAGTAGACACGTACAAATCGCTTCTGGAACCCAAATAAATCGAATTTTAGGGTGTTCTGAGCCTGAATTTGAGATATAAACGGGTACAGAAGATGCATGCACATATCGACTTTGGGCACCTAAAATATCGATTTTGAGCATGTTTTGGGCCTGTATTTTGAAAATACTCTAACACGGAGTAGGCATGTACAGATCGCTTCGAGGACCCCAAAATATCGAATTTTCTGGTGTTTTGAGCCTGAATTTGAGATATAAACGGGTACAGAAGATCCATGAACATATCGACTTTTTGCACCTAAAATATCGATTTTGAGCATGTTTTGGGTCTGTATCTTTAAAACATTCTAGCAAGAAGTAGGCATGTACAGATTGCTTCTGGGACCCAAAATTATCGAATTTTCGAGTGTTTTGAACCTGAATTTGGGATATAGACGAGTACGGAAGATGCATACACATATTGACTTTGGGCAGCTAAAATATCGATTTTCAGCATGTTTTAGGCCTTTTTTTTTTAAATACTCTAACACGGAGTATGCATGTACACATTGCTTTTGAAACCCAAAAATATCGAATATTCGGGTGTTTCGAGTCTGAATTTGAGATATAAACGGGTACAGAAGATGCATGCACATATCGACTTTGGGCACCCAAAATATCGATTTTGAACATGTTTTGAGCCTGTATTATTAAAATACTCTAACACTGAGTAGACACGTACAGATCGCTTCTGGAACCCAAATAAATCGAATTTTAGGGTGTTCTGAGCCTGAATTTGAGATATGAACGGATACATAAGATGCATGCACATATCGACTTTGGGCACCTAAAATATCGATTTTGAGCATGTTTTGGGCCTGTATTTTGAAAATACTATAGCACGGTGTAGACATGTACAGATCGCTTCTGGGACACAAAAATATCGAGTTTTTGGGTGTTTTGAGCCTGAATTTGAGATATAAACGGGTACAGAAGATGCATGCACATATCGACTTTGGCACCCAAAATATCGATTATTAGTATGTTTTCGGCGTATAGTTTGAAAATATTCTAGCACTGAGTAGGCATGTACAGATCGCTTCTGGGACCCAAAAATATCGAATTTTCGGGGGTTTTGAGCCAGAATTTGGGATATAACCGGGTACAGAGGATGCATGCACATATCGACTTTTTGCACCTAAAATATCGATTTTGAGCATATTTTGGGTCTGTATCTTGAAAAAATTCTAGCATGGAGTAGGCATGTACAGATCGTTTCTGGGACCCAAAAATACCGAATTTTCTGGTGTTTTGAAACTGAATTTGAGATATAAATGGTACAGATGATGCATGCACATATCGACTTTGGGCACCTAAAATATCGATTTCCAGCATAATTTGGGCCTGTATTTTAAAAATACTCTAACAAGGAGTAGACATGTACAGATCGCTTTTGGGACCCAAAAATATCGAATTTTCGGGTGTTTTTAGCCTGAATTTGAGATATAAACGGGTACAGAAGATGCATGCACATATCGACTTTTTACACTTAAAATATCTATTTTGAGCATGTTTTGGTTATGTATCTTGAAAACATTCTAGCAAGGAGTAGGCATGTACAGATCGCTTTTGGGACCCAAAAATATCGAATTTTCTGATGTTTTGAACTTGAATTAGGGATATACACGTGTACCGAAGATGCATACACATATTGACTTTGGGCACATAAAATATCGATTTTCAGCATGTTTTGGGCCTGTATTTTAAAAACACTCTAACACGGAGTATGCACGTACAGATCGCTTCTGGGGCCCAAAAATATTGAATTTTCGGGTGTTTTGAGCCTGAATTTGAGATATAAACGGGTACAGAAGATGCATGAACATATCGACTTTGGGCAGCTAAAATATCGATTTTCAGCATGTTTTAGTCCTGTATTTTGAAAATACTCTAACACGGAGTATGCATGTACACATTACTTTTGGGACCCAAAAATATTGAATATTCGGGTGTTTTGAGTCTGAATTTTAGATATAAACGGGTACAGAAGATGCATGCACATATCGACTTTGGACTCCTAAAATATCGATTTATAGCATGTTTTGAGCCTATATTTTGAAAACATTCTAGCACTGAGTATGCATGTACAGATCGCTTAAGGGACTCAAAAATATGGAATTTTCGGGAGTTTTGAGCCTGAATTTGAGATATAAACGGGTACAGAAGATGCATGCACATATCGACTTTTTGCACCTAAAATATCGATTTTGAGCATGTCTTGGGTTTGTATCTTAAAAAATTCTAGCAAGGAGTAGGCATGTACAGATCGCTTCTGGGACCCAAAAATATCGAATTTTCGGGGGTTTTGAACCTGAATTTGGGATATAGACGGATACAGAAGATGCATGCACATATCGACTTTGGGCACCTAAAATATCGATTTTGAGCATGTTTTGGGCCTGTATTTTGAAAATACTCTAACACGGAGTAGACATTTACAGATGGCTTCGGGGACCCAAAAATATTGAATTTTCGGATGTTTTGAGCTTGAATTTGAGATATAAACGGGTACAGAAGATGCATGCACATTTCGACTTTTTGCACCTAAAATATCGATTTTGAGCATGTTTTGGGTCTGTATCTTGAAAACATTCTAGCAAGAAGTAGGCATGTACAGACTGCTTCTGGGACCCAAAAAAATCGAATTTTTGAGTGTTTTGAACCTGTATTTGGGATATAGACTTGTACAGAAGATGCATACACATATTGACTTTGGGCAGCTAAAATATCGATTTTCAGCATGTTTTGGGCCTGTATTTTGAAAATACTATAGCACGGTGTAGACATGTACAGATCGCTTCTGGGACCCAAAAATATCGAATTTTCGGGGGTTTTGACCCAGAATTTGGGATATAACCGGGTACAGAGGATGCATGCACATATCGACTTTTTGCACCTAAAATATCGATTTTAAGCATGTTTTGGGTCTGTATCTTGAAAACATTCTAGGAAGGAGTAGGCATGTACAGGTCGCTTCTGGGACCCAGAAATTCCGAATTTTCTGGTGTTTTGAACCAGAATTTGGGATATAGACGGGTACAGAAGATGCATACACATATTGACTTTGGGCACCTAAAATATAGATTTTCAGCATTTTTTGGGCCTGTAATTTGAAAATACATTAACACGGAGTAGGCATGTACAGTTTGCTTCCGGGACCCAAAAATATCGACTTTTCGGGTGTTTTGAGCCTGAATTTGAGATATAAACGGGTACAGAAGATGCATGCACATATCGACTTTGGCACCCAAAATATCGGTTTTTAGTATGTTTTGGGCGTATAATTTGAAAATATTCTAGCACTGAGTAGGCATGTACAGAGCGCTTCTGGGACCCAAAAATATCGAATTTTCGGGTGTTTTGAGCCAGAAATTGGGATATAACCAGGTACAGACGATGAATGCACATATCGACTTTTTGCACCTAAAATATCGATTTTGAACACGTTTTGGGTCTGTATCTTGAAAAAATTCTAGCAAGGAGTAGGCATGTACAGATTGCTTCTGGGACCCAAAATTATCGAATTTTCGGGTGTTTTGAACATGAATTTGGGATATAGACGGATACCGAAGATGCATGCACATATCGACTGATTGGCACCTAAAATATCGATTTTGAGCATGTTTTGGGCCTGTATTTTGAAAATACTCTAACACGGAGTAGGCATGTACAGATCGCTTCGGGGACCCAAAAATATCGAATTTTCGGGTGTTTTGAGCCTGATTTTGAGATATAAACGGGTACAGAAGATGCATGCACATATCGACTTTGGGCACCTAAAATATCGATTGTGAGTATGTTTTGGGGCTGTATTTTGAAAATACTCTAACACGGAGTATGCATGTACATATCGCTTCTGGGACACAAAAATATCGATTTTTTTGGTGTTTTGAGCCTGAATTTGAGATATATACGGGTACAGAAGATGCATGCACATATCGACTTTTCACACCTAAAATATCGATTTATAGCATGTTTTAAGCCTGTATTTTAAAAACATTCTAGCACTGAGTAGGCATGTGCAGATCGCTTAAGGGACCCAAAAATATCGAATTTTCGGAGATTTGAGCCTGAATTTGAGATATAAACGGGTACAGAAGATGCATGCACATATCGACTTTTTGCACCTAAAATACCGATTATTAGCATGTTTTGGGTCTGTATTTTGAAAAAATTCTAGCAAGGAGTAGGCATGTACAGATCGCTTCTGGGACCAAAAATTATCGAATTTTCGGGTGTTTTGAACCTGAATTTGGGATATAGACGGATACAGAAGATACATGCACGTATCGACTTTGGGCACCTAAAATATCGATTTTGAGCATGTTTTGGGCCTGTATTTTGAAAATACTCTAACACGGAGTAGGCATGTACAGATCGCTTCGGGGACGCAAAAATATCGAATTTTCGGGTGTTTTGAGCCTGAATTTGAGATATAAACGGGAACAGAAGATGCATGCACATTTCGACTTTTTGCACCTAAAATATCGATTTTGAGCATGTTTTGGGTCTGTATCTTGAAAACATTCTAGCAAGAAGTAGGCATGTACAGATTGCTTCTGGGACCCAAAAATATCAAATGTTCGAGTGTTTTGAACCTGAATTTGGGATATAGACGGGTACAGAAGATGCATACACATATTGACTTTGGGCTGCTAAAATATCGATTTTCTGCATGTTTTAGGCCTGTATTTTGAAAATACTCTAACACGGAGTAGGCATGTACAGATCGCTTCTGGGACCCAAAATTATCGAATTTTCGGGTGTTTTGAGCCTGAATTTGGGATATAGTCGGATACAGAAGATGCATGCACATATCGACTTTGGGCACCCAAAATATCGATTTTGAGCATGTTTTGGGCCTGTATTTTTAAAATACTCTAACACGGAGTAGACACGTACAGATCGCTTCTGGAACCCAAATAAATCGAATTTTAGGGTGTTCTGAGCCTGAATTTGAGATATGAACGGATACAGAAGATGCATGCACGTATCGACTTTGGGCACCTAAAATATCGATTTTCAGCATGTTTTGGTCCTGTATTTTGAAAATACTATAGCACGGTGTAGACATGTACAGATCGCTTCTGGGACACAAAAATTTCGATATTTTGGGTGTTTTGAGCCTGAATTTGAGATATAAACGGGTACAGAAGATGCATGCACATATCGACTTTTTGCACCTAAAATATCGATGTTGAGCATGTTTTGGGCCTGTATTTTGAAAATACTCTAACACGGAGTAGGCATGTACAGATCGCTTAGGGGACCCAAAAATATCGAATTTTCGGGTCTTTTGAGTCTGAATTTGAGATATAAACCGGTACAGAAGATGCATGCACATATCGACTTTGGGCACCCAAAATATCGATTTTGAGCATGTTTTGGGCCTGTATTTTTAAAATACTCTAACACGGAGTAGACACGTACAGATCGCTTCTGGGACCCAAAAATATCAAATTTTCGGGTGTTTTGACCCAGAATTTGGGATATAACCGGGTACAGAGGATGCATGCACATATCGACTTTTTGCACCTAAAATATCGATTTTGAGCATGTTTTGGGTCTGTATCTTGAAAAAATTCTAGCAAGGAGTAGGCATGTACAGATCGCTTCTGGGACCAAAAAATACCGAATTTTCTGGTGTTTTGAACCTGAATTTGGGATATAGACGGGTACAGAAGATGCATACACATATTGACTTTGGGCACCTAATATATAGATGTTCAGCATGTTTTGGGCCTGTATTTTGAAAATACATTAACACGGAGTAGGCATGTACAGATCGCTTAGGGGACCCAAAAATATCGATTTTTCGGGTGTTTTGAGCCTGAATTTGAGATATAAACGGGTACAGAAGATGCATGCACAAATCGACTTTGGACACTTAAAATATCGTTTTTTTAGCATGTTTTGGGCCTGTATTTTAAAAATACTCTAACACGAAGTAGACATGTACAGATCGCTTCGGGGACCCAAAAATATCGAATTTTCGGGTGTTTTGAGCCTGAATTTGAGATATAAACGGGTACAGAAGATGCATGCACATATCGACTTTTTGCACCTAAAATATCGATTTTGAGCATGTCTTGGGTTCGTATCTTAAAAAATTCTAGCAAGGAGTAGGCATGTACAAATCGCTTCTGGGACCCAAAAATATCGAATTTTCGGGTGTTTTGAATCTGAATTTGGGATATAGACGGATACAGAAGATGCATGCACATATCGACTTTGGGCACCTAAAATATCGATTTTGAGCATATTTTGGGCCTGTATTTTGAAAATACTCTAACACGGAGTAGGCATTTACAGATGGCTTCGGTGACCCAAAAATATTGAATTTTCGGATGTTTTGAGCTTAAATTTGAGATAAAAACGGGTACAGAAGATGCATGCACATATCAACTTTGGGCACCCAAAATATCGATTTTGAGCATGTTTTGGGCCTGTATTTTGAAAATACTCTAACACGGAGTAGACACGTACAGATCGCTTCTGGGACCCAAAAATATCAAATTTTCGGGGGTTTTGACCCAGAATTTGGGATATAACCGGGTACAGAGGATGCATGCACATATCGACTTTTTGCACCTAAAATATCGATTTTGAGCATGTCTTGGGTTTGTATCTTAAAAAATTCTAGCAAGGAGTAGGCATGTACAAATCGCTTCTGGGACCCAAAAATATCGAATTTTCGGGTGTTTTGAATCTGAATTTGGGATATAGACGGATACAGAAGATGCATGCACATATCGACTTTGGGCACCTAAAATATCGATTTTGAGCATGTTTTGGGCCTGTATTTTGAAAATACTCTAACACGGAGTAGGCATTTACAGATGGCTTCGGTGACCCAAAAATATTGAATTTTCGGATGTTTTGAGCTTGAATTTGAGATATAAACGGGTACAGAAGATGCATGCACATTTCGACTTTTTGCACCTAAAATATCGATTTTGAGCATGTTTTGGGTCTGTATTTTGAAAATACTCTAGCACGGTGTAGACATGTACAGATTGCTTCTGGGACCCAAAATTATCGAATTTTCGGGTGTTTTGAACCTGAATTTGGGATATAGACGGATACCGAAGATGCATGCACATATCGACTTTTTGCACCTAAAATATCGATTTTGAGCATGTTTTGTGCCTGTATTTTGAAAATACTCTAACACGGAGTAGGCATGTACAGATCGCTTCGGGGACCCAAAAATATCGAATTTTCGGGTGTTTTGAGCCTGAATTTGAGATATAAACGGGTACAGAAGATGCATGCACATACCGACTTTGGGCACCTAAAATATCGATTGTGAGTATGTTTTGGGGCTGTATTTTGAAAATACTCTAACACGGAGTATGCATGTACATATCGCTTCTGGGTCACAAAAATATCGATTTTTTTGGTGTTTTGAGCCATAATTTGAGATATATACGGGTACAGAAGATGCATGGACATATCGACTTTTCACACCTAAAATATCGATTTATAGCATGTTTTAAGCCTGTATTTTAAAAACATTCTAGCACTGAGTAGGCATGTGCAGATCGCTTAAGGGACCCAAAAATATCGAATTTTCGGAGATTTGAGCCTGAATTTGAGATATAAACGGGTACAGAAGATGCATGCACATATCGACTTTTTGCACCTAAAATATCGATTATTAGCATGTTTTGGGTCTGTATTTTGAAAAAATTCTAGCAAGGAGTAGGCATGTACAGACCGCTTCTGGGATCCAAAATTATCGAATTTTCGGGTGTTTTGAACCTGAATTTGGGATATAGACGGATACAGAAGATACATGCACGTATCGACTTTGGGCACCTAAAATATCGATTTTGAGCATGTTTTGGGCCTGTATTTTGAAAATACTCTAACACGGAGTAGGCATGTACAGATCGCTTCGGGGACGCAAAAATATCGAATTTTCGGGTGTTTTGAGCCTGAATTTGAGATATAAACGGGAACAGAAGATGCATGCACATTTCGACTTTTTGCACCTAAAATATCGATTTTGAGCATGTTTTGGGTCTGTATCTTGAAAACATTCTATCAAGAAGTAGGCATGTACAGATTGCTTCTGGGACCCAAAAATATCAAATGTTCGAGTGTTTTGAACCTGAATTTGGGATATAGACGGGTACAGAAGATGCATACACATATTGACTTTGGGCTGCTAAAATATCGATTTTCTGCATGTTTTAGGCCTGTATTTTGAAAATACTCTAACACGGAGTAGGCATGTACAGATCGCTTCTGGGACCCAAAATTATCGAATTTTCGGGTGTTTTGAGCCTGAATTTGGGATATAGTCGGATACAGAAGATGCATGCACGTATCGACTTTGGGCACCTAAAATATCGATTTTCAGCATGTTTTGGTCCTGTATTTTGAAAATACTATAGCACGGTGTAGACATGTACAGATCGCTTCTGGGACACAAAAATTTCGATATTTTGGGTGTTTTGAGCCTGAATTTGAGATATAAACGGGTACAGAAGATGCATGCACATATCGACTTTTTGCACCTAAAATATCGATGTTGAGCATGTTTTGGGCCTGTATTTTGAAAATACTCTAACACGGAGTAGGCATGTACAGATCGCTTAGGGGACCCAAAAATATCGAATTTTCGGGTCTTTTGAGTCTGAATTTGAGATATAAACAGGTACAGAAGATGCATGCATATATCGACTTTGGGCACCCAATATATCGATTTTGAGCATGTTTTGGGCCTGTATTTTTAAAATACTCTAACACGGAGTAGACACGTACAGATCGCTTCTGGGACCCAAAAATATCAAATTTTCGGGGGTTTTCACCCAGAATTTGGGATATAACCGGGTACAGAGGATGCATGCACATATCGACTTTTTGCACCTAAAATATCGATTTTGAGCATGTTTTGGGTCTGTATCTTGAAAAAATTCTAGCAAGGAGTAGGCATGTACAGATCGCTTCTGGGACCAAAAAATACCGAATTTTCTGGTGTTTTGAACCTGAATTTGGGATATAGACGGGTACAGAAGATGCATACACATATTGACTTTGGGCACCTAATATATAGATTTTCAGCATGTTTTGGGCCTGTATTTTGAAAATACATTAACACGGAGTAGGCATGTACAGATCGCTTCTGGGACCCAAAAATATCGATTTTTCGGGTGTTTTGAGCCTGAATTTGAGATATAAACGGGTACAGAAGATGCATGCACAAATCGACTTTGGACACTTAAAATATCGTTTTTTTAGCATGTTTTGGGCCTGTATTTTAAAAATACTCTAACACGGAGTAGACATGTACAGATCGCTTCGGGGACCCAAAAATATCGAATTTTCGGGTGTTTTGAGCCTCAATTTGAGATATAAACGGGTACAGAAGATGCATGCACATATCGACTTTTTGCACCTAAAATATCGATTTTGAGCATGTCTTGGGTTTGTATCTTAAAAAATTCTAGCAAGGAGTAGGCATGTACAAATCGCTTCTGGGACCCAAAAATATCGAATTTTCGGGTGTTTTGAATCTGAATTTGGGATATAGACGGATACAGAAGATGCATGCACATATCGACTTTGGGCACCTAAAATATCGATTTTGAGCATGTTTTAGGCCTGTATTTTGAAAATACTCTAACACGGAGTAGGTATTTACAGATGGCTTCGGTGACACAAAAATATTTAATTTTCGGATGTTTTGAGCTTGAATTTGAGATATAAACGGGTACAGAAGATGCATGCACATATCGACTTTGGGCACCCAAAATATCGATTTTGAGCATGTTCTGGGCCTGTATTTTGAAAATACTCTAACACGGAGTAGACACGTACAGATCGCTTCTGGGACCCAAAAATATCAAATTTTCGGGGGTTTTGACCCAGAATTTGGGATATAACCGGGTACGGAGGATGCATGCACATATCGACTTTTTGCACCTAAAATATCGATTTTGAGCATGTCTTGGGTTTGTATCTTAAAAAATTCTAGCAAGGAGTATGCATGTACAAATCGCTTCTGGGACCCAAAAATATCGAATTTTCGGGTGTTTTGAATCTGAATTTGGGATATAGACGGATACAGAAGATGCATGCACATATCGACTTTGGGCACCTAAAATATCGATTTTGAGCATGTTTTGGGCCTGTATTTTGAAAATACTCTAACACGGAGTAGGCATTTACAGATGGCTTCGTTGACCCAAAAATATTGAATTTTCGGATATTTTGAGCTTGAATTTGAGATATAAACGGGTACAGAAGATGCATGCACATTTCGACTTTTTGCACATAAAATATCGATTTTGAGCATGTTTTGGGTCTGTATTTTGAAAATACTCTAGCACGGTGTAGACATGTACAGATTGCTTCTGGGACCCAAAATTATCGAATTTTCGGGTGTTTTGAACCTGAATTTGGGATATAGACGGATACCGAAGATGCATGCACATATCGACTTTTTGCACCTAAAATATCGATTTTGAGCATGTTTTGTGCCTGTATTTTGAAAATACTCTAACACGGAGTAGGCATGTACAGATCGCTTCGGGGACCCAAAAATATCGAATTTTCGGGTGTTTTGAGCCTGAATTTGAGATATAAACGGGTACAGAAGATGCATGCACATATCGACTTTGGGCACCTAAAATATCGATTGTGAGTATGTTTTGGGGCTGTATTTTGAAAATACTCTAACACGGAGTATGCATGTACATATCGCTTCTGGGTCACAAAAATATCGATTTTTTTGGTGTTTTGAGCCATAATTTGAGATATATACGGGTACAGAAGATGCATGGACATATCGACTTTTCACACCTAAAATATCGATTTATAGCATGTTTTAAGCCTGTATTTTAAAAACATTCTAGCACTGAGTAGGCATGTGCAGATCGCTTAAGGGACCCAAAAATATCGAATTTTCGGAGATTTGAGCCTGAATTTGAGATATAAACGGGTACAGAAGATGCATGCACATATCGACTTTTTGCACCTAAAATATCGATTATTAGCATGTTTTGGGTCTGTATTTTGAAAAAATTCTAGCAAGGAGTAGGCATGTACAGATCGCTTCTGGGATCCAAAATTATCGAATTTTCGGGTGTTTTGAACCTGAATTTGGGATATAGACGGATACAGAAGATACATGCACGTATCGACTTTGGGCACCTAAAATATCGATTTTGAGCATGTTTTGGGCCTGTATTTTGAAAATACTCTAACACGGAGTAGGCATGTACAGATCGCTTCGGGGACGCAAAAATATCGAATTTTCGGGTGTTTTGAGCCTGAATTTGAGATATAAACGGGAACAGAAGATGCATGCACATTTCGACTTTTTGCTCCTAAAATATCGATTTTGAGCATGTTTTGGGTCTGTATCTTGAAAACATTCTAGCAAGAAGTAGGCATGTACAGATTGCTTCTGGGACCCAAAAATATCAAATGTTCGAGTGTTTTGAAACTGAATTTGGGATATAGACGGGTACAGAAGATGCATACACATATTGACTTTGGGCTGCTAAAATATCGATTTTCTGCATGTTTTAGGCCTGTATTTTGAAAATACTCTAACACGGAGTAGGCATGTACAGATCGCTTTTGGGACACAAAATTATCGAATTTTCGGGTGTTTTGAATCTGAATTTGGGATATAGACGGATACAGAAGATGCATGCACATATCGAGTTTGGGCACCCAAAATATCGATTTTGAGCATGTTTTGGGCCTGTATTTTTAAAATACTCTAACACGGAGTAGACACGTACAGATCGCTTTTGGAACACAAATAAATCGAATTTTAGGGTGTTCTGAGCCTGAATTTGAGATATGAACGGATACAGAAGATGCATGCACGTATCGACTTTGGGCACCTATAATATCGATTTTCAGCATGTTTTGGGTCTGTATTTTGAAAATACTCTAACACGGAGTAGGCATGTACAGATTGCTTCTAGGACCCAAAAATATCGAATATTCGGGTCTTTTGAGTCTGATGTTGAGATATAAACGGGTACAGAAGATGCATGCACATATCGACTTTGGGCACCCAAAATATCGATTTTGAGCATGTTTTGGGCCTGTATTTTTAAAATACTCTAACACGGAGTAGACACGTACAGATCGCTTCTGGGACCCAAAAATATCAAATTTTCGGGGGTTTTGACCCAGAATTTGGGATATAACCGGGTACAGGGGATGCATGCACATATCGACTTTTTGCACCTAAAATATCGATTTTGAGCATGTTTTGGGTCTGTATCTTGAAAAAATTCTAGCAAGGAGTAGGCATGTACAGATCGCTTCTGGGACCAAAAAATACCGAATTTTCTGGTGTTTTGAACCTGAATTTGGGATATAGACGGGTACAGAAGATGCATACACATATTGACTTTGGGCACCTAATATATAGATTTTCAGCATGTTTTGGGCCTGTATTTTGAAAATACATTAACACGAAGTAGGCATGTACAGATCGCTTCTGGGACACAAAAATATCGATTTTTCGGGTGTTTTGAGCCTGAATTTGAGATATAAACGGGTACAGAAGATGCATGCACATTTCGACTTTTTGCACCTAAAATATCGATTTTGAGCATGTTTTGGGTCTGTATCTTGAAAACATTCTAGCAAGAAGTAGGCATGTACAGATTGCTTCTGGGACCCAAAAATATCAAATGTTCGAGTGTTTTGAACCTGAATTTGGGATATAGACGGGTACAGAAGATGCATACACATATTGACTTTGGGCTGCTAAAATATCGATTTTCTGCATGTTTTAGGCCTGTATTTTGAAAATACTCTAACACGGAGTAGGCATGTACAGATCGCTTCTGGGACCCAAAATTATCGAATTTTCGGGTGTTTTGAGCCTGAATTTGGGATATAGTCGGATACAGAAGATGCATGCACATATCGACTTTGGGCACCCAAAATATCGATTTTGAGCATGTTTTGGGCCTGTATTTTTAAAATACTCTAACACGGAGTAGACACGTACAGATCGCTTCTGGAACCCAAATAAATCGAATTTTAGGGTGTTCTGAGCCTGAATTTGAGATATGAACGGATACAGAAGATGCATGCACGTATCGACTTTGGGCACCTAAAATATCGATTTTCAGCATGTTTTGGTCCTGTATTTTGAAAATACTATAGCACGGTGTAGACATGTACAGATCGCTTCTGGGACACAAAAATTTCGATATTTTGGGTGTTTTGAGCCTGAATTTGAGATATAAACGGGTACAGAAGATGCATGCACATATCGACTTTTTGCACCTAAAATATCGATGTTGAGCATGTTTTGGGCCTGTATTTTGAAAATACTCTAACACGGAGTAGGCATGTACAGATCGCTTAGGGGACCCAAAAATATCGAATTTTCGGGTCTTTTGAGTCTGAATTTGAGATATAAACCGGTACAGAAGATGCATGCACATATCGACTTTGGGCACCCAAAATATCGATTTTGAGCATGTTTTGGGCCTGTATTTTTAAAATACTCTAACACGGAGTAGACACGTACAGATCGCTTCTGGGACCCAAAAATATCAAATTTTCGGGTGTTTTGACCCAGAATTTGGGATATAACCGGGTACAGAGGATGCATGCACATATCGACTTTTTGCACCTAAAATATCGATTTTGAGCATGTTTTGGGTCTGTATCTTGAAAAAATTCTAGCAAGGAGTAGGCATGTACAGATCGCTTCTGGGACCAAAAAATACCGAATTTTCTGGTGTTTTGAACCTGAATTTGGGATATAGACGGGTACAGAAGATGCATACACATATTGACTTTGGGCACCTAATATATAGATTTTCAGCATGTTTTGGGCCTGTATTTTGAAAATACATTAACACGGAGTAGGCATGTACAGATCGCTTCTGGGACCCAAAAATATCGATTTTTCGGGTGTTTTGAGCCTGAATTTGAGATATAAACGGGTACAGAAGATGCATGCACAAATCGACTTTGGACACTTAAAATATCGTTTTTTTAGCATGTTTTGGGCCTGTATTTTAAAAATACTCTAACACGAAGTAGACATGTACAGATCGCTTCGGGGACCCAAAAATATCGAATTTTCGGGTGTTTTGAGCCTGAATTTGAGATATAAACCGGTACAGAAGATGCATGCACATATCGACTTTGGGCACCCAAAATATCGATTTTGAGCATGTTTTGGGCCTGTATTTTTAAAATACTCTAACACGGAGTAGACACGTACAGATCGCTTCTGGGACCCAAAAATATCAAATTTTCGGGTGTTTTGACCCAGAATTTGGGATATAACCGGGTACAGAGGATGCATGCACATATCGACTTTTTGCACCTAAAATATCGATTTTGAGCATGTTTTGGTTCTGTATCTTGAAAAAATTCTAGCAAGGAGTAGGCATGTACAGATCGCTTCTGGGACCAAAAAATACCGAATTTTCTGGTGTTTTGAACCTGAATTTGGGATATAGACGGGTACAGAAGATGCATACACATATTGACTTTGGGCACCTAATATATAGATTTTCAGCATGTTTTGGGCCTGTATTTTGAAAATACATTAACACGGAGTAGGCATGTACAGATCGCTTCTGGGACCCAAAAATATCGATTTTTCGGGTGTTTTGAGCCTGAATTTGAGATATAAACGGGTACAGAAGATGCATGCACAAATCGACTTTGGACACTTAAAATATCGTTTTTTTAGCATGTTTTGGGCCTGTATTTTAAAAATACTCTAACACGAAGTAGACATGTACAGATCGCTTCGGGGACCCAAAAATATCGAATTTTCGGGTGTTTTGAGCCTGAATTTGAGATATAAACGGGTACAGAAGATGCATGCACATATCGACTTTTTGCACCTAAAATATCGATTTTGAGCATGTCTTGGGTTCGTATCTTAAAAAATTCTAGCAAGGAGTAGGCATGTACAAATCGCTTCTGGGACCCAAAAATATCGAATTTTCGGGTGTTTTGAATCTGAATTTGGGATATAGACGGATACAGAAGATGCATGCACATATCGACTTTGGGCACCTAAAATATCGATTTTGAGCATATTTTGGGCCTGTATTTTGAAAATACTCTAACACGGAGTAGGCATTTACAGATGGCTTCGGTGACCCAAAAATATTGAATTTTCGGATGTTTTGAGCTTAAATTTGAGATAAAAACGGGTACAGAAGATGCATGCACATATCGACTTTGGGCACCCAAAATATCGATTTTGAGCATGTTTTGGGCCTGTATTTTGAAAATACTCTAACACGGAGTAGACACGTACAGATCGCTTCTGGGACCCAAAAATATCAAATTTTCGGGGGTTTTGACCCAGAATTTGGGATATAACCGGGTACAGAGGATGCATGCACATATCGACTTTTTGCACCTAAAATATCGATTTTGAGCATGTCTTGGGTTTGTATCTTAAAAAATTCTAGCAAGGGGTAGGCATGTACAAATCGCTTCTGGGACCCAAAAATATCGAATTTTCGGGTGTTTTGAATCTGAATTTGGGATATAGACGGATACAGAAGATGCATGCACATATCGACTTTGGGCACCTAAAATATCGATTTTGAGCATGTTTTGGGCCTGTATTTTGAAAATACTCTAACACGGAGTAGGCATTTACAGATGGCTTCGGTGACCCAAAAATATTGAATTTTCGGATGTTTTGAGCTTGAATTTGAGATATAAACGGGTACAGAAGATGCATGCACATTTCGACTTTTTGCACCTAAAATATCGATTTTGAGCATGTTTTGGGTCTGTATTTTGAAAATACTCTAGCACGGTGTAGACATGTACAGATTGCTTCTGGGACCCAAAATTATCGAATTTTCGGGTGTTTTGAACCTGAATTTGGGATATAGACGGATACCGAAGATGCATGCACATATCGACTTTTTGCACCTAAAATATCGATTTTGAGCATGTTTTGTGCCTGTATTTTGAAAATACTCTAACACGGAGTAGGCATGTACAGATCGCTTCGGGGACCCAAAAATATCGAATTTTCGGGTGTTTTGAGCCTGAATTTGAGATATAAACGGGTACAGAAGATGCATGCACATACCGACTTTGGGCACCTAAAATATCGATTGTGAGTATGTTTTGGGGCTGTATTTTGAAAATACTCTAACACGGAGTATGCATGTACATATCGCTTCTGGGTCACAAAAATATCGATTTTTTTGGTGTTTTGAGCCATAATTTGAGATATATACGGGTACAGAAGATGCATGGACATATCGACTTTTCACACCTAAAATATCGATTTATAGCATGTTTTAAGCCTGTATTTTAAAAACATTCTAGCACTGAGTAGGCATGTGCAGATCGCTTAAGGAACCCAAAAATATCGAATTTTCGGAGATTTGAGCCTGAATTTGAGATATAAACGGGTACAGAAGATGCATGCACATATCGACTTTTTGCACCTAAAATATCGATTATTAGCATGTTTTGGGTCTGTATTTTGAAAAAATTCTAGCAAGGAGTAGGCATGTACAGATCGCTTCTGGGATCCAAAATTATCGAATTTTCGGGTGTTTTGAACCTGAATTTGGGATATAGACGGATACAGAAGATACATGCACGTATCGACTTTGGGCACCTAAAATATCGATTTTGAGCATGTTTTGGGCCTGTATTTTGAAAATACTCTAACACGGAGTAGGCATGTACAGATCGCTTCGGGGACGCAAAAATATCGAATTTTCGGGTGTTTTGAGCCTGAATTTGAGATATAAACGGGAACAGAAGATGCATGCACATTTCGACTTTTTGCACCTAAAATATCGATTTTGAGCATGTTTTGGGTCTGTATCTTGAAAACATTCTATCAAGAAGTAGGCATGTACAGATTGCTTCTGGGACCCAAAAATATCAAATGTTCGAGTGTTTTGAACCTGAATTTGGGATATAGACGGGTACAGAAGATGCATACACATATTGACTTTGGGCTGCTAAAATATCGATTTTCTGCATGTTTTAGGCCTGTATTTTGAAAATACTCTAACACGGAGTAGGCATGTACAGATCGCTTCTGGGACCCAAAATTATCGAATTTTCGGGTGTTTTGAGCCTGAATTTGGGATATAGTCGGATACAGAAGATGCATGCACGTATCGACTTTGGGCACCTAAAATATCGATTTTCAGCATGTTTTGGTCCTGTATTTTGAAAATACTATAGCACGGTGTAGACATGTACAGATCGCTTCTGGGACACAAAAATTTCGATATTTTGGGTGTTTTGAGCCTGAATTTGAGATATAAACGGGTACAGAAGATGCATGCACATATCGACTTTTTGCACCTAAAATATCGATGTTGAGCATGTTTTGGGCCTGTATTTTGAAAATACTCTAACACGGAGTAGGCATGTACAGATCGCTTAGGGGACCCAAAAATATCGAATTTTCGGGTCTTTTGAGTCTGAATTTGAGATATAAACAGTTACAGAAGATGCATGCATATATCGACTTTGGGCACCCAATATATCGATTTTGAGCATGTTTTGGGCCTGTATTTTTAAAATACTCTAACACGGAGTAGACACGTACAGATCGCTTCTGGGACCCAAAAATATCAAATTTTCGGGGGTTTTCACCCAGAATTTGGGATATAACCGGGTACAGAGGATGCATGCACATATCGACTTTTTGCACCTAAAATATCGATTTTGAGCATGTTTTGGGTCTGTATCTTGAAAAAATTCTAGCAAGGAGTAGGCATGTACAGATCGCTTCTGGGACCAAAAAATACCGAATTTTCTGGTGTTTTGAACCTGAATTTGGGATATAGACGGGTACAGAAGATGCATACACATATTGACTTTGGGCACCTAATATATAGATTTTCAGCATGTTTTGGGCCTGTATTTTGAAAATACATTAACACGGAGTAGGCATGTACAGATCGCTTCTGGGACACAAAAATATCGATTTTTCGGGTGTTTTGAGCCTGAATTTGAGATATAAACGGGTACAGAAGATGCATGCACAAATCGACTTTGGACACTTAAAATATCGTTTTTTTAGCATGTTTTGGGCCTGTATTTTAAAAATACTCTAACACGGAGTAGACATGTACAGATCGCTTCGGGGACCCAAAAATATCGAATTTTCGGGTGTTTTGAGCCTGAATTTGAGATATAAACGGGTACAGAAGATGCATGCACATATCGACTTTTTGCACCTAAAATATCGATTTTGAGCATGTCTTGGGTTTGTATCTTAAAAAATTCTAGCAAGGAGTAGGCATGTACAAATCGCTTCTGGGACCCAAAAATATCGAATTTTCGGGTGTTTTGAATCTGAATTTGGGATATAGACGGATACAGAAGATGCATGCACATATCGACTTTGGGCACCTAAAATATCGATTTTGAGCATGTTTTGGGCCTGTATTTTGAAAATACTCTAACACGGAGTAGGTATTTACAGATGGCTTCGGTGACCCAAAAATATTTAATTTTCGGATGTTTTGAGCTTGAATTTGAGATATAAACGGGTACAGAAGATGCATGCACATATCGACTTTGGGCACCCAAAATATCGATTTTGAGCATGTTTTGGGCCTGTATTTTGAAAATACTCTAACACGGAGTAGACACGTACAGATCGCTTCTGGGACCCAAAAATATCAAATTTTCGGGGGTTTTGACCCAGAATTTGGGATATAACCGGGTACGGAGGATGCATGCACATATCGACTTTTTGCACCTAAAATATCGATTTTGAGCATGTCTTGGGTTTGTATCTTAAAAAATTCTAGCAAGGAGTAGGCATGTACAAATCGCTTCTGGGACCCAAAAATATCGAATTTTCGGGTGTTTTGAATCTGAATTTGGGATATAGACGGATACAGAAGATGCATGCACATATCGACTTTGGGCACCTAAAATATCGATTTTGAGCATGTTTTGGGCCTGTATTTTGAAAATACTCTAACACGGAGTAGGCATTTACAGATGGCTTCGTTGACCCAAAAATATTGAATTTTCGGATGTTTTGAGATTGAATTTGATATATAAACGGGTACAGAAGATGCATGCACATTTCGACTTTTTGCACATAAAATATCGATTTTGAGCATGTTTTGGGTCTGTATTTTGAAAATACTCTAGCACGGTGTAGACATGTACAGATTGCTTCTGGGACCCAAAATTATCGAATTTTCGGGTGTTTTGAACCTGAATTTGGGATATAGACGGATACCGAAGATGCATGCACATATCGACTTTTTGCACCTAAAATATCGATTTTGAGCATGTTTTGTGCCTGTATTTTGAAAATACTCTAACACGGAGTAGGCATGTACAGATCGCTTCGGGGACCCAAAAATATCGAATTTTCGGGTGTTTTGAGCCTGAATTTGAGATATAAACGGGTACAGAAGATGCATGCACATATCGACTTTGGGCACCTAAAATATCGATTGTGAGTATGTTTTGGGGCTGTATTTTGAAAATACTCTAACACGGAGTATGCATGTACATATCGCTTCTGGGTCACAAAAATATCGATTTTTTTGGTGTTTTGAGCCATAATTTGAGATATATACGGGTACAGAAGATGCATGGACATATCGACTTTTCACACCTAAAATATCGATTTATAGCATGTTTTAAGCCTGTATTTTAAAAACATTCTAGCACTGAGTAGGCATGTGCAGATCGCTTAAGGGACCCAAAAATATCGAATTTTCGGAGATTTGAGCCTGAATTTGAGATATAAACGGGTACAGAAGATACATGCACATATCGACTTTTTGCACCTAAAATATCGATTATTAGCATGTTTTGGGTCTGTATTTTGAAAAAATTCTAGCAAGGAGTAGGCATGTACAGATCGCTTCTGGGATCCAAAATTATCGAATTTTCGGGTGTTTTGAACCTGAATTTGGGATATAGACGGATACAGAAGATACATGCACGTATCGACTTTGGGCACCTAAAATATCGATTTTGAGCATGTTTTGGGCCTGTATTTTGAAAATACTCTAACACGGAGTAGGCATGTACAGATCGCTTCGGGGACGCAAAAATATCGAATTTTCGGGTGTTTTGAGCCTGAATTTGAGATATAAACGGGAACAGAAGATGCATGCACATTTCGACTTTTTGCTCCTAAAATATCGATTTTGAGCATGTTTTGGGTCTGTATCTTGAAAACATTCTAGCAAGAAGTAGGCATGTACAGATTGCTTCTGGGACCCAAAAATATCAAATGTTCGAGTGTTTTGAACCTGAATTTGGGATATAGACGGGTACAGAAGATGCATACACATATTGACTTTGGGCTGCTAAAATATCGATTTTCTGCATGTTTTAGGCCTGTATTTTGAAAATACTCTAACACGGAGTAGGCATGTACAGATCGCTTTTGGGACACAAAATTATCGAATTTTCGGGTGTTTTGAATCTGAATTTGGGATATAGACGGATACAGAAGATGCATGCACATATCGAGTTTGGGCACCCAAAATATCGATTTTGAGCATGTTTTGGGCCTGTATTTTTAAAATACTCTAACACGGAGTAGACACGTACAGATCGCTTTTGGAACACAAATAAATCGAATTTTAGGGTGTTCTGAGCCTGAATTTGAGATATGAACGGATACAGAAGATGCATGCACGTATCGACTTTGGGCACCTATAATATCGATTTTCAGCATGTTTTGGGTCTGTATTTTGAAAATACTCTAACACGGAGTAGGCATGTACAGATTGCTTCTAGGACCCAAAAATATCGAATATTCGGGTCTTTTGAGTCTGATGTTGAGATATAAACGGGTACAGAAGATGCATGCACATATCGACTTTGGGCACCCAAAATATCGATTTTGAGCATGTTTTGGGCCTGTATTTTTAAAATACTCTAACACGGAGTAGACACGTACAGATCGCTTCTGGGACCCAAAAATATCAAATTTTCGGGGGTTTTGACCCAGAATTTGGGATATAACCGGGTACAGGGGATGCATGCACATATCGACTTTTTGCACCTAAAATATCGATTTTGAGCATGTTTTGGGTCTGTATCTTGAAAAAATTCTAGCAAGGAGTAGGCATGTACAGATCGCTTCTGGGACCAAAAAATACCGAATTTTCTGGTGTTTTGAACCTGAATTTGGGATATAGACGGGTACAGAAGATGCATACACATATTGACTTTGGGCACCTAATATATAGATTTTCAGCATGTTTTGGGCCTGTATTTTGAAAATACATTAACACGGAGTAGGCATGTACAGATCGCTTCTGGGACACAAAAATATCGATTTTTCGGGTGTTTTGAGCCTGAATTTGAGATATAAACGGGTACAGAAGATGCATGCACATATCGACTTTGGACAACTAAAATATCGATTTATAGCATGTTTTGAGCCTATATTTTGAAAACATTCTAGCACTGAGTATGCATGTACAGATCGCTTAAGGGACCCAAAAATATGGAATATTTTGGAGTTTTGAGCCTGAATTTGAGATATAAACGGGTACAGAAGATGCATGCACATATCGACTTTTTGCACCTAAAATATCGATTTTGAGCATGTCTTGGGTTTGTATCTTAAAAAATTCTAGCAAGGAGTAGGCATGTACAAATCGCTTCTGGGACCCAAAAATATCGAATTTTCGGGTGTTTTGAACCTGAATTTGGGATATAGACGGATACAGAAGATGCATGGACATATCGACTTTGGGCACCTAAAATATCGATTTTGAGCATGTTTTGGGCCTGTATTTTGAAAATACTCTAACACGGAGTAGGCATTTACAGATGGCTTCGGGAACCCGAAAATATTGAATTTACGGTTGTTTTGAGCTTGAATTTGAGATATAAACGGGTACAGAAGATGCATGCACATTTCGACTTTTTGCACCTAAAATATCGATTTTGAGCATGTTTTGGGTCTGTATCTTGAAAACATTCTAGCAAGAAGTAGGCATGTACAGATTTCTTCTGGGACCCAAAAAAATCAAATGTTCGAGTGTTTTGAACCTGAATTTGGGATATAGACGGGTACAGAAGATGCATACACATATTGACTTTGGGCAGCTAAAATATCGATTTTCAGCATGTTTTAGGCCTGTATTTTGAAAATACTCTAACACGGAGTATGCATGTACACATTGCATTTGGGACCCAAAAATATCGAATATTCGGGTGTTTTGAGTCTGAATTTGAGATATAAACGGGTACAGAAGATGAATGCACATATCGACTTTTTGCACCTAAAATATCGATTTTGAGCATGTTTTGGGTCTGTATCTTGAAAAAATTCTAGCAAGGAGTAGGCATGTACAGATCGCATCTGGGACCCAAAATTATCGAATTTTCGGGTATTTTGAGCCTGAATTTGAGATATAAACGGGTACAGAAGATGCATGCACATTTCGACTTTTTGCACCTAAAATATCGATTTTGAGCATGTTTTGGGTCTGTATCTTGGTAACATTCTAGCAAGAAGTAGGCATGTACAGATTGCTTCTAGGTCCCAAAAATATCGAATTTTCGAGTGTTTTGAACCTGAATTTGGGATATAGACGGGTACAGAACATGCATACACATATTGACTTTGGGCAGCTAAAATATCGATTTTCAGCATGTTTTAGGCCTGTATTTTGAAAATATTCTAACACGGAGTATGCATGTACACATTGCTTTTGGGACCCAAAAATATCGAATATTCGGGTGTTTTGAGTCTGAATTTGAGATATAAACGGGTACAGAAGATGCATGCACATATCGACTTTGGGCACCCAAAATATCGATTTTGAGCATGTTTTGGGCCTGTATTTTTAAAATACTCTAACACGGAGTAGACACGTACAGATCGCTTCTGGGACCCAAAAATATCAAATTTTCGGGTGTTTTGAGCCAGAATTTGGGATATAACCGGGTACAGAGGATGCATGCACATATCGACTTTTTGCACCTAAAATATCGATTTTGAGCATGTTTTGGGTCTGTATCTTGAAAAAATTGTAGCAAGGAGTAGGCATGTACAGATCGCTTCTGGGACCAAAAAATACCGAATTTTCTGGTGTTTTGAACCTGAATTTGGGATATAGACGGGTACAGAAGATGCATACACATATTGACTTTGGGCACCTAATATATAGATTTTCAGCATGTTTTGGGCCTGTATTTTGAAAATACATTAACACGGAGTAGGCATGTACAGATCGCTTCTGGGACCCAAAAATATCGATTTTTCGGGTGTTTTGAGCCTGAATTTGAGATATAAACGGGTACAGAAGATGCATGCACATATCGACTTTGGACACTTAAAATATCGTTTTCTTAGCATGTTTTGGGCCTGTATTTTAAAAATACTCTAACACGGAGTAGACATGTACAGATCGCTTTTGGGACCCAAAAATATCGAATTTTCGGGTGTTTTGAGCCTGAATTTGAGATATAAACGAGTACAGAAGATGCATGCACATATCGACTTTGGACAACTAAAATATCGATTTATAGCATGTTTTGAGCCTATATTTTGAAAACATTCTAGAACTGAGTATGCATGTAC
This sequence comes from Petrolisthes cinctipes, assembly GCA_033782935.1. Classification (NCBI taxonomy): domain Eukaryota; kingdom Metazoa; phylum Arthropoda; class Malacostraca; order Decapoda; family Porcellanidae; genus Petrolisthes; species Petrolisthes cinctipes. The sequence continues at coordinate 7,151,406 of JAWQEG010000043.1, read as the reverse complement.
AGATCGCTTAAGGGACCCAAAAATATGGAATTTTCGGGAGTTTTGAGCCTGAATTTGAGATATAAACGGGTACAGAAGATGCATGCACATATCGACTTTTTGCACCTAAAATATCGATTTTGAGCATGTCTTGGGTTTGTATCTTAAAAAATTCTAGCAAGGAGTAGGCATGTACAAATCGCTTCTGGGACCCAAAAATATCGAATTTTCGGGTGTTTTGAACCTGAATTTGGGATATAGACGGATACAGAAGATGCATGCACATATCGACTTTGGGCACCTAAAATATCGATTTTGAGCATGTTTTGGGCCTGTATTTTGAAAATACTCTAACACGGAGTAGGCATTTACAGATGGCTTCGGGAACCCAAAAATATTGAATTTTCGGTTGTTTTGAGCTTGAATTTGAGATATAAACGGGTACAGAAGATGCATGCACATTTCGACTTTTTGCACCTAAAATATCGATTTTGAGCATGTTTTGGGTCTGTATCTTGAAAACATTCTAGCAAGAAGTAGGCATGTACAGATTGCTTCTGGGACCCAAAAAAATCGAATTTTCGAGTGTTTTGAACCTGAATTTGGGATATAGACGGGTACAGAAGATGCATACACATATTGACTTTGGGCAGCTAAAATATCGATTTACAGCATGTTTTAGGCCTGTATTTTGAAAATACTCTAACACGGAGTATGCATGTACACATTGCATTTGGGACCCAAAAATATCGAATATTCGGGTGTTTTGAGTCTGAATTTGAGATATAAACGGGTACAGAAGATGAATGCACATATCGTCTTTGGGCACCCAAAATATCGATTTTGAGCATGTTTTGGGCCTGTATTTTTAAAATACTCTAACACTGAGTAGACACGTACAGATCGCTTCTGGAACCCAAATAAATCGAATTTTATAGTGTTCTGAGACTGAATTTGAGATATGAACGGGTACAGAAGATGCACGCACATATCGACTTTGTGGACCTAAAATATCGATTTTGAGCATGTTTTGGGCCGGTATCTTGAAAATACTCTAGCACGGTGTAGACATGTACAGATCGCTTCAGGGACACAAAAATATCGATTTTTTGGGTGTTTTGAGCCTGAATTTGAGATATAAACGGATACAGAAGATGCATGCACATATCGACTTTGGGCACCTAAAATATCGATTTTGAGCATGTTTTGGGCCTGTATTTTGAAAATACTCTAACACGGAGTAGGCATTTACAGATGGCTTCGGGAACCCAAAAATATTGAATTTTCGGTTGTTTTGAGCTTGAATTTGAGATATAAACGGGTACAGAAGATGCATGCACATTTCGACTTTTTGCACCTAAAATATCGATTTTGAGCATGTTTTGGGTCTGTATCTTGAAAACATTCTAGCAAGAAGTAGGCATGTACAGATTGCTTCTGGGACCCAAAAAAATCGAATTTTCAGGTGTTTTGAGTCTGAATTTGAGATATAAACGGGTACAGAAGATGCATACACATATTGACTTTGGGCAGCTAAAATATCGATTTTCAGCATGTTTTAGGCCTGTATTTTGAAAATACTCTAACACGGAGTATGCATGTACACATTGCATTTGGGACCCAAAAATATCGAATATTCGGGTGTTTTGAGTCTGAATTTGAGATATAAACGGGTACAGAAGATGAATGCACATATCGTCTTTGGGCACCCAAAATATCGATTTTGAGCATGTTTTGGGCCTGTATTTTTAAAATACTCTAACACTGAGTAGACACGTACAGATCGCTTCTGGAACCCAAATAAATCGAATTTTATAGTGTTCTGAGACTGAATTTGAGATATGAACGGGTACAGAAGATGCACGCACATATCGACTTTGTGGACCTAAAATATCGATTTTGAGCATGTTTTGGGCCGGTATCTTGAAAATACTCTAGCACGGTGTAGACATGTACAGATCGCTTCAGGGACACAAAAATATCGATTTTTGGGGTGTTTTGAGCCTGAATTTGAGATATAAACGGGTACAGAAGATGCATGCACATATCGACTTTGGCACCAAAAATATCGATTTTTAGTATGTTTTGGGAGTATAATTTGAAAATATTCTAGCACTGAGTAGGCATGTACAGATCGCTTATGGGACCCAAAAATATCGAATTTTCGGGTGTTTTGAGCCAGAAATTGGGATATAACCGGGTACAGACGATGCATGCACATATCGACTTTTTTCACCTAAAATATCGATTTTGAGCATGTTTTGGGTCTGTATCTTGAAAAAATTCTAGCAAGGAGTAGGCATGTACAGATCGCATCTGGGACCCAAAATTATCGAATTTTCGGGTGTTTTGAACCTGAATTTGGGATATAGACAGATACAGAAGATGCATGCACATATCGACTTTTTGCACCTAAAATATCGATTTTGAGCATGTTTTGGGCCTGTATTTTGAAAATACTCTAACACGGAGTAGGCATGTACAGATCGCTTCGGGGACCCAAAAATATCGAATTTTCGGGTGTTTTGAACCTGAATTTGGGATATAGACGGGTACAGAAGATGCATACACATATCGACTTTTTGCACCTAAAATATCGATTTTGAGCATGTTTTGGGTCTGTATCTTGAAAATACTCTAACACGGAGTAGGCATGTACCGATCGCTTCTGGAACCCAAATAAATCAAATTTTAGGGTGTTCTGAGCCTGAATTTGAGATATAAACGGGTACAGAAGATGCATGCACATTTTGACTTTTTGCACCTAAAATATCGATTTTGAGCATGTTTTGGGCCTGTATTTTGAAAATACTATAGCACGGTGTAGACATGTACAGATCGCTTCTAGGACACAAAAATATCGATTTTTTGGGTGTTCTGAGCCTGAATTTGAGATATAAACGGGTACAGAAGATGCATGCACATATCGACTTTTTGCACCTAAAATATCGATTTTAAGCATGTTTTGGGTCTGTATCTTGAAAACATTCTAGGAAGGAGTAGGCATGTACAGGTCGCTTCTGGGACCCAGAAATTCCGAATTTTCTGGTGTTTTGATCCAGAATTTGGGATATAGACGGGTACAGAAGATGCATACACATATTGACTTTGGGCACCTAAAATATAGATTTTCAGCATTTTTTGGGCCTGTATTTTGAAAATACATTAACACGGAGTAGGCATGTACAGTTTGCTTCCGGGACCCAAAAATATCGACTTTTCGGGTGTTTTGAGCCTGAATTTGAGATATAAGCGGTTACGTACCATAAGATGCATGCACATATCGACTTTGGGCACCTAAAATATCGATTGTGAGTATGTTTTGGGCCTGTATTTTGAAAATACTCTAACACGGAGTATGCATGTACATATCGCTTCTGGGACACAAAAATATCGATTTTTTGGGTGTTCTGAGCCTGAATTTGAGATATATACGGGTACAGAAGATGCATGCACATATCGACTTTTCACACCTAAAATATCGATTTATAGCATGTTTTAAGCCTGTATTTTAAAAACATTCTAGCACTGAGTAGGCATGTGCAGATCGCTTAAGTGACCCAAAAATATCGAATTTTCGGAGTTTTGAGCCTGAATTTCAGATATAAACGGGTACAGAAGATGCATGCACATATCGACTTTTTGCACCTAAAATATCGATTATTAGCATGTTTTGGGTCTGTATTTTGAAAAAATTCTAGCAAGGAGTAGGCTTGTAGAGATCGCTTCTGGGACCCAAAAATATCAAATGTTCGAGTGTTTTGAACCTGAATTTGGGATATAGACGGGTACAGAAGATGCATACACATATTGACTTTGGGCAGCTAAAATATCGATTTTCTGCATGTTTTAGGCCTGTATTTTGAAAATACTCTAACACGGAGTATGCATGTACACATTGCTTGTGGGACCCAAAAATATCGAATATTCGGGTGTTTTGAGTCTGAATTTGAGATATAAACGGGTACAGAAGATGCATGCACATATCGACTTTGGGCACCCAAAATATCGATTTTGAGCATGTTTTGGGCCTGTATTTTTAAAATACTCTAACACGGAGTAGACACGTACAGATCGCTTCTGGGACCCAAAAATATCAAATTTTCGGGGGTTTTGACCCAGAATTTGGGATATAACCGGGTACAGAGGATGCATGCACATATCGACTTTTTGCACCTAAAATATCGATTTTGAGCATGTTTTGGGTCTGTATCTTGAAAAAATTCTAGCAAGGAGTAGGCATGTACAGATTGCTTCTGGGACCAAAAAATACCGAATTTTCTGGTGTTTTGAACCTGAATTTGGGATATAGACGGGTACAGAAGATGCATACACATATTGACTTTGGGCACCTAATATATAGATTTTGAGCATGTTTTGGGCCTGTATTTTGAAAATACATTAACACGGAGTAGGCATGTACAGATCGCTTCTGTGACCCAAAAATATCGATTTTTCGGGTGTTTTGAGCCAGAATTTGAGATATAAACGGGTACAGAAGATACATGCACATATCGACTTTGGACACCTAAAATATCGATTTTTAGCATGTTTTGGGCCTGTATTTTGAAAATACTCTAACACGGAGTAGGCATTTACAGATGGCTTCGGTGACCCAAAAATATTGAATTTTCGGATGTTTTGAGCTTGAATTTGAGATATAAACGGGTACAGAAGATGCATGCACATTTCGACTTTTTGCACCTAAAATATTGATTTTGAGCATGTTTTGGGTCTGTATCTTGAAAACATTCTAGCAAGAAGTAGGCATGTACAGATTGCTTCTGGGACCCAAAAAAATCGAATTTTCGATTGTTTTGAACCTGAATTTGGGATATAGACGGGTACAGAAGATGCATACACATATTGACTTTGGGCAGCTAAAATATCGATTTTCAGCATGTTTTAGGCCTGTATTTTGAAAATACTCTAACACGGAGTATGCATGTACACATTGCATTTGGGACCCAAAAATATCGAATATTCGGGTGTTTTGAGTCTGAATTTGAGATATAAACGGGTACAGAAGATGAATGCACATATCGACTTTGGGCACCCAAAATATCGATTTTGGGAATGTTTTGGGCCTGTATTTTTAAAATACTCTAGCACGGTGTAGACATGTACAGATCGCTTCAGGGACACAAAAATATCGATTTTTTGAGTGTTTTGAGCCTGAATTTGAGATATAAACGGGTACAGAAGATGCATGCACATATCGACTTTGGCACCCAAAATATCGATTTTTAGTATGTTTTGGGCGTATAATTTGAAAATATTCTAGCACTGAGTAGGCATGTACAGATCGCTTCTGGGACCCAAAAATATCGAATTTTCGGGTGTTTTGAGCCAGAAATTGGGATATAACCGGGTACAGACGATGCATGCACATATCGACTTTTTGCACCTAAAATATCGATTTTGAGCATGTTTTGGGCCTGTATTTTGAAAATACTCTAACACGGAGTAGGCATGTACCGATCGCTTCTGGAACCCAAATAAATCGAATTTTAGGGTGTTCTGAGCCTGAATTTGAGATATAAACGGGTACAGAAGATGCATGCACATTTTGACTTTTTGCACCTAAAATATCGATTTTGAGCATGTTTTGGGCCTGTATTATGAAAATACTATAGCACGGTGTAGACATGTACAGATCGCTTCTAGGACACAAAAATATCAATTTTTTGGGTGTTTTGAGCCTGAATTTGAGATATAAACGGGTACAGAAGATGCATGCACATATCGACTTTTTGCACCTAAAATATCGATTTTAAGCATGTTTTGGGTCTGTATCTTGAAAACATTCTAGGAAGGAGTAGGCATGTACAGGTCGCTTCTGGGACCCTGAAATTCCGAATTTTCTGGTGTTTTGATCCAGAATTTGGGATATAGACGGGTACAGAAGATGCATACACATATTGACTTTGGGCACCTAAAATATAGATTTTCAGCATTTTTTGGGCCTGTATTTTGAAAATACATTAACACGGAGTAGGCATGTACAGTTTGCTTCCGGGACCCAAAAATATCGACTTTTCGGGTGTTTTGAGCCTGAATTTGAGATATAAGCGGTTACGTACCATAAGATGCATGCACATATCGACTTTGGGCACCTAAAATATCGATTGTGAGTATGTTTTGGGCCTGTATTTTGAAAATACTCTAACACGGAGTATGCATGTACATATCGCTTGTGGGACACAAAAATATCGATTTTTTGGGCGTTTTGAGCCTGAATTTGAGATATATACGGGTACAGAAGATGCATGCACATATCGACTTTTCACACCTAAAATATCGATTTATAGCATGTTTTAAGCCTGTATTTTAAAAACATTCTAGCACTGAGTAGGCATGTGCAGATCGCTTAAGTGACCCAAAAATATCGAATTTTCGGAGTTTTGACCCTTAATTTGAGATATAAACGGGTACAGAAGATGCATGCACATATCGACTTTTTGCACCTAAAATATCGATTATTAGCATGTTTTGGGTCTGTATTTTGAAAAAATTCTAGCAAGGAGTAGGCATGTAGAGATCGCTTCTGGGACCCAAAATTATCGAATTTTCGGGTGTTTTGAACCTGAATTTGGGATATAGACGGAAACAGAAGATGCATGCACGTATCGACTTTGGGCACCTAAAATATCGATTTTGAGCATGTTTTGGGCCTGTAATTTGAAAATATTCTAACACGGAGTAGGCATGTACAGATCGCTTCGGGGACGCAAAAATATCGAATTTTCGGGTGTTTTGAGCCGGAATTTGAGATATAAGCGGGAACAGAAGATGCATGCACATTTCGACTTTTTGCACCTAAAATATCGGTTTTGAGCATGTTTTGGGTCTGTATCTTGAAAACATTCTAGCAAGAAGTAGGCATGTACAGATTGCTTCTGGGACCCAAAAATATCAAATGTTCGAGTGTTTTGAACCTGAATTTGGGATATAGACGGGTACAGAAGATGCATACACATATTGACTTTGGGCAGCTAAAATATCGATTTTCAGCATGTTTTAGGCCTGTATTTTGAAAATACTCTAACACGGAGTATGCATGTACACATTGCTTGTGGGACCCAAAAATATCGTTTATTCGGGTGTTTTGAGTCTGAATTTGAGATATAAACGGGTACAGAAGATGCATGCACATATCGACTTTGGGCACCCAAAATATCGATTTTGAGCATGCTTTGGGCCTGTATTTTTAAAATACTCTAACACTGAGTAGACACGTACAGATCGCTTCTGGAACCCAAATAAATCGAATTATAGGGTGTTTTGAGCCTGAATTTGGGATATAACAGGGTACAGAGGATTCATGCACATATCGACTTTTTGCACCTAAAATATCGATTTTGAGCATGTTTTGGGCCTGTATTTTGAAAATACTATAGCACGGTGTAGACATGTACAGATCGCTTCTGGGACACAAAAATTTCGATTTTTTGGGTGTTTTGAGCCTGAATTTGAGATATAAACGGGTACAGAAGATGCATGCACATATCGACTTTGGCACCCAAAATATCGATTTTTAGTATGTTTTGGGAGTATAATTTGAAAATATTCTAGCACTGACTATGCATGTACAGATCGCTTCTGGGACCCAAAAATATCGAATTTTCGGGGGTTTTGACCCAGAATTTGGGATATAACCGGGTACAGAGGATGCATGCACATATCGACTTTTTGCACCTAAAATATCGATTTTGAGCATGTTTTGGGTCTGTATCTTGAAAAAATTCTAGCAAGGAGTAGGCATGTACAGATCGCTTCTGGGACCCAAAAATACCGAATTTTCTGGTTTTTTGAACCTGAATTTGGGATATAGACGGGTACAGAAGATGCATACACATATTGACTTTGGGCACCTAATATATATATTTTCAGCATGTTTTGGGCCTGTATTTTGAAAATACATTAACACGGAGTAGGCATGTACAGATCGCTTCTGTGACCCAAAAATATCGATTTTTCGGGTGTTTTGAGTTTGAATTTGAGATATAAACGGGTACAGAAGATGCATGCACATATCGACTTTGGACACCTAAAATATCGATTTTTAGCATGTTTTGAGCCTATATTTTGAAAACATTCTAGCACTGAGTATGCATGTACAGATCGCTTAAGGGACCCAAAAATATGGAATTTTCGGGAGTTTTGAGCCTGAATTTGAGATATAAACGGGTACAGAAGATGCATGCACATATCGACTTTTTGCACCTAAAATATCGATTTTGAGCATGTCTTGGGTTTGTATCTTAAAAAATTCTAGCAAGGAGTAGGCATGTACAAATCGCTTCTGGGACCCAAAAATATCGAATTTTCGGGTGTTTTTAACCTGAATTTGGGATATAGACGGATACAGAAGATGCATGCACATATCGACTTTGGGCACCTAAAATATCGATTTTGAGCATGTTTTGGGCCTGTATTTTGAAAATACTCTAACACGGAGTAGGCATTTACAGATGGCTTCGGTGACCCAAAAATATTGAATTTTCGGATGTTTTGAGCTTGAATTTGAGATATAAACGGGTACAGAAGATGAATGCACATTTCGACTTTTTGCACCTAAAATATCGATTTTGAGCATGTTTTGGGTCTGTATCTTGAAAACATTCTAGCAAGAAGTAGGCATGTACAGATTGCTTCTGGGACCCAAAAAAATCGAATTTTCGAGTGTTTTGAACCTGAATTTGGGATATAGACGGGTACAGAAGATGCATACACATATTGACTTTGGGCAGCTAAAATATCGATTTTTAGCATGTTTTAGGCCTGTATTTTGAAAATACTCTAACACGGAGTATGCATGTACACATTGCATTTGGGACCTAAAAATATCGAATATTCGGGTGTTTTGAGTCTGAATTTGAGATATAAACGGGTACAGAAGATGAATGCACATATCGACTTTTTGCACCCAAAATATCGATTTTGAGCATGTTTTGGGCCTGTATTTTTAAAATACTCTAACACTGAGTAGACACGTACAGATCGCTTCAGGAACCCAAATAAATCGAATTTTAGGGTGTTCTGAGCCTGAATTTGAGATATAAACGGGTACAGAAGATGCATGCACATATCGACTTTGGCACCCAAAATATCGATTTTCAGTATGTTTTCGGCGTATAATTTGAAAATATTCTAGCAGTGAGTAGGCATGTACAGATCGCTTCTGGGACCTAAAAATATCGATTTTTCGGGGGTTTTGAGCCAGAATTTGGGATATAACCTGGTACAGAGGATGCATGCACATATCGACTTTTTGCACCTAAAATATCGATTTTGAGCATGTTTTGGGTCTGTATCTTGAAAAAATTCTAGCAAGGAGTAGGCATGTACAGATCGCTTCTGGGACCCAAAAATACCGAATTTTCTGGTGTTTTGAAACTGAATTTGGGATATAGACGGGTACAGAAGATGCATACACATATTGACTTTGGGCACCTAATATATAGATTTTCAGCATGTTTTGGGCCTGTAATTTGAAAATACATTAACACGGAGTAGGCATGTACAGCTCGCTTCTGGGACCCAAAAATATTGAATTTTCGGGTGTTTTGAACCTGAATTTGGGATATAGACGGATACCGAAGATGCATGCACATATCGACTTTTTGCACCTAAAATATCGATTTTGAGCATGTTTTGGGCCTGTATTTTGAAAATACTCTAACACGGAGTATGCATGTACAGATCGTTTCGGGGACCCAAAAATATCGAATTTTCGGGTGTTTTGAGCCTGAATTTGAGATATAAACGGGTACAGAAGATGCATGCACATTTCGACTTTTTGCACATAAAATATCGATTTTGAGCATGTTTTGGGCCTGTATTTTGAAAATACTCTAACACGGAGTAGACACGTACAGATCGCTTCTGGGACCCAAAAATATCAAATTTTCGGGGGTTTTGACCCAGAATTTGGGATATAACCGGGTACGGAGGATGCATGCACATATCGACTTTTTGCACCTAAAATATCGATTTTGAGCATGTCTTGGGTTTGTATCTTAAAAAATTCTAGCAAGGAGTAGGCATGTACAAATCGCTTCTGGGACCCAAAAATATCGAATTTTCGGGTGTTTTGAATCTGAATTTGGGATATAGACGGATACAGAAGATGCATGCACATATCGACTTTGGGCACCTAAAATATCGATTTTGAGCATGTTTTGGGCCTGTATTTTGAAAATACTCTAACACGGAGTAGGCATTTACAGATGGCTTCGTTGACCCAAAAATATTGAATTTTCGGATGTTTTGAGCTTGAATTTGATATATAAACGGGTACAGAAGATGCATGCACATTTCGACTTTTTGCACATAAAATATCGATTTTGAGCATGTTTTGGGTCTGTATTTTGAAAATACTCTAGCACGGTGTAGACATGTACAGATTGCTTCTGGGACCCAAAATTATCGAATTTTCGGGTGTTTTGAATCTGAATTTGGGATATAGACGGATACCGAAGATGCATGCACATATCGACTTTTTGCACCTAAAATATCGATTTTGAGCATGTTTTGTGCCTGTATTTTGAAAATACTCTAACACGGAGTAGGCATGTACAGATCGCTTCGGGGACCCAAAAATATCGAATTTTCGGGTGTTTTGAGCCTGAATTTGAGATATAAACGGGTACAGAAGATGCATGCACATATCGACTTTGGGCACCTAAAATATCGATTGTGAGTATGTTTTGGGGCTGTATTTTGAAAATACTCTAACACGGAGTATGCATGTACATATCGCTTCTGGGTCACAAAAATATCGATTTTTTTGGTGTTTTGAGCCATAATTTGAGATATATACGGGTACAGAAGATGCATGGACATATCGACTTTTCACACCTAAAATATCGATTTATAGCATGTTTTAAGCCTGTATTTTAAAAACATTCTAGCACTGAGTAGGCATGTGCAGATCGCTTAAGGGACCCAAAAATATCGAATTTTCGGAGATTTGAGCCTGAATTTGAGATATAAACGGGTACAGAAGATGCATGCACATATCGACTTTTTGCACCTAAAATATCGATTATTAGCATGTTTTGGGTCTGTATTTTGAAAAAATTCTAGCAAGGAGTAGGCATGTACAGATCGCTTCTGGGATCCAAAATTATCGAATTTTCGGGTGTTTTGAACCTGAATTTGGGATATAGACGGATACAGAAGATACATGCACGTATCGACTTTGGGCACCTAAAATATCGATTTTGAGCATGTTTTGGGCCTGTATTTTGAAAATACTCTAACACGGAGTAGGCATGTACAGATCGCTTCGGGGACGCAAAAATATCGAATTTTCGGGTGTTTTGAGCCTGAATTTGAGATATAAACGGGAACAGAAGATGCATGCACATTTCGACTTTTTGCTCCTAAAATATCGATTTTGAGCATGTTTTGGGTCTGTATCTTGAAAACATTCTAGCAAGAAGTAGGCATGTACAGATTGCTTCTGGGACCCAAAAATATCAAATGTTCGAGTGTTTTGAACCTGAATTTGGGATATAGACGGGTACAGAAGATGCATACACATATTGACTTTGGGCTGCTAAAATATCGATTTTCTGCATGTTTTAGGCCTGTATTTTGAAAATACTCTAACACGGAGTAGGCATGTACAGATCGCTTTTGGGACACAAAATTATCGAATTTTCAGGTGTTTTGAATCTGAATTTGGGATATAGACGGATACAGAAGATGCATGCACATATCGAGTTTGGGCACCCAAAATATCGATTTTGAGCATGTTTTGGGCCTGTATTTTTAAAATACTCTAACACGGAGTAGACACGTACAGATCGCTTTTGGAACACAAATAAATCGAATTTTAGGGTGTTCTGAGCCTGAATTTGAGATATGAACGGATACAGAAGATGCATGCACGTATCGACTTTGGGCACCTATAATATCGATTTTCAGCATGTTTTGGGTCTGTATTTTGAAAATACTCTAACACGGAGTAGGCATGTACAGATTGCTTCTAGGACCCAAAAATATCGAATATTCGGGTCTTTTGAGTCTGATGTTGAGATATAAACGGGTACAGAAGATGCATGCACATATCGACTTTGGGCACCCAAAATATCGATTTTGAGCATGTTTTGGGCCTGTATTTTTAAAATACTCTAACACGGAGTAGACACGTACAGATCGCTTCTGGGACCCAAAAATATCAAATTTTCGGGGGTTTTGACCCAGAATTTGGGATATAACCGGGTACAGGGGATGCATGCACATATCGACTTTTTGCACCTAAAATATCGATTTTGAGCATGTTTTGGGTCTGTATCTTGAAAAAATTCTAGCAAGGAGTAGGCATGTACAGATCGCTTCTGGGACCAAAAAATACCGAATTTTCTGGTGTTTTGAACCTGAATTTGGGATATAGACGGGTACAGAAGATGCATACACATATTGACTTTGGGCACCTAATATATAGATTTTCAGCATGTTTTGGGCCTGTATTTTGAAAATACATTAACACGGAGTAGGCATGTACAGATCGCTTCTGGGACACAAAAATATCGATTTTTCGGGTGTTTTGAGCCTGAATTTGAGATATAAACGGGTACAGAAGATGCATGCACATATCGACTTTGGACAACTAAAATATCGATTTATAGCATGTTTTGAGCCTATATTTTGAAAACATTCTAGCACTGAGTATGCATGTACAGATCGCTTAAGGGACCCAAAAATATGGAATATTTTGGAGTTTTGAGACTGAATTTGAGATATAAACGGGTACAGAAGATGCATGCACATATCGACTTTTTGCACCTAAAATATCGATTTTGAGCATGTCTTGGGTTTGTATCTTAAAAAATTCTAGCAAGGAGTAGGCATGTACAAATCGCTTCTGGGACCCAAAAATATCGAATTTTCGGGTGTTTTGAACCTGAATTTGGGATATAGACGGATACAGAAGATGCATGGACATATCGACTTTGGGCACCTAAAATATCGATTTTGAGCATGTTTTGGGCCTGTATTTTGAAAATACTCTAACACGGAGTAGGCATTTACAGATGGCTTCGGGAACCCGAAAATATTGAATTTTCGGTTGTTTTGAGCTTGAATTTGAGATATAAACGGGTACAGAAGATGCATGCACATTTCGAATTTTTGCACCTAAAATATCGATTTTGAGCATGTTTTGGGTCTGTATCTTGAAAACATTCTAGCAAGAAGTAGGCATGTACAGATTTCTTCTGGGACCCAAAAAAATCAAATGTTCGAGTGTTTTGAACCTGAATTTGGGATATAGACGGGTACAGAAGATGCATACACATATTGACTTTGGGCAGCTAAAATATCGATTTTCAGCATGTTTTAGGCCTGTATTTTGAAAATACTCTAACACGGAGTATGCATGTACACATTGCATTTGGGACCCAAAAATATCGAATATTCGGGTGTTTTGAGTCTGAATTTGAGATATAAACGGGTACAGAAGATGAATGCACATATCGACTTTGGGCACCCAAAATATCGATTTTGAGCATGTTTTGGGCCTGTATTTTTAAAATACTCTAACACTGAGTAGACACGTACAGATCGCTTCAGGGACACAAAAATATCGATTTTTTGGGTGTTTTGAGCCTGAATTTGAGATATAAACGGGTACAGAAGATGCATGCACATATCGACTTTGGCACCAAAAATATCGATTTTTAGTATGTTTTGGGCGTATAATTTGAAAATATTCTAGCACTGAGTAGGCATGTACAGATCGCTTCTGGGACCCAAAAAAATCGAATTTTCGGGTGTTTTGAGCCAGGAATTGGGATATAACCGGGTACAGACGATGCATGCACATATCGACTTTTTGCACCTAAAATATCGATTTTGAGCATGTTTTGGGTCTGTATCTTGAAAAAATTCTAGCAAGGAGTAGGCATGTACAGATCGCATCTGGGACCCAAAATTATCGAATTTTCGGGTGTTTTGAACCTGAATTTGGGATATAGACGGATACAGAAGATGCATGCACATATCGACTTTTTGCACCTAAAATATCGATTTTCAGTATGTTTTGGGCCTGTATTTTGAAAATACTCTAACACGGAGTAGGCATGTACAGATCGCTTCGGGGACCCAAAAATATCGAATTTTCGGGTGTTTTGAACCTGAATTTGGGATATAGACGGGTACAGAAGATGCATACACATATCGACTTTTTGCACCTAAAATATCGATTTTGAGCATGTTTTGGGTCTGTATCTTGAAAAAATTCTAGCAAGGAGTAGGCATGTACAGATCGCATCTGGGACCCAAAATTATCGAATTTTCGGGTGTTTTGAGCCTGAATTTGAGATATAAACGGGTACAGAAGATGCATGCACATTTCGACTTTTTGCACCTAAAATATCGATTTTGAGCATGTTTTGGGTCTGTATCTTGGTAACATTCTAGCAAGAAGTAGGCATGTACAGATTGCTTCTAGGACCCAAAAATATCGAATTTTCGAGTGTTTTGAACCTGAATTTGGGATATAGACGGGTAAAGAACATGCATACACATATTGACTTTGGGCAGCTAAAATATCGATTTTCAGCATGTTTTAGGCCTGTATTTTGAAAATATTCTAACACGGAGTATGCATGTACACATTGCTTTTGGGACCCAAAAATATCGAATATTCGGGTGTTTTGAGTCTGAATTTGAGATATAAACGGGTACAGAAGATGCATGCACATATCGACTTTGGGCACCCAAAATATCGATTTTGAGCATGTTTTGGGCCTGTATTTTTAAAATACTCTAACACGGAGTAGACACGTACAGATCGCTTCTGGGACCCAAAAATATCAAATTTTCGGGTGTTTTGAGCCAGAATTTGGGATATAACCGGGTACAGAGGATGCATGCACATATCGACTTTTTGCACCTAAAATATCGATTTTGAGCATGTTTTGGGTCTGTATCTTGAAAAAATTCTAGCAAGGAGTAGGCATGTACAGATCGCTTCTGGGACCAAAAAATACCGAATTTTCTGGTGTTTTGAACCTGAATTTGGGATATAGACGGGTACAGAAGATGCATACACATATTGACTTTGGGCACCTAATATATAGATTTTCAGCATGTTTTGGGCCTGTATTTTGAAAATACATTAACACGGAGTAGGCATGTACAGATCGCTTCTGGGACCCAAAAATATCGATTTTTCGGGTGTTTTGAGCCTGAATTTGAGATATAAACGAGTACAGAAGATGCATGCACATATCGACTTTGGACAACTAAAATATCGATTTATAGCATGTTTTGAGCCTATATTTTGAAAACATTCTAGAACTGAGTATGCATGTACAGATCGCTTAAGGGACCCAAAAATATGGAATTTTCGGGAGTTTTGAGCCTGAATTTGAGATATAAACGGGTACAGAAGATGCATGCACATATCGACTTTTTGCACCTAAAATATCGATTTTGAGCATGTCTTGGGTTTGTATCTTAAAAAATTCTAGCAAGGAGTAGGCATGTACAAATCGCTTCTGGGACCCAAAAATATCGAATTTTCGGGTGTTTTGAACCTGAATTTGGGATATAGACGGATACAGAAGATGCATGCACATATCGACTTTGGGCACCTAAAATATCGATTTTGAGCATGTTTTGGGCCTGTATTTTGAAAATACTCTAACACGGAGTAGGCATTTACAGATGGCTTCGGGAACCCAAAAATATTGAATTTTCGGTTGTTTTGAGCTTGAATTTGAGATATAAACGGGTACAGAAGATGCATGCACATTTCGACTTTTTGCACCTAAAATATCGATTTTGAGCATGTTTTGGGTCTGTATCTTGAAAACATTCTAGCAAGAAGTAGGCATGTACAGATTGCTTCTGGGACCCAAAAAAATCGAATTTTCGAGTGTTTTGAACCTGAATTTGGGATATAGACGGGTACAGAAGATGCATACACATATTGACTTTGGGCAGCTAAAATATCGATTTTCAGCATGTTTTAGGCCTGTATTTTGAAAATACTCTAACACGGAGTATGCATGTACACATTGCATTTGGGACCCAAAAATATCGAATATTCGGGTGTTTTGAGTCTGAATTTGAGATATAAACGGGTACAGAAGATGAATGCACATATCGTCTTTGGGCACCCAAAATATCGATTTTGAGCATGTTTTGGGCCTGTATTTTTAAAATACTCTAACACTGAGTAGACACGTACAGATCGCTTCTGGAACCCAAATAAATCGAATTTTATAGTGTTCTGAGACTGAATTTGAGATATGAACGGGTACAGAAGATGCACGCACATATCGACTTTGTGGACCTAAAATATCGATTTTGAGCATGTTTTGGGCCGGTATCTTGAAAATACTCTAGCACGGTGTAGACATGTACAGATCGCTTCAGGGACACAAAAATATCGATTTTTTGGGTGTTTTGAGCCTGAATTTGAGATATAAACGGATACAGAAGATGCATGCACATATCGACTTTGGGCACCTAAAATATCGATTTTGAGCATGTTTTGGGCCTGTATTTTGAAAATACTCTAACACGGAGTAGGCATTTACAGATGGCTTCGGGAACCCAAAAATATTGAATTTTCGGTTGTTTTGAGCTTGAATTTGAGATATAAACGGGTACAGAAGATGCATGCACATTTCGACTTTTTGCACCTAAAATATCGATTTTGAGCATGTTTTGGGTCTGTATCTTGAAAACATTCTAGCAAGAAGTAGGCATATACAGATTGCTTCTGGGACCCAAAAAAATCGAATTTTCAGGTGTTTTGAGTCTGAATTTGAGATATAAACGGGTACAGAAGATGCATACACATATTGACTTTGGGCAGCTAAAATATCGATTTTCAGCATGTTTTAGGCCTGTATTTTGAAAATACTCTAACACGGAGTATGCATGTACACATTGCATTTGGGACCCAAAAATATCGAATATTCGGGTGTTTTGAGTCTGAATTTGAGATATAAACGGGTACAGAAGATGAATGCACATATCGTCTTTGGGCACCCAAAATATCGATTTTGAGCATGTTTTGGGCCTGTATTTTTAAAATACTCTAACACTGAGTAGACACGTACAGATCGCTTCTGGAACCCAAATAAATCGAATTTTATAGTGTTCTGAGACTGAATTTGAGATATGAACGGGTACAGAAGATGCACGCACATATCGACTTTGTGGACCTAAAATATCGATTTTGAGCATGTTTTGGGCCGGTATCTTGAAAATACTCTAGCACGGTGTAGACATGTACAGATCGCTTCAGGGACACAAAAATATCGATTTTTGGGGTGTTTTGAGCCTGAATTTGAGATATAAACGGGTACAGAAGATGCATGCACATATCGACTTTGGCACCAAAAATATCGATTTTTAGTATGTTTTGGGAGTATAATTTGAAAATATTCTAGCACTGAGTAGGCATGTACAGATCGCTTATGGGACCCAAAAATATCGAATTTTCGGGTGTTTTGAGCCAGAAATTGGGATATAACCGGGTACAGACGATGCATGCACATATCGACTTTTTTCACCTAAAATATCGATTTTGAGCATGTTTTGGGTCTGTATCTTGAAAAAATTCTAGCAAGGAGTAGGCATGTACAGATCGCATCTGGGACCCAAAATTATCGAATTTTCGGGTGTTTTGAACCTGAATTTGGGATATAGACAGATACAGAAGATGCATGCACATATCGACTTTTTGCACCTAAAATATCGATTTTGAGCATGTTTTGGGCCTGTATTTTGAAAATACTCTAACACGGAGTAGGCATGTACAGATCGCTTCGGGGACCCAAAAATATCGAATTTTCGGGTGTTTTGAACCTGAATTTGGGATATAGACGGGTACAGAAGATGCATACACATATCGACTTTTTGCACCTAAAATATCGATTTTGAGCATGTTTTGGGTCTGTATCTTGAAAATACTCTAACACGGAGTAGGCATGTACCGATCGCTTCTGGAACCCAAATAAATCGAATTTTAGGGTGTTCTGAGCCTGAATTTGAGATATAAACGGGTACAGAAGATGCATGCACATTTTGACTTTTTGCACCTAAAATATCGATTTTGAGCATGTTTTGGGCCTGTATTTTGAAAATACTATAGCACGGTGTAGACATGTACAGATCGCTTCTAGGACACAAAAATATCGATTTTTTGGGTGTTTTGAGCCTGAATTTGAGATATAAACGGGTACAGAAGATGCATGCACATATCGACTTTTTGCACCTAAAATATCGATTTTAAGCATGTTTTGGGTCTGTATCTTGAAAACATTCTAGGAAGGAGTAGGCATGTACAGGTCGCTTCTGGGACCCAGAAATTCCGAATTTTCTGGTGTTTTGATCCAGAATTTGGGATATAGACGGGTACAGAAGATGCATGCACATATCGACTTTGGGCACCTAAAATATCGATTGTGAGTATGTTTTGGGCCTGTATTTTGAAAATACTCTAACACGGAGTATGCATGTACATATCGCTTCTGGGACACAAAAATATCGATTTTTTGGGTGTTCTGAGCCTGAATTTGAGATATATACGGGTACAGAAGATGCATGCACATATCGACTTTTCACACCTAAAATATCGATTTATAGCATGTTTTAAGCCTGTATTTTAAAAACATTCTAGCACTGAGTAGGCATGTGCAGATCGCTTAAGTGACCCAAAAATATCGAATTTTCGGAGTTTTGAGCCTGAATTTCAGATATAAACGGGTACAGAAGATGCATGCACATATCGACTTTTTGCACCTAAAATATCGATTATTAGCATGTTTTGGGTCTGTATTTTGAAAAAATTCTAGCAAGGAGTAGGCTTGTAGAGATCGCTTCTGGGACCCAAAAATATCAAATGTTCGAGTGTTTTGAACCTGAATTTGGGATATAGACGGGTACAGAAGATGCATACACATATTGACTTTGGGCAGCTAAAATATCGATTTTCTGCATGTTTTAGGCCAGTATTTTGAAAATACTCTAACACGGAGTATGCATGTACACATTGCTTGTGGGACCCAAAAATATCGAATATTCGGGTGTTTTGAGTCTGAATTTGAGATATAAACGGGTACAGAAGATGCATGCACATATCGACTTTGGGCACCCAAAATATCGATTTTGAGCATGTTTTGGGCCTGTATTTTGAAAATACATTAACACGGAGTAGGCATGTACAGATCGCTTCTGTGACCCAAAAATATCGATTTTTCGGGTGTTTTGAGCCTGAATTTGAGATATAAACGGGTACAGAAGATACATGCACATATCGACTTTGGACACCTAAAATATCGATTTTTAGCATGTTTTGGGCCTGTATTTTGAAAATACTCTAACACGGAGTAGGCATTTACAGATGGCTTCGGTGACCCAAAAATATTGAATTTTCGGATGTTTTGAGCTTGAATTTGAGATATAAACGGGTACAGAAGATGCATGCACATTTCGACTTTTTGCACCTAAAATATTGATTTTGAGCATGTTTTGGGTCTGTATCTTGAAAACATTCTAGCAAGAAGTAGGCATGTACAGATTGCTTCTGGGACCCAAAAAAATCGAATTTTCGATTGTTTTGAACCTGAATTTGGGATATAGACGGGTACAGAAGATGCATACACATATTGACTTTGGGCAGCTAAAATATCGATTTTCAGCATGTTTTAGGCCTGTATTTTGAAAATACTCTAACACGGAGTATGCATGTACACATTGCATTTGGGACCCAAAAATATCGAATATTCGGGTGTTTTGAGTCTGAATTTGAGATATAAACGGGTACAGAAGATGAATGCACATATCGACTTTGGGCACCCAAAATATCGATTTTGGGAATGTTTTGGGCCTGTATTTTTAAAATACTCTAGCACGGTGTAGACATGTACAGATCGCTTCAGGGACACAAAAATATCGATTTTTTGGGTGTTTTGAGCCTGAATTTGAGATATAAACGGGTACAGAAGATGCATGCACATATCGACTTTGGCACCCAAAATATCGATTTTTAGTATGTTTTGGGCGTATAATTTGAAAATATTCTAGCACTGAGTAGGCATGTACAGATCGCTTCTGGGACCCAAAAATATCGAATTTTCGGGTGTTTTGAGCCAGAAATTGGGATATAACCGGGTACAGACGATGCATGCACATATCGACTTTTTGCACCTAAAATATCGATTTTGAGCATGTTTTGGGCCTGTATTTTGAAAATACTCTAACACGGAGTAGGCATGTACCGATCGCTTCTGGAACCCAAATAAATCGAATTTTAGGGTGTTCTGAGCCTGAATTTGAGATATAAACGGGTACAGAAGATGCATGCACATTTTGACTTTTTGCACCTAAAATATCGATTTTGAGCATGTTTTGGGCCTGTATTATGAAAATACTATAGCACGGTGTAGACATGTACAGATCGCTTCTAGGACACAAAAATATCAATTTTTTGGGTGTTTTGAGCCTGAATTTGAGATATAAACGGGTACAGAAGATGCATGCACATATCGACTTTTTGCACCTAAAATATCGATTTTAAGCATGTTTTGGGTCTGTATCTTGAAAACATTCTAGGAAGGAGTAGGCATGTACAGGTCGCTTCTGGGACCCAGAAATTCCGAATTTTCTGGTGTTTTGATCCAGAATTTGGGATATAGACGGGTACAGAAGATGCATACACATATTGACTTTGGGCACCTAAAATATAGATTTTCAGCATTTTTTGGGCCTGTATTTTGAAAATACATTAACACGGAGTAGGCATGTACAGTTTGCTTCCGGGACCCAAAAATATCGACTTTTCGGGTGTTTTGAGCCTGAATTTGAGATATAAGCGGTTACGTACCATAAGATGCATGCACATATCGACTTTGGGCACCTAAAATATCGATTGTGAGTATGTTTTGGGCCTGTATTTTGAAAATACTCTAACACGGAGTATGCATGTACATATCGCTTGTGGGACACAAAAATATCGATTTTTTGGGCGTTTTGAGCCTGAATTTGAGATATATACGGGTACAGAAGATGCATGCACATATCGACTTTTCACACCTAAAATATCGATTTATAGCATGTTTTAAGCCTGTATTTTAAAAACATTCTAGCACTGAGTAGGCATGTGCAGATCGCTTAAGTGACCCAAAAATATCGAATTTTCGGAGTTTTGACCCTTAATTTGAGATATAAACGGGTACAGAAGATGCATGCACATATCGACTTTTTGCACCTAAAATATCGATTATTAGCATGTTTTGGGTCTGTATTTTGAAAAAATTCTAGCAAGGAGTAGGCATGTAGAGATCGCTTCTGGGACCCAAAATTATCGAATTTTCGGGTGTTTTGAACCTGAATTTGGGATATAGACGGAAACAGAAGATGCATGCACGTATCGACTTTGGGCACCTAAAATATCGATTTTGAGCATGTTTTGGGCCTGTAATTTGAAAATATTCTAACACGGAGTAGGCATGTACAGATCGCTTCGGGGACGCAAAAATATCGAATTTTCGGGTGTTTTGAGCCGGAATTTGAGATATAAGCGGGAACAGAAGATGCATGCACATTTCGACTTTTTGCACCTAAAATATCGGTTTTGAGCATGTTTTGGGTCTGTATCTTGAAAACATTCTAGCAAGAAGTAGGCATGTACAGATTGCTTCTGGGACCCAAAAATATCAAATGTTCGAGTGTTTTGAACCTGAATTTGGGATATAGACGGGTACAGAAGATGCATACACATATTGACTTTGGGCAGCTAAAATATCGATTTTCAGCATGTTTTAGGCCTGTATTTTGAAAATACTCTAACACGGAGTATGCATGTACACATTGCTTGTGGGACCCAAAAATATCGTTTATTCGGGTGTTTTGAGTCTGAATTTGAGATATAAACGGGTACAGAAGATGCATGCACATATCGACTTTGGGCACCCAAAATATCGATTTTGAGCATGCTTTGGGCCTGTATTTTTAAAATACTCTAACACTGAGTAGACACGTACAGATCGCTTCTGGAACCCAAATAAATCGAATTATAGGGTGTTTTGAGCCTGAATTTGGGATATAACAGGGTACAGAGGATTCATGCACATATCGACTTTTTGCACCTAAAATATCGATTTTGAGCATGTTTTGGGCCTGTATTTTGAAAATACTATAGCACGGTGTAGACATGTACAGATCGCTTCTGGGACACAAAAATTTCGATTTTTTGGGTGTTTTGAGCCTGAATTTGAGATATAAACGGGTACAGAAGATGCATGCACATATCGACTTTGGCACCCAAAATATCGATTTTTAGTATGTTTTGGGAGTATAATTTGAAAATATTCTAGCACTGACTATGCATGTACAGATCGCTTCTGGGACCCAAAAATATCGAATTTTCGGGGGTTTTGACCCAGAATTTGGGATATAACCGGGTACAGAGGATGCATGCACATATCGACTTTTTGCACCTAAAATATCGATTTTGAGCATGTTTTGGGTCTGTATCTTGAAAAAATTCTAGCAAGGAGTAGGCATGTACAGATCGCTTCTGGGACCCAAAAATACCGAATTTTCTGGTTTTTTGAACCTGAATTTGGGATATAGACGGGTACAGAAGATGCATACACATATTGACTTTGGGCACCTAATATATATATTTTCAGCATGTTTTGGGCCTGTATTTTGAAAATACATTAACACGGAGTAGGCATGTACAGATCGCTTCTGTGACCCAAAAATATCGATTTTTCGGGTGTTTTGAGTTTGAATTTGAGATATAAACGGGTACAGAAGATGCATGCACATATCGACTTTGGACACCTAAAATATCGATTTTTAGCATGTTTTGAGCCTATATTTTGAAAACATTCTAGCACTGAGTATGCATGTACAGATCGCTTAAGGGACCCAAAAATATGGAATTTTCGGGAGTTTTGAGCCTGAATTTGAGATATAAACGGGTACAGAAGATGCATGCACATATCGACTTTTTGCACCTAAAATATCGATTTTGAGCATGTCTTGGGTTTGTATCTTAAAAAATTCTAGCAAGGAGTAGGCATGTACAAATCGCTTCTGGGACCCAAAAATATCGAATTTTCGGGTGTTTTTAACCTGAATTTGGGATATAGACGGATACAGAAGATGCATGCACATATCGACTTTGGGCACCTAAAATATCGATTTTGAGCATGTTTTGGGCCTGTATTTTGAAAATACTCTAACACGGAGTAGGCATTTACAGATGGCTTCGGTGACCCAAAAATATTGAATTTTCGGATGTTTTGAGCTTGAATTTGAGATATAAACGGGTACAGAAGATGAATGCACATTTCGACTTTTTGCACCTAAAATATCGATTTTGAGCATGTTTTGGGTCTGTATCTTGAAAACATTCTAGCAAGAAGTAGGCATGTACAGATTGCTTCTGGGACCCAAAAAAATCGAATTTTCGAGTGTTTTGAACCTGAATTTGGGATATAGACGGGTACAGAAGATGCATACACATATTGACTTTGGGCAGCTAAAATATCGATTTTTAGCATGTTTTAGGCCTGTATTTTGAAAATACTCTAACACGGAGTATGCATGTACACATTGCATTTGGGACCTAAAAATATCGAATATTCGGGTGTTTTGAGTCTGAATTTGAGATATAAACGGGTACAGAAGATGAATGCACATATCGACTTTTTGCACCCAAAATATCGATTTTGAGCATGTTTTGGGCCTGTATTTTTAAAATACTCTAACACTGAGTAGACACGTACAGATCGCTTCAGGAACCCAAATAAATCGAATTTTAGGGTGTTCTGAGCCTGAATTTGAGATATAAACGGGTACAGAAGATGCATGCACATATCGACTTTGGCACCCAAAATATCGATTTTCAGTATGTTTTCGGCGTATAATTTGAAAATATTCTAGCAGTGAGTAGGCATGTACAGATCGCTTCTGGGACCTAAAAATATCGATTTTTCGGGGGTTTTGAGCCAGAATTTGGGATATAACCTGGTACAGAGGATGCATGCACATATCGACTTTTTGCACCTAAAATATCGATTTTGAGCATGTTTTGGGTCTGTATCTTGAAAAAATTCTAGCAAGGAGTAGGCATGTACAGATCGCTTCTGGGACCCAAAAATACCGAATTTTCTGGTGTTTTGAACCTGAATTTGGGATATAGACGGGTACAGAAGATGCATACACATATTGACTTTGGGCACCTAATATATAGATTTTCAGCATGTTTTGGGCCTGTAATTTGAAAATACATTAACACGGAGTAGGCATGTACAGCTCGCTTCTGGGACCCAAAAATATTGAATTTTCGGGTGTTTTGAACCTGAATTTGGGATATAGACGGATACCGAAGATGCATGCACATATCGACTTTTTGCACCTAAAATATCGATTTTGAGCATGTTTTGGGCCTGTATTTTGAAAATACTCTAACACGGAGTATGCATGTACAGATCGTTTCGGGGACCCAAAAATATCGAATTTTCGGGTGTTTTGAGCCTGAATTTGAGATATAAACGGGTACAGAAGATGCATGCACATTTCGACTTTTTGCACCTAAAATATCGATTTTGAGCATGTTTTGGGTCTGTATCTTGAAAACATTCTAGCAAGAAGTAGGCATGTACAGATTGCTTCTAGGACCCAAAAATATCGAATTTTCGAGTGTTTTGAACCTGAATTTGGGATATAGACGGGTACAGAAGATGCATACACATATTGACTTTGGGCAGCTAAAATATCGATTTTCAGCATGTTTTAGGCCTGTATTTTGAAAATATTCTAACACGGACTATGCATGTACACATTGCTTTTGGGACCCAAAAATATCGAATATTCGGGTGTTTTGAGTCTGAATTTGAGATATAAACGGGTACAGAAGATGCATGCACATATCGACTTTGGGCACCTAAAATATCGATTTTGAGCATGTTTTGGGCCTGTATTTTGAAAATACTCTAGCACGGTGGAGACATGTACAGATAGCTTCAGGGACACAAAAATATCCATTTTTTGGGTGTTTTGAGCCTGAATTTGAGATATAAACGGGTACAGAAGATGCATGCACATATCGACTTTGGCACCCAAAATATCGATTTTTAGTATACTTTGGGCGTATAATTTGAAAATATTCTAGCACTGAGTAGGCATGTACAGATCGCTTCTGGGACCCAAAAATATCGAATTTTCGGGTGTTTTGAGCCAGAAATTGGGATATAACCGGGTACAGACGATGCATGCACATATCGACTTTTTGCACCTAAAATATCGATTTTGAGCATGTTTTGGGTCTGTATCTTGAAAAAATTCAAGCAAGGAGTAGGCATGTACAGATCGCTTCTGGGACCCAAAATTATCGAATTTTCGGGTGTTTTGAACCTGAATTTGGGATATAGACGGATACCGAAGATGCATGCACATATCGACTTTTTGCACCTAAAATATCGATTTTCAGCATGTTTTTGGGCCTGTATTTTGAAAATACTCTAACACGCAGTAGGCATGTACAGATCGCTTCGGGGACCCAAAAATATCGAATTTTCGGGTGTTTTGAGTCTGAATTTGAGATATAAACGGGTACAGAAGATGCATGCACATTTCGACTTTTTGCACCTAAAATATCGATTTTGAGCATGTTTTGGGTCTGTATCTTGAAAATATTCTAGCAAGAAGTAGGCATGTACAGATTGCTTCTAGGACCCAAAAATATCGAATTTTCGAGTGTTTTGAACCTGAATTTGGGATATAGACGGGTACAGAAGATGCATACACATATTGACTTTGGGCAGCTAAAATATCGATTTTCAGCATGTTTTAGGCCTGTATTTTGAAAATATTCTAACACGGAGTATGCATGTACACATTGCTTTTGGGACCCAAAAATATCGAATATTCGGGTGTTTTGAATCTGAATTTGAGATATAAACGGGTACAGAAGATGCATGCACATATCGACTTTGGGCACCCAAAATATCGATTTTGAGCATGTTTTGGGCCTGTATTTTTAAAATACTCTAACACGGAGTAGACACGTACAGATCGCTTCTGGGACCCAAAAATATCGAATTTTCGGGGGTTTTGACCTAGAATTTGGGATATAACCGGGTACAGAGGATGCATGCACATATCGACTTTTTGCACCTAAAAAATCGATTTTGAGCATGTTTTGGGTCTGTATCTTGAAAAATTTCTAGCAAGGAGTAGGCATGTACAGATCGCTTCTGGGACCAAAAAATACCGAATTTTCTGGTGTTTTGAACCTGAATTTGGGATATAGACGAGTACAGAAGATGCATGCACATATCGACTTTGGGCACCTAAAATATCGATTTTGAGCATGTTTTGGGCCTGTATTTTGAAAATACTCTAACACGGAGTAGGCATTTACAGATGGCTTCGGGGACCCAAAAATATTGAATTTTCGGATGTTTTGAGCTTGAATTTGAGATATAAACGGGTACAGAAGATGCATGCACATTTCGACTTTTTGCACCTAATATATCGATTTTAAGCATGTTTTGGGTCTGTATCTTGAAAACATTCTAGCAAGAAGTAGGCATGTACAGATTGCTTCTGGGACCCAAAAAAGTCGAATTTTAGAGTGTTTTGAACCTGAATTTGGGATATAGACGGGTACAGAAGATGCATACACATATTGACTTTGGGCAGCTAAAATATCGATTTTCAGCATGTTTTAGGCCTGTAATTTGAAAATACTCTAACACTGAGTAGACACGTACAGATCGCTTCTGGAACCCAAATAAATCGACTTTTAGGGTGTTCTGAGACTGAATTTGAGATATGAACGGGGACCGAAGATGCACGCACATATCGACTTTGGGCACCTAAAATATCGATTTTGAGCATGTTTTGGGCCTGTATTTTGAAAATACTCTAGCACGGTGGAGACATGTACAGATAGCTTCAGGGACACAAAAATATCCATTTTTTGGTTTTTTGAGCCTGAATTTGAGATATAAACGGGTACAGAAGATGCATGCACATATCGACTTTGGCACCCAAAATATCGATTTTTAGTATGTTTTGGGCGTATAATTTGAAAATATTCTAGCACTGAGTAGGCATGTACAGATCGCTTCTGGGACCCAAAAATATCGAATTTTCGGGTGTTTTGAGCCAGAAATTGGGATATAACCGGGTACAGACGATGCATGCACATATCGACTTTTTGCACCTAAAATATCGATTTTGAGCATGTTTTGGGTCTGTATCTTGAAAAAATTCTATCAAGGAGTAGGCATGTACAGATCGCTTCTGGGACCCAAAATTATCGAATTTTCGGGTGTTTTGAACCTGAATTTGGGATATAGACGAATACCGAAGATGCATGCACATATCGACTTTTTGCACCTAAAATATCGATTTTGAGCATGTTTTGGGCCTGTATTTTGAAAATACTCTAACACGCAGTAGGCATGTACAGATCGCTTCGGGGACCCAAATATATCGAATTTTCGGGTGTTTTGAGTCTGAATTTGAGATATAAACGGGTACAGAAGATGCATGCACATATCGACTTTGGGCACCCAAAATATAGATTTTCAGCATTTTTTGGTCCTGTATTTTGAAAATACATTAACTCGGAGTAGGCATGTACAGTTTGCTTCCGGGACCCAAAAATATCGACTTTTCGGGTGTTTTGAGCCCGAATTTGAGATATAAACGGGTACATAAGATGCATGCACATATCGACTTTGGGCACCTAAAATATCGATTTTGAGTATGTTTTGGGCCTGTATTTTGAAAATACTCTAACACGGAGTATGCATGTACATATCGCTTCTGGGACACAAAAATATCGATTTTTTGGGTGTTTTGAGCCTGAATTTGAGATATAAACGGGTACAGAAGATGCATGCACATATCGACTTTTCACACCTAAAATATCGATACATAACATGTTTTAAGCCTGTATTTTAAAAACATTCTAGCACTGAGTAGGCATGTGCAGATCGCTTAAGGGACCCAAAAATATCGAATTTTCGGAGTTTTCAGCCTGAATTTGAGATATAAACGGGTACAGAAGATGCATGCACATATCGACTTTTTGCACCTAAAATATCGATTTTTAGCATGTTTTGGGTCTGTATTTTGAAAAATTTCTAGCAAGGAGTAGGCATGTACAGATCGCTTCTGGGACCCAAAATTATCGAATTTTCGGGTGTTTTGAACCTGAATTTGGGATTTAGACGGATACAGAAGATGCATGCACGTATCGACTTTGGGCACCTAAAATATCGATTTTGAGCATGTTTTGGGCCTGTATTTTGAAAATACTCTAACACGGAGTAGGCATGTACAGATCGCTTCGGGGACCCAAAAATATCGAATTTTCGGGTGTTTTGAGCCTTAATTTGAGATATAAACGGGTACAGAAGATGCATGCACATTTCGACTTTTTGCACCTAAAATATCGATTTTGAGCGTGTTTTGGGTCTGTATCTTGAAAACATTCTAGCAAGAAGTAGGCATGTACAGATTGCTTCTGGGACCCAAAAATATCAAATTTTCGAGTGTTTTGAACCTGAATTTAAGATATAGACGGGTACAGAAGATGCATACACATATTGACTTTGGGCAGCTAAAATATCGATTTTCAGCATGTTTTAGGCCTGTATTTTGAAAATATTCTAACACGGAGTATGCATGTACACATTGCTTTTGGGACCCAAAAATATCGAATATTCGGGTGTTTTGAGTCTGAATTTGAGATATAAACGGGTACAGAAGATGCATGCACATATCGACTTTGGGCACCCAAAATATCGATTTTGAGCATGTTTTGGGCCTGTATTTTTAAAATACTCTAACACGGAGTAGACACGTACAGATCGCTTCTGGAACCCAAATAAATCGAATTTTAGGGTGTTCTGAGCCTGAATTTGAGATATGAACGGATACAGAAGATGCATGCACATATCGACTTTGGGCACCTAAAATATCGATTTTGAGCGTGTTTTGGGCCTGTATTTTGAAAATACTATAGCACGGTGTAGACATGTACAGATCGCTTCTGGGACACAAAAATATCGATTTTTTGGGTGTTTTGAGCCTGAATTTGAGATGTAAACGGTTACAGAAGATGCATGCACATATCGACTTTGTGCACCTAAAATATCGATTTTAAGCATGTTTTGGGTCTGTATCTTGAAAAAATTCTAGGAAGGAGTAGGCATGTACAGGTCGCTTCTGGGACCCAGAAATTCCGAATTTTCTGGTGTTTTGAACCAGAATTTGGGATATAGACGGGTACAGAAGATCCATACACATATTGACTTTGGGCACCTAAAATATAGATTTTCAGCATTTTTTGGTCCTGTATTTTGAAAATACATTAACACGGAGTAGGCATGTACAGTTTGCTTCCGGGACCCAAAAATATCGACTTTTCGGGTGTTTTGAGCCCGAATTTGAGATATAAACGGGTACATAAGATGCATGCACATATCGACTTTGGGCACCTAAAATATCGATTTTGAGTATGTTTTGGGCCTGAATTTTGAAAATACTCTAACACGGAGTATGCATGTACATATCGCTTATGGGACACAAAAATATCGATTTTTTGGGTGTTTTGAGCCTGAATTTGAGATATAAACGGGTACAGAAGATGCATGCACATATCGACTTTTCACACCTAAAATATCGATTTATAACATGTTTTAAGCCTGTATTTTAAAAACATTCTAGCACTGAGTAGGCATGTGCAGATCGCTTAAGGGACCCAAAAATATCGAATTTTCGGAGTTTTGAGCCTGAATTTGAGATATAAACGGGTACAGAAGATGCATGCACATATCGACTTTTTGCACCTAAAATATCGATTTTGAGCGTGTTTTGGGTCTGTATCTTGAAAACATTCTAGCAAGAAGTAGGCATGTACAGATTGCTTCTGGGACCCAAAAATATTAAAATTTTCGAGTGTTTTGAACCTGAATTTAAGATATAGACGGGTACAGAAGATGCATACACATATTGACTTTGGGCAGCTAAAATATCGATTTTCTGCATGTTTTAGGCCTGTATTTTGAAAATACTCTAACACGGAGTATGCATGTACACATTGCTTTTGGGACCCAAAAATATCGAATATTCGGGTGTTTTGAGTCTGAATTTGAGATATAAACGGGTAC
This sequence comes from Petrolisthes cinctipes, assembly GCA_033782935.1. Taxonomy (NCBI): domain Eukaryota; kingdom Metazoa; phylum Arthropoda; class Malacostraca; order Decapoda; family Porcellanidae; genus Petrolisthes; species Petrolisthes cinctipes. The sequence goes on along the minus strand of JAWQEG010000043.1, from coordinate 7,121,245 downwards.
AGAAGATGCATGCACATATCGACTTTGGGCATCCAAATTATCGATTTTGAGCATGTTTTGGGCCTGTATTTTTAAAATACTCTAACACTGAGTAGACACGTACAGATCGCTTCTGGAACCCAAATAAAGCGAATTTTAGGGTGTTCTGAGCCTGAATTTGAGATATGAACGGATACAGAAGATGCATGCACATATCGACTTTGGGCACCTAAAATATCGATTTTGAGCATGTTTTGGGCCTGTATTTTGAAAATACTCTAACACTGAGTAGACACGTACAGATCGCTTCTGGAACCCAAATAAAGCGAATTTTAGGGTGTTCTGAGCCTGAATTTGAGATATGAACGGATACAGAAGATACATGCACATATCGACTTTGGGCACCTAAAATATCGATTTTGAGCATGTTTTGGGCCTGTATTTTGAAAATACTATAGCACGGTGTAGACATGTACAGATCGCTTCTGGGACACAAAAATTTCGATTTTTTGGGTGTTTTGAGCCTGAATTTGAGATATAAACGGGTACAGAAGATGCATGCACATATCGACTTTGGGCACCTAAAATATCGATTTTGAGCATGTTTTGGGCCTGTATTTTGAAAATACTCTAACACTGAGTAGACACGTACAGATCGCTTCTGGAACCCAAATAAAGCGAATCTTAGGGTGTTCTGAGCCTGAATTTGAGATATGAACGGATACAGAAGATACATGCACATATCGACTTTGGGCACCTAAAATATCGATTTTGAGCATGTTTTGGGCCTGTATTTTGAAAATACTATAGCACGGTGTAGACATGTACAGATCGCTTCTGGGACACAAAAATTTCGATTTTTTGGGTGTTTTGAGCCTGAATTTGAGATATAAACGGGTACAGAAGATGCATGCACATATCGACTTTAGCACCCAAAATATCGATTTTTAGTATGTTTTGGGAGTATAATTTGAAAATATTCTAGCACTGAGTAGGCATGTACAGATCGCTTCTGGGACCCAAAAATATCGAGTTTTCGAGTGTTTTGAACCAGAATTTGGGATATAGACGGATACAGAAGATGCATGCACATATCGATTTCGGGCACCTAAAATATCGATTTTGAGCATGTTTTGGGCCTGTATTTTGAAAATACTCAAACACGGTGTAGACATGTACAGATCGCTTCTGGGACACAAAAATATCAATTTTTTGGGTGTTTTGAGCCTAAATTTGAGATATAAACGGATACAGAAGATGCATGCACATATCGACTTTGGGCACCCAAAATATCGATTTTTAGTATGTTTTGGGCGTATAATTTGAAAATATTCTAGCACTGAGTAGGCATGTACAAATCGCTTCTGGGACCCAAAAATATCGAATTTTCGGGTGTTCTGAGCCAGAAATTGGGATATTACCGGGTACATAGGATTCATGCACATATCGACTTTTTGCACCTAAAATATCGATTTTGAGCATGTTTTGGGTCTGTATCTTGAAAAAATTCTAGCAAGGAGTAGGCATGTACAGATCGCTTCTGGGACCCAAAATTATCGAATTTTCGGGTGTTTTGAACCAGAATTTGGGATATAGACGGATACAGAAGATGCATGCACATATCGACTTTTTGCACCTAAAATATCGATTTTGAGCAAGTTTTGTGCCTGTATTTTGAAAATACTCTAACACGGAGTAGGCATGTACAGATCGCTTCGGGGACCCAAAAATATCGAATTTTCGGGTGTTTTGAGCCTGAATTTGAGATATAAACGGGTACAGAAGATGCATGCACATTTCGACTTTTTGCACCTAAAATATCGATTTTGAGCATGTTTTGGGTCTGTATCTTGAAAACATTCTAGCAAGAAGTAGGCATGTACAGATTGCTTGAGGGACCCAAAAATATCGATTTTTTGGGTGTTTTGAGCCTGAATTTGAGATATAAACGGGTTCAGAAGAGGCATGCACATATCGACTTTGGACACCTAAAATATCGATTTATAGCATGTGTTAAGCCTGTATTTTAAAAACATTCTAGCACTGAGTAGGCATGTGCAGATTGCTTAAGGGACCCAAAAATATCGAATTTTCAGAGTTTTGAGCATGAATTTGAGATATAAACGGGTACAGAAGATGCATGCACATATCGACTTTTTGCACCTAAAATATCGATTTTGAGCATGTTTTGATTCTGTATCTTGAACATATTCTAGCAAGGAGTAGGCATGTACAGATCGCTTCTGGAACCCAAAATTATCGAATATTCGGGTGTTTTAAGTCTGAATTTGAGATATAAACGGGTACAGAAGATGCATGCACATATCGACTTTGGGCACCCAAAATATCGCTTTTGAGCATGTCTTGGGTTTGTATCTTAAAAAATTCTAGCAAGGAGTAGGCATGTACAGATCGCTTCTGGGACCCAAAAATATCGAATTTTCGGGAGTTTTGAGCCAGAATTTGGGATATAACAGGGTACAGAGTATGCATGCACATATCGACTTTTTGCATCTAAAATATCGATTTTAAGCATGTTTTGGGTCTGTATCTTGAAAACATTCTAGCAAGGAGTAGGCATGTACAGGTCGCTTCTGGGACCCAAAAATACCGAATTTTCTGGTATTTTGAACCTGAATTTGGGATATAGACGGGTACAGAAGATTCATACACATATTGACTTTGGGCACCTAAAATATCGATTTTTAGCATGTTTTGAGCCTATATTTTGAAAACATTCTAGCACTGAGTATGCATGTACAGATCGCTTAAGGGACCCAAAAATATCGAATTTTCGGGTGTTTTGAGCCTGAATTTGAGATATAAACGGGTACAGAATATGCATGCACATATCGACTTTTTGCACCTAAAATATCGATTTTGAGCATGTTTTGGGTCTGTATCTTGAAAAAATTCTAGCATGGAGTATGCATGTACAGATCGTTTCTGGGACCCAAAAATACCGAATTTTTGGGTGTTTTGAGCCTGAATTTGAGATATAAACGGGTTCAGAAGATGCATACACATATCGACTTTTCACACCTAAAATATCGATTTATAGCATGTTTTAAGCCTGTATTATAAAAACATTCTAGCACTGAGTATGCATGTACAGATCGCTTAAGGGACCCAAAAATATCGAATTTTCGGGGGTTTTGAGCCTGAATTTGAGATATAAACGGGTAGAGAAGATGCATGCACATATCGACTTTTTGCACCTAAAATATCGATTTTGAGCATGTTTTGGGTTTGTATCTTAAAAAATTCTAGCAAGGAGTAGGCATGTACAGATCGCTTCTGGGACCCAAAAATATCGAATTTTCGGGTGTTTTGAACCTGAATTTGGGATATAGACGGATACATAAGATGCATGCACATATCGACTTTGGGCACCTAAAATATCGATTTTGAGCATGTTTTGGGTCTGTATTTTGAAAATACTCTAACACGGTGTAGGCATATACAGATGGCTTCGGGGACCCAAAAATATCGACTTTTCGGGTGTTTTGAGCCTCAATTTGAGATATAAACGGGTACAGAAGATGCATGCACATTTCGACTTTTTGCACCTAAAATATCGATTTTGAGCATGTTTTGGGTCTGTAACTTGAAAACATTCTAGCAAGAAGTAGGCATGTACAGATTGCTTCTGGGACCCAAAAATATCGAATTTTCGAGTGTTTTGAACCTGAATTTGGGATATAGACGGGTACAGAAGATGCATACACATATTGACTTTGGGCAGCTAAAATATCGATTTACAGCATGTTTTAGTCCTGTATTTTGAAAATACTCTAACACGGAGTATGCATGTACACATTGCTTTTGAAACCCAAAAATATCGAATATTCGGGTGTTTTGAGTCTGAATTTGAGATATAAACGGGTACAGAAGATGCATGCACATATCGACTTTGGGCACCCAAAATAACGATTTTGAGCATGTTTTGGGCCTGTATTTTTAAAATACTCTAACACAGAGTAGACACGTACAAATCGCTTCTGGAACCCAAATAAATCGAATTTTAGGGTGTTCTGAGCCTGAATTTGAGATATAAGCGGGTACAGAAGATGCATGCACATATCAACTTTTTGCACCTAAAATATCGATTTTGAGCATGTCTTGTGTTAGTATCTTAAAAAATTCTAGCAAGGAGTAGGCATGTACAGATCGCTTCTGGGACCCAAAAATATCGAATTTTCGGGTGTTTTGAACCTGAATTTGGGATATGAACGGATACAGAAGATGCATGCACATATCGACTTTGGGCACCTAAAATATCGATTTTGAGCATGTTTTGGGCCTGTATTTTGAAAATACTATAGAACGGTGTAGACATGTACAGATCGCTTCTGGGACACAAAAATATCGATTTTTTGGGTGTTTTGAGCCTGAATTTGAGATATAAACGGGTACAGAAGATGCATGCACATATCGACTTTGGCACCCAAAATATCGATTTTTAGTATGTTTTGGGCGTATAATTTGAAAATATTTTAGCACTGAGTAGACATGTACAGATCGCTTCTGGAACCCAAAAATATCGAATTTTCGGGGGTTTTGAGCCAGAATTTGGGATATAACAGGGTACAGAGGATGCATTCACATATCGACTTTTTGCACTTAAAATATCGATTTTCAGCATGTTTTGGGTCTGTATCATGAAAACATTCTAGCAAGGAGTAGGCATGTACAGGTCGCTTCTGGGACCCAATAATACCGAATTTTTGGGTGTTTTGAACCTGAATTTGGGATATAGACGGGTACAGAAGATGCATACACATATTGAATTTGGGCACCTAAAATATCGATTTTTAGCATGTTTTGAGCCTATATTTTGAAAACATTCTAGCACTGAGTATGCATGTACAGATCGCTAAAGGGACCCAAAAATATCGAATTTTCAGGTGTTTTGAGCCTGAATTTGAGATATAAACGGGTACAGAAGATGCATGCACATATCGACTTTTTGCACCTAAAATATCGATTTTGAGCATGTTTTGGGTCTGTATCTTGAAAACATTCTAGCAAGAAGTAGGCATGTACAGATTGCTTCTGGGACCCAAAAAAATCGAATTTTCGAGTGTTTTGAACCTGAATTTGGGATATAGACGGGTACAGAAGATGCATACACATATTGACTTTGGGCAGCTAAAATATCGATTTACAGCATGTTTCAGTCCTGTATTTTGAAAATACTCTAACACGGAGTATGCATGTACACATTGCTTTCGAAACCCAAAAATATCGAATATTCGGGTGTTTTGAGTCTGAATTTGAGATATAAACGGGTACAGAAGATGCATGCACATATCGACTTTGGGCACCCAAAAAATCGATTTTGAGCATGTTTTGGGCCTGTATTTTTAAAATACTCTAACACTGAGTAGACACGTACAAATCGCTTCTGGATCCCAAATAAATCGAATTTTAGGGTGTTCTGAGCCTGAATTTGAGATATAAACGGGTACAGAAGATGCATGCACATATCGAGTTTGGGCACCTAAAATATCGATTTTGAGCATGTCTTGGGTTTGCATCTTAAAAAATTCTGGCAAGGAGTAGGCATGTACAGATCGCGTCTGGGACCCAAAAATATCGAATTTTCGAGTGTTTTTAACCTGAATTTGGGATATGAACGGATACAGAAGATGCATGCACATATCGACTTTGGGCACCTAAAATATCGATTTTCAGCATGTTTTGGGCCTGTATTTTGAAAACACTCTAACACGGAGTATGCACGTACAGATCGCTTCTGGGACCCAAAAAAATTGAATTTTCGGGTGTTTTGAGCCTGAATTTGAGATATAAACGGGTACAGAAGATGCATGCACATATCGACTTTGGGCACCTAAAATGACGATTTTTAGCATGTTTTGGGCCTGTATTTAAAAAATACTCTAATTCGGAGTAAACATGTACAGATCGCTTTTGGGACCCAAAAATATCGAATTTTCGGGTGTTTTGAGCCTGAATTTTAGATATAAACGGGTACAGAAGATGCATGCATATATCGACTTTGGACCCATAAAATATTGAATTTTAGCATGTCTTTAGCCTATATTTTGAAAACATTCTAGCACTGAGTATGCATGTACAGATCGCTTAAGGGACCCAAAAATATCGAATTTTCGGGTGTTTTGAGCCTGAATTTGAGATATAAACGGGTACAAAAGATGCATGAACATATCGACTTTTTGCACCTAAAATATCGATTTTGAGCATGTCTTAGGTTTGTATCTTAAAAAATTCTAGCAAGGAGTATGCATGTACAGATCGCTTCTGGGACCCAAAAATATCGAATGTTCGGGTGTTTTGAGCCTGAATTTGAGATATAAACGGGTACAGAAGATGCATGCACATATCGACTTTGGGCACCTAAAATATAGATTTTCAGCATGTTTTGGGCTTGTATTTTGAAAATACTCTAACTCGGAGTAGGCATATACAGATGGCTTCGGGGACCCAAAAATATCGAATTTTTGGGTGTTTTGAGCCTGAATTTGAGATATGAACGGGTACAGAAGATGCATGCACATATCGACTTTGGGCACCTAAAATATCGATTTTGAGTATGTTTTGGGCCTGTATTTTGAAAATACTATTGCACGGTGTAGACATGTACAGATCGCTTCTGGGACCCAAAAATATTGAATTTTCGGGTGTTTTGAGCCTGAATTTGAGATATAAACGGGTACAGATGATGCATGCACATATCGACATTGGGCACCTAAAATATCGATTTTCAGCATAATTTGGGCCTGTATTTTAAAAATACTCTAACACGGAGTAGACATGTACAGATCGCCTTTGGGACCCAAAAATATCGAATTTTCGGGTGTTTTGAGCCTGAATTTGAGATATAAACGGGTACAGAAGATGCATGCACATATCGACTTTGGACACCTAAAATATCGATTTATAGCATGTTTTAAGCCTGTATTTGAAAAACATTCTAGCACTGAGTAGGCATGTGCAGATTGCTTATGGGACCCAAAAATATCGAATTTTCGGAGTTGTGAGCCTGAATTTGAGATATAAACGGGTACAGAAAATGCATGCACATATCGACTTTTTGCACTTAAAATATATATTTTTAGCATGTTTTGGGTATGTATCTTGAAAACATTCTAGCAAGGAGTAGGCATGTACAGATCGCTTTTGGTACCTAAAAATATTGAATTTTCGGGTGTTTTGAGCCTGAATTTGAGATATAAACGGGTACAGAAGATGCATGCACATATCGACTTTGGGCACCTAAAATATCGATTTTTAGCATGTTTTGGGCCTGTATTTTAAAAATACTCTAACTCGGAGTAGACATGTACAGATCGCTTTTGGGACCCAAAAATATCGAATTTTCGGGTGTTTTGAGCCTTAATTTGAGATATAAACGGGTACAGATGATGCATGCACATATCGACTTTGGGCACCTAAAATATCGATTTTTAGCATGTTTTGGCCCTGTATTTTAAAAATACTCTAACACGGAGTAGACATGTACAGATCGCTTTTGGGACCCAAAAATATCGAATTTTTGGGTGTTTTGAGCCTGAATTTGAGATATAAACGGGTACAGAAGATGCATGCACATATCGACTTTGGACACCTAAAATATCGATTTATAGCATGTTTTAAGCCTGTATTTTAAAAACATTCTAGCACTGAGTAGGCATGTGAAGATTGCTTCTGGGACCCAAAAATATCGAATTTTCGGAGTTTTGAGCCTGAATTTGAGATATAAACGGGTACAGAAGATGCATGCACATATCGACTTTTTGCACTTAAAATATCGATTTTGAGCATGTTTTGGACGGTATCTTGAAAACATTCTAGCAAGGAGTAGGCATGTACAGATCGCTTTTGGGACCTAAAAATATCGAATTTTCTGGTGTTTTGAACTTGAATTAGGGATATACACGTGTACAGAAGATGCATACACATATTGACTTTGGGCACATAAAATATCGATTTTCAGCATGTTTTGGGCCTGTATTTTAAAAACACTCTAACACGGAGTATGCACGTACAGATCGCTTCTGGGACCCAAAAATATTGAATTTTCGGGTGTTTTGAGCCTGAATTTGAGATATAAACGGGTACAGAAGATGCTTGCACATATCGACTTTGGGCACCTAAAATATCGATTTTTAGCATGTTTTGGTCCTATATTTTAAAAAATACTCTAACTCGGAGTAGATATGTACAGTTTGCTTTTGATACCCAAAAATATCGACTTTTCGGGTGTTTTGAGCATGAATTTGAGATATAAACGGGTACAGAAGATGCATGCACATATCGACTTTGGGCACCCAAAATATCGATTTTGAGCATGTTTTGGGCCTGTATTTTTAAAATACTCTAACACTGAGTAGACACGTACAGATCGCTTCAGGAACCCAAATAAATCGAATTTTAGGGTGTTCTGAGCCTGAATTTGAGATATAAACGGGTACAGAAGATGCATGCACATATCGACTTTGGCACCCAAAATATCGATTTTCAGTATGTTTTGGGTCTGTATCTTGAAAAAATTCTAGCAAGGAGTAGGCATGTACAGATCGCTTCTGGGACCCAAAAATACCGAATTTTCTGGTGTTTTGAACCTGAATTTGGGATATAGACGGGTATAGAAGATGCATACACATATTGACTTTGGGCACCTAATATATAGATTTTCAGCATGTTTTGGGCCTGTAATTTGAAAATACATTAACACGGAGTAGGCATGTACAGATCGCTTCTGGGACCCAAAAATATTGAATTTTCGGGTGTTTTGAGCCTGAATTTGAGATATAAACGGGTACAGAAGATGAATGCACATATCGAATTTGGACACCTAAAATATCGATTTATAGCATGTTTTAAGCCTGTATTTTAAAAACATTCTAGCACTGAGTAGGCATGTGCAGATTGCTTAAGGGACCCAAAAATATCGAATTTTCGGAGTTTTAAGCCTGAATTTGAGATATAAACGGGTACAGAAGATGCATGCACATATCGACTTTTTGCACTTAAAATATCGATTTTGAGCATGTTTTTGATCTGTATCTTGAAAACATTCCAGCAAGGTGTAGGCATGTACAGATCGCTTTTGGGACCCAAAAGTATCGAATTTTCTGGTGTTTTGAACTTGAATTAGGGATATACACGTGTCCAGAAGATGCATGCACATATCGACTTTTTGCACCTAAAATATCGATATTGAGCATGTCTTGGGTTTGTATCTTAAAAAATTCTAGCAAGGAGTAGGCATGTACAGATCGCTTCTGGGACCCAAAAATATCGAATTTTCGGGTGTTTTGAACCTGAATTTGGGATATGAACGGATACAGAAGATGCATGCACATATCGACTTTGGGCACCTAAAATATCGATTTTGAGCATGTTTTGGGCCTGTATTTTGAAAATACTATAGAACGGTGTAGACATGTACAGATCGCTTCTGGGACACAAAAATATCGATTTTTTGGGTGTTTTGAGCCTGAATTTGAGATATAAACGGGTACAGAAGATGCATGCACATATCGACTTTGGCACCCAAAATATCGATTTTTAGTATGTTTTGGGCGTATAATTTGAAAATATTTTAGCACTGAGTAGACATGTACAGATCGATTCTGGAACCCAAAAATATCGAATTTTCGGTGGTTTTGAGCCAGAATTTGGGATATAACAGGGTACAGAGGATGCATTCACATATCGACTTTTTGCACTTAAAATATCGATTTTCAGCATGTTTTGGGTCTGTATCTTGAAAACATTCTAGCAAGGAGTAGGCATGTACAGGTCGCTTCTGGGACCCAATAATACAGAATTTTTGGGTGTTTTGAACCTGAATTTGGGATATAGACGGGTACAGAAGATGCATACACATATTGAATTTGGGCACCTAAAATATCGATTTTTATCATGTTTTGAGCCTATATTTTGAAAACATTCTAGCACTGAGTATGCATGTACAGACCGCTAAAGGGACCCAAAAATATCGAATTTTCAGATGTTTTGAGCCTGAATTTGAGATATAAACGGGTACAGAAGATGCATGCACATATCGACTTTTTGCACCTAAAATATCGATTTTGAGCATGTCTTGGGTTTGTATCTTAAAAAATTCTAGCAAGGAGTAGGCATGTACAGATCTCTTCTGGGACCCAAAAATATCGAATTTTCGGGTGTTTTGAACCTGAATTTGGGATATAGACGGATACAGAAGATGCATGCACATATCGACTTTGGGCACCTAAAATATCGATTTTGAGCATGTTTTGGGCCTGTATTTTGAAAATACTCTAACACGGTGTAGGCATATACAGATGGCTTCGGGGACACAAAAATATCGACTTTTCGGGAGTTTTGAGCCTAAATTTGAGATATAAACGGGTACAGAAGATGCATGCACATTTCGACTTTTTGCACCTAAAATATCGATTTTGAGTATGTTTTTGGCGTATAATTTGAAAATATTCTAGTACTGAGTAGGCATGTACAGATCGCTTCTGGAACCCAAAAAAATCGAATTTTCGGGGGTTTTGAGCCAGAATTTGGGATATAACCGGGTACAGAGGATGCATGCACATATCGACTTTTTGCACCTAAAATATCGATTTTGAGCATGTTTTGGGTCTGTATCTTGAAAAATTTCTAGCATGGAGTATGCATGTACAGATCGTTTCTGGGACCCAAAAATACCGAATTTTTGGGTGTTTTGAGCCTGAATTTGAGATATAAACGGGTTCAGAAGATGCATGCAAATATCGACTTTTCACACCTAAAATATCGATTTATAGCATGTTTTAAGCCTGTACTATAAAAACATTCTAGCACTGAGTAGGCATGTGCAGATTGCTTAAGGGACCCAAAAATATCGAATTTTCGGAGTTTTGAGCCTGAATTTGAGATATAAACGGGTACAGAAGATGCATGCACATATCGACTTTTTGCACTTAAAATATCGATTTTGAGCATGTTTTGGGTCTGTATCTTGAACATATTCTAGCAAAGAGTAGGCATGTACAGATCGCTTCTGGGACCCAAAATTATCGAATTTTCGGGTGTTTTGAACCAGAATTTGGGATATAGACGGGTACAGAAGATGCATACACATATTGACTTTGGGCACCTAAAATATCGATTTTTAGCATGTTTTGAGCCTACATTTTGAAAACATTCTAGCACTGAGTATGCATGTACAGATCGCTTAAGGGACCCAAAAATATCGAATTTTCGGGGGTTTTGAGCCTGAATTTGAGATATAAACGGGTAGAGAAGATGCATGCACATATCGACTTTTTGCACCTAAAATATCGATTTTGAGCATGTCTTGGGTTTGTATCTTAAAAAATTCTAGCAAGGAGTAGGCATGTACAGATCGCTTCTGGGACACAAAAATATCGAATTTTCGGGTGTTTTGAACCTGAATTTGGGATATAGACGGATACAGAAGATGCATGCACATATCGACTTTGGGCACCTAAAATATCGATTTTGAGCATGTTTTGGGTCTGTATTTTGAAAATACTCTAACACGGTGTAGGCATATACAGATGGCTTCGGGGACCCAAAAATATCGACTTTTCGGGTGTTTTGAGCCTCAATTTGAGATATAAACGGGTACAGAAGATGCATGCACATTTCGACTTTTTGCACCTAAAATATCGATTTTGAGCATGTTTTGGGTCTGTAACTTGAAAACATTCTAGCAAGAAGTAGGCATGTACAGATTGCTTCTGGGACCCAAAAATATCGAATTTTCGAGTGTTTTGAACCTGAATTTGGGATATAGACGGGTACAGAAGATGCATACACATATTGACTTTGGGCAGCTAAAATATCGATTTACAGCATGTTTTAGTCCTGTATTTTGAAAATACTCTAACACGGAGTATGCATGTACACATTGCTTTTGAAACCCAAAAATATCGAATATTCGGGTGTTTTGAGTCTGAATTTGAGATATAAACGGGTACAGAAGATGCATGCACATATCGACTTTGGGCACCCAAAATAACGATTTTGAGCATGTTTTGGGCCTGTATTTTTAAAATACTCTAACACAGAGTAGACACGTACAAATCGCTTCTGGAACCCAAATAAATCTAATTTTAGGGTGTTCTGAGCCTGAATTTGAGATATAAACGGGTACAGAAGATGCATGCACATATCGACTTTTTGCACCTAAAATATCGATTTTGAGCATGTCTTGGGTTTGTATCTTAAAAAATTCTAGCAAGGAGTAGGCATGTACAGATCGCTTCTGGGACCCAAAAATATCGAATTTTCGGGTGTTTTGAACCTGAATTTGGGATATGAACGGATACAGAAGATGCATGCACATATCGACTTTGGGCACCTAAAATATCGATTTTGAGCATGTTTTGGGCCTGTATTTTGAAAATACTATAGAACGGTGTAGACATGTACAGATCGCTTCTGGGACACAAAAATATCGATTTTTTGGGAGTTTTGAGCCTGAATTTGAGATATAAACGGGTACAGATGATGCATGCACATATCGACTTTGGCACCCAAAATATCGATTTTTAGTATGTTTTGGGCGTATAATTTGAAAATATTTTAGCACTGAGTAGACATGTACAGATCGCTTCTGGAACCCAAAAATATCGAATTTTCGGGGGTTTTGAGCCAGAATTTGGGATATAACAGGGTACAGAGGATGCATTCACATATCGACTTTTTGCACTTAAAATATCGATTTTCAGCATGTTTTGGGTCTGTATCTTGAAAACATTCTAGCAAGGAGTAGGCATGTACAGGTCGCTTCTGGGACCCAATAATACAGAATTTTTGGGTGTTTTGAACCTGAATTTGGGATATAGACGGGTACAGAAGATGCATACACATATTGAATTTGGGCACCTAAAATATCGATTTTTATCATGTTTTGAGCCTATATTTTGAAAACATTCTAGCACTGAGTATGCATGTACAGACCGCTAAAGGGACCCAAAAATATCGAATTTTCAGATGTTTTGAGCCTGAATTTGAGATATAAACGGGTACAGAAGATGCATGCACATATCGACTTTTTGCACCTAAAATATCGATTTTGAGCATGTCTTGGGTTTGTATCTTAAAAAATTCTAGCAAGGAGTAGGCATGTACAGATCTCTTCTGGGACCCAAAAATATCGAATTTTCGGGTGTTTTGAACCTGAATTTGGGATATAGACGGATACAGAAGATGCATGCACATATCGACTTTGGGCACCTAAAATATCGATTTTGAGCATGTTTCGGGCCTGTATTTTTAAAATACTCTAACACTGAGTAGACACGTACAAATCGCTTCTGGATCCCAAATAAATCGAATTTTAGGGTGTTCTGAGCCTGAATTTGAGATATAAACGGGTACAGAAGATGCATGCACATATCGAGTTTGGGCACCTAAAATATCGATTTTTAGTATGTTTTGGGCGTATAATTTGAAAATATTTTAGCACTGAGTAGACATGTACAGATCGCTTCTGGAACCCAAAAATATCGAATTTTCGGGGGTTTTGAGCCAGAATTTGCGATATAACAGGGTACAGAGGATGCATTCACATATCGACTTTTTGCACTTAAAATATCGATTTTCAGCATGTTTTGGGTCTGTATCTTGAAAACATTCTAGCAAGGAGTAGGCATGTACAGGTCGCTTCTGGGACCCAATAATACCGAATTTTTGGGTGTTTTGAACCTGAATTTGGGATATAGACGGGTACAGAAGATGCATACACATATTGAATTTGGGCACCTAAAATATCGATTTTTAGCATGTTTTGAGCCTATATTTTGAAAACATTCTAGCACTGAGTATGCATGTACAGATCGCTAAAGGGACCCAAAAATATCGAATTTTCAGGTGTTTTGATCCTGAATTTGAGATATAAACGGGTACAGAAGATGCATGCACATATCGACTTTTTGCACCTAAAATATCGATTTTGAGCATGTCTTGGGTTTGTATCTTAAAAAATTCTAGCAAGGAGTAGGCATGTACAGATCTCTTCTGGGACCCAAAAATATCGAATTTTCGGGTTTTTTGAACCTGAATTTGGGATATAGACGGATACAGAAGATGCATGCACATATCGACTTTGGGCACCTAAAATATCGATTTTAAGCATGTTTTGGGCCTGTATTTTGAAAATACTCTAACACGGTGTAGGCATATACAGATGGCTTCGGGGACCCAAAAATATCGACTTTTCGGGAGTTTTGAGCATAAATTTGAGATATAAACGGGTACAGAAGATGCATGCACATTTCGACTTTTTGCACCTAAAATATCGATTTTGAGCATGTTTTGGGTCTGTATCTTGAAAACATTCTAGCAAGAAGTAGGCATGTACAGATTGCTTCTGGGACCCAAAAAAATCGAATTTTCGAGTGTTTTGAACCTGAATTTGAGATATAGACGGGTACAGAAGATGCATACACATATTGACTTTGGGCAGCTAAAATATCGATTTACAGCATGTTTCAGTCCTGTATTTTGAAAATACTCTAACACGGAGTATGCATGTACACATTGCTTTCGAAACCCAAAAATATCGAATATTCGGGTGTTTTGAGTCTGAATTTGAGATATAAACGGGTACAGAAGATGCATGCACATATCGACTTTGCGCACCCAAAAAATCGATTTTGAGCATGTTTCGGGCCTGTATTTTTAAAATACTCTAACACTGAGTAGACACGTACAAATCGCTTCTGGATCCCAAATAAATCGAATTTTAGGGTGTTCTGAGCCTGAATTTGAGATATAAACGGGTACAGAAGATGCATGCACATATCGAGTTTGGGCACCTAAAATATCGATTTTGAGCATGTCTTGGGTTTGCATCTTAAAAAATTCTGGCAAGGAGTAGGCATGTACAGATCGCGTCTGGGACCCAAAAATATCGAATTTTCGGGTGTTTTGAACCTGAATTTGGGATATGAACGGATACAGAAGATGCATGCACATATCGACTTTGGGCACCTAAAATATCGATTTTCAGCATGTTTTGGGCCTGTATTTTGAAAACACTCTAACACGGAGTATGCACGTACAGATCGCTTCTGGGACCCAAAAAAATTGAATTTTCGGGTGTTTTGAGCCTGAATTTGAGATATAAACGGGTACAGAAGATGCATGCACATATCGACTTTGGGCACCTAAAATGACGATTTTTAGCATGTTTTGGGCCTGTATTTAAAAAATACTCTAATTCGGAGTAAACATGTACAGATCGCTTAAGGGACCCAAAAATATCGAATTTTCGGGTGTTTTGAGCCTGAATTTTAGATATAAACGGGTACAAAAGATGCATGAACATATCGACTTTTTGCACCTAAAATATCGATTTTGAGCATGTCTTAGGTTTGTATCTTAAAAAATTCTAGCAAGGAGTATGCATGTACAGATCGCTTCTGGGACCCAAAAATATCGAATGTTCGGGTGTTTTGAGCCTGAATTTGAGATATAAACGGGTACAGAAGATGCATGCACATATCGACTTTGGGCACCTAAAATATAGATTTTCAGCATGTTTTGGGCTTGTATTTTGAAAATACTCTAACTCGGAGTAGGCATATACAGATGGCTTCGGGGACCCAAAAATATCGAATTTTTGGGTGTTTTGAGCCTGAATTTGAGATATAAACGGGTACAGAAGATGCATGCACATATCGACTTTGGGCACCTAAAATATCGATTTTGAGTATGTTTTGGGCCTGTATTTTGAAAATACTATTGCACGGTGTAGACATGTACAGATCGCTTCTGGGACCCAAAAATATTGAATTTTCGGGTGTTTTGAGCCTGAATTTGAGATATAAACGGGTACAGATGATGCATGCACATATCGACATTGGGCACCTAAAATATCGATTTTCAGCATAATTTGGGCCTGTATTTTAAAAATACTCTAACACGGAGTAGACATGTACAGATCGCCTTTGGGACCCAAAAATATCGAATTTTCGGGTGTTTTGAGCCTGAATTTGAGATATAAACGGGTACAGAAGATGCATGCACATATCGACTTTGGACACCTAAAATATCGATTTATAGCATGTTTTAAGCCTGTATTTGAAAAACATTCTAGCACTGAGTAGGCATGTGCAGATTGCTTATGGGACCCAAAAATATCGAATTTTCGGAGTTGTGAGCCTGAATTTGAGATATAAACGGGTACAGAAAATGCATGCACATATCGACTTTTTGCACTTAAAATATATATTTTGAGCATGTTTTGGGTATGTATCTTGAAAACATTCTAGCAAGGAGTAGGCATGTACAGATCGCTTTTGGTACCCAAAAATATTGAATTTTCGGGTGTTTTGAGCCTGAATTTGAGATATAAACGGGTACAGAAGATGCATGCACATATCGACTTTGGGCACCTAAAATATCGATTTTTAGCATGTTTTGGGCCTGTATTTTAAAAATACTCTAACTCGGAGTAGACATGTACAGATCGCTTTTGGGACCCAAAAATATCGAATTTTCGGGTGTTTTGAGCCTTAATTTGAGATATAAACGGGTACAGATGATGCATGCAAATATCGAGTTTGGGCACCTAAAATATCGATTTTGAGCATGTCTTGGGTTTGCATCTTAAAAAATTCTGGCAAGGAGTAGGCATGTACAGATCGCGTCTGGGACCCAAAAATATCGAATTTTCGGGTGTTTTGAACCTGAATTTGGGATATGAACGGATACAGAAGATGCATGCACATATCGACTTTGGGCACCTAAAATATCGATTTTCAGCATGTTTTGGGCCTGTATTTTGAAAACACTCTAACACGGAGTATGCACGTACAGATCGCTTCTGGGACCCAAAAAAATTGAATTTTCCGGTGTTTTGAGCCTGAATTTGAGATATAAACGGGTACAGAAGATGCATGCACATATCGACTTTGGGCACCTAAAATGACGATTTTTAGCATGTTTTGGGCCTGTATTTAAAAAATACTCTAATTCGGAGTAAACATGTACAGATCGCTTTTGGGACCCAAAAATATCGAATTTTCGGGTGTTTTGAGCCTGAATTTTAGATATAAACGGGTACAGAAGATGCATGCATATATCGACTTTGGACACCTAAAATATCGAATTTTAGCATGTCTTGAGCCTATATTTTGAAAACATTCTAGCACTGAGTATGCATGTACAGATCGCTTAAGGGACCCAAAAATATCGAATTTTCGGGTGTTTTGAGCCTGAATTTGAGATATAAACGGGTACAAAAGATGCATGAACATATCGACTTTTTGCACCTAAAATATCGATTTTGAGCATGTCTTAGGTTTGTATCTTAAAAAATTCTAGCAAGGAGTATGCATGTACAGATCGCTTCTGGGACCCAAAAATATCGAATGTTCGGGTGTTTTGAGCCTGAATTTGAGATATAAACGGGTACAGAAGATGCATGCACATATCGACTTTGGGCACCTAAAATATAGATTTTCAGCATGTTTTGGGCTTGTATTTTGAAAATACTCTAACTCGGAGTAGGCATATACAGATGGCTTCGGGGACCCAAAAATATCGAATTTTTGGGTGTTTTGAGCCTGAATTTGAGATATGAACGGGTACAGAAGATGCATGCACATATCGACTTTGGGCACCTAAAATATCGATTTTGAGTATGTTTTGGGCCTGTATTTTGAAAATACTATTGCACGGTGTAGACATGTACAGATCGCTTCTGGGACCCAAAAATATTGAATTTTCGGGTGTTTTGAGCCTGAATTTGAGATATAAACGGGTACAGATGATGCATGCACATATCGACTTTGGACACCTAAAATATCGATTTATAGCATGTTTTTAGCCTGTATTTGAAAAACATTCTAGCACTGAGTAGGCATGTGCAGATTGCTTATGGGACCCAAAAATATCGAATTTTCGGAGTTGTGAGCCTGAATTTGAGATATAAACGGGTACAGAAAATGCATGCACATATCGACTTTTTGCACTTAAAATATATATTTTGAGCATGTTTTGGGTATGTATCTTGAAAACATTCTAGCAAGGAGTAGGCATGTACAGATCGCTTTTGGTACCCAAAAATATTGAATTTTCGGGTGTTTTGAGCCTGAATTTGAGATATAAACGGGTACAGAAGATGCATGCACATATCGACTTTGGGCACCTAAAATATCGATTTTTAGCATGTTTTGGGCCTGTATTTTAAAAATACTCTAACTCGGAGTAGACATGTACAGATCGCTTTTGGTACCCAAAAATATTGAATTTTCGGGTGTTTTGAGCCTGAATTTGAGATATAAACGGGTACAGAAGATGCATGCACATATCGACTTTGGGCACCTAAAATATCGATTTTTAGCATGTTTTGGGCCTGTATTTTAAAAATACTCTAACTCGGAGTAGACATGTACAGATCGCTTTTGGGACCCAAAAATATCGAATTTTCGGGTGTTTTGAGCCTTAATTTGAGATATAAACGGGTACAGATGATGCATGCACATATCGCCTTTGGGCACCTAAAATATCGATTTTTAGCATGTTTTGGCCCTGTATTTTAAAAATACTCTAACACGGAGTAGACATGTACAGATCGCTTTTGGGACCCAAAAATATCGAATTTTTGGGTGTTTTGAGCCTGAATTTGAGATATAAACGGGTACAGAAGATGCATGCACATATCGACTTTTTGCACTTAAAATATCTGTTTTGAGCATGTTTTGGGTCTGTATCTTGAAAACATTTTAGCACTGAGTAGGCATGTGAAGATTGCTTCTGGGACCCAAAAATATCGAATTTTCGGAGTTTTGAGCCTGAATTTGAGATATAAACGGGTACAGAAGATGCATGCACATATCGACTTTTTGCACTTAAAATATCGATTTTGAGCATGTTTTGGACGGTATCTTGAAAACATTCTAGCAAGGAGTAGGCATGTACAGATCGCTTTTGGGACCTAAAAATATCGAATTTTCTGGTGTTTTGAACTTGAATTAGGGATATACACGTGTACAGAAGATGCATACACATATTGACTTTGGGCACATAAAATATCGATTTTCAGCATGTTTTGGGCCTGTATTTTAAAAACACTCTAACACGGAGTATGCACGTACAGATCGCTTCTGGGACCCAAAAATATTGAATTTTCGGGTGTTTTGAGCCTTAATTTGAGATATAAACGGGTACAGAAGATGCTTGCACATATCGACTTTGGGCACCTAAAATATCGATTTTTAGCATGTTTTGGTCCTGTATTTTAAAAAATACTCTAACTCGGAGTAGATATGTACAGTTTGCTTTTGGGACCCAAAAATATCGACTTTTCGGGTGTTTTGAGCCTGAATTTGAGATATAAACGGGTACAGGAGATGCATGCACATATCGACTTTGGGCACCCAAAATATCGATTTTGAGCATGTTTTGGGCCTGTATTTTTAAAATACTCTAACACTGAGTAGACACGTACAGATCGCTTCAGGAACCCAAATAAATCGAATTTTAGGGTGTTCTGAGCCTGAATTTGAGATATAAACGGGTACAGAAGATGCATGCACATATCGACTTTGGCACCCAAAATATCGATTTTCAGTATGTTTTGGGTCTGTATCTTGAAAAAATTCTAGCAAGGAGTAGGCATGTACAGATCGCTTCTGGGACCCAAAAATACCGAATTTTCTGGTGTTTTGAACCTGAATTTGGGATATAGACGGGTACAGAAGATGCATACACATATTGACTTTGGGCACCTAATATATAGATTTTCAGCATGTTTTGGGCCTGTAATTTGAAAATACATTAACACGGAGTAGGCATGTACAGATCGCTTCTGGGACCCAAAAATATTGAATTTTCGGGTGTTTTGAGCCTGAATTTGAGATATAAACGGGTACAGAAGATGAATGCACATATCGAATTTGGACACCTAAAATATCGATTTATAGCATGTTTTAAGCCTGTATTTTAAAAACATTCTAGCACTGAGTAGGCATGTGCAGATTGCTTAAGGGACCCAAAAATATCGAATTTTCGGAGTTTTAAGCCTGAATTTGAGATATAAACGGGTACAGAAGATGCATGCACATATCGACTTTTTGCACTTAAAATATCGATTTTGAGCATGTTTTTTATCTGTATCTTGAAAACATTCTAGCAATGTGTAGGCATGTACAGATCGCTTTTGGAACCCAAAAGTATCGAATTTTCTGGTGTTTTGAACTTGAATTAGGGATATACACGTGTCCAGAAGATGCATACACATATTGACTTTTGGCACATAAAATATCGATTTTCAGCATGTTTTGGGCCTGTATTTTAAAAACACTCTAATACGGAGTATGCACGTACAGATCGCTTCTGGGACCCAAAAATATTGAATTTTCGGGTGTTTTGAGCCTGAATTTGAGATATAAACGGGTACAGAAGATGCATGCACATATCGACTTTAGGCACCTAAAATATCGATTTTTGGCATGTTTTGGGCCTGTATTTTAAAAATACTCTAACACGGAGTAGACATGTACAGATCGCTTCTGGAACCCAAATAAATCGAATTTTAGGGTGTTCTGAGCCTGAATTTGAGATATGAACGGGTACAGATGATGCATGCACATATCGACTTTGGGCACCTAAAATATCGGTTTTGAGCATGTTTTGGGCCTGTATTTTGAAAATGCTATAGCACGGTGTAGACATGTACAGATCGCTTCTGGGACACAAAAATATCGATTTTTTGGGTGTTTTGAGCCTGAATTTGAGATATAAACGGGTACAGAAGATGCATGCACATATCGACTTTGGCACCCAAAATAACGATTTTTAGAATATTTTCGGCGTATAATTTGAAAATATTCTAGCACTGAGTAGGCATGTACAGATCGCTTTTGGGACCCAAAAATATCGAATTTTCTGGTGTTTTGAGCCTGAATTTGAGATATAAACGGGTACAGAAGATGCATGCACATATCGACTTTTTGCACATAAAATATCGATTTTGAGCATGTCTTGGGTTTGTATCTTAAAAAATTCTAGCAAGGAGTAGGCATGTACAGATCGCTTCTGGGACCCAAAAACATCGAATTTTCGGGGGTTTTGAGGCAGTATTTGGGATATAACCTGGTACAGAGGATGCATGCACATATCGACTTTTTGCACCTAAAATATCGATTTTTAGCATGTTTTGAGCCTATATTTTGTAAACATTCTAGCACTGAGTATGCATGTACAGATCGCTTAAGGGACCCAAAAATATGAAATTTTTGGGTGTTTTGAGCCTGAATTTGAGATGTAAACGGGTACAGAAGATACATTCACATATCGACTTTTTTCACCTAAAATATCGATTTTGAGCATGTTTTGGGCCTGTATTTTGAAAATACTCTAGCACGGTGTAGACATGTACAGGTCGCTTCAGGGACACAAAAATCTTGATTTTTTGGGTATTTTGAGCCTGAATTTGAGATATAAACGGGTACAGAAGATGCATGCACATATCGACTTTGGCACCCAATATATCGATTTTTAGTATGTTTTCGGCGTATAATTTGAAAATATTCTAGCACTGAGTAGGCATGTACAGATCGCTTCTGGGACCCAAAAATATCGAATTTTCGGGAGTTTTGAGCCAGAATTTGGGATATAACCGGGTACAGAGGATGCATGCACATATCGACTTTTTGCACATAAAATATCGATTTTTAGCCTGTTTTGGGTCTGTATCTTGAAAAAATTCTAGCAAGGAGTAGGCATTTACAGATCGCTTCTGGGACCCAAAAATACCGAATTTTCTGGTGTTTTGAACCTGAATTTGGGTAATAGACGGGTACAGAAGATGCATGCACATATTGACTTTGGGCACCTAAAATATAGATTTTCAGCATGTTTTGGGCCTGTATTTTGAAAATACATTAACACGGAGTAGGCATGTACAAATCGTTTCTGGGACCCAAAAATATCGAATTTTCTGGTGTTTTGAACCTGAATTAGGGATATACACGTGTACAGAAGATGCATACACATTTTGACTTTGGGCACATAAAATATCAATTTTTAGCATGTTTTGGCCCTGTAATTTAAAAACACTCTAACACAGAGTGTGCACGTACAGATCGCTTCTGGGACCCAAAAATAATGAATTTTCGGGTGTTTTGAGCCTTAATTTGAGATATAAACGGGTAAAGAAGATGCATGCACATATCGACTTTGGGCACCCAAAATATCGATTTTGAGCATGTTTTGGGCCTGTATTTTTAAAATACTCTAACACTAAGTAGACACATACAGATCGCTTCTGGAACCCAAATAAATCGAATTTTAGGGTGTTCTGAGCCTGAATTTGAGATATAAACGGGTACAAAAGATGCATGCACATATCGACTTTGGCACCCAAAATATCGATTTTTAGTATGTTTTCGGCGTATAATTTGAAAATATTCTAGCACTGAGTAGGCATGTGCAGATTGCTTAAGGGACCCAAAAAGATCGAATTTTCGGAGTTTTAAGCCTGAATTTGAGATATAAACGGGTAAAGAAGATGCATGCACATATCGACTTTTTGCACTTAAAATATCGATTTTGAGCATGATTTGGGTCTGTATCTTGAAAACATTCTAGCAAGGAGTAGGCATGTACAGATCGCTTTTGGGACCCAAAAGTATCGAATTTTCTGGTGTTTTGAACTTGAATTAGGGATATACACGTGTCCAGAAGATGCATACACATATTGACTTTGGGCACATAAAATATCGATTTTCAGCATGTTTTGGGCCTGTATCTTAAAAACACTCTAACACGGAGTATGCACGTAAAGATCGCTTCTGGGACCCAAAAATATTGAATTTTCGGGTGTTTTGAGTCTGAATTTGAGATATAAACGGGTACAGAAGATGCATGCACATATCGTCTTTAGGCACCTAAAATATCGATTTTTAGCATGTTTTGGGCCTGTATTCTAAAAATACTCTAACACGGAGTAGACATGTACAGATCGCTTCTGGAACCCAAATAAATCGAATTTTAGGGTGTTCTGAGCCTGAATTTGAGATATGAACGGGTACAGATGATGCATGCACATATCGACTTTGGGCACCTAAAATATCGGTTTTGAGCATGTTTTGGGCTTGTATTTTGAAAATGCAATAGCACGGTGTAGACATGTACAGATCGCTTCTGGGACACAAAAATATCGATTTTTTGGGTGTTTTGAGCCTGAATTTGAGATATAAACGGGTACAGAAGATGCATGCACATATCGACTTTGGCACCCAAAATATCGATTTTTAGAATATTTTCGGCGTATAATTTGAAAATATTCTAGCACTGAGTAGGCATGTACAGATCGCTTTTGGGACCCAAAAATATCGAATTTTCTGGTGTTTTGAGCCTGAATTTGAGATATAAACGGGTACAGAAGATGCATGCACATATCGACTTTTTGCACCTAAAATATCGATTTTGAGCATGTTTTGGGTTTGTATCTTGAAAAAATTCTAGCAAGGAGTAGGCAGGTACAGATCGCTTCTGGGACCCAAAAATATCGAATTTTCGGGTGTTTTAAACCTGAATTTGGGATATAGACGGATACAGAAGATGCATGCATATATCGACTTTGGGCACCTAAAATATCGATTTTGAGCATGTTTTGGGCCTGTATTTTGAAAATACTCTAACACGGAGTAGGCATGTAAAGATCGCTTCGGGGACCCAAAAATATCGAATTTTCGGGTGTTTTGAACCTGAAATTGGGATATAGACGGGTACAGAAGATGCATACACATATTGACTTTGGGCAGCTGATATATCGATTTTCAGCATGTTTTAGGCCTGTACTTTGAAAATACTCTAACACGGAGTATGCATGTACACATTGCTTTTGGGACCCAAAAATATCGAATATTCGGGTCTTATGAGTCTGAATTTGAGATATAAACGGGTACAGAAGATGCATGCACATATCGACTTTGGGCACCTAAAATATCGATTTTGAGCATGTTTTGGCCCTGTATTTTGAAAATACTATAGCACGGTGTAGACATGTACAGATCGCTTCTGGGACACAAAAATATCGATTTTTTGGGTATTTTGAGCGTGAATTTGAGATATAAACGGGTACAGAATATGCATGCACATATCGACTTTGGCACCCAAAATAACGATTTTTAGAATATTTTCGGCGTATAATTTGAAAATAATCTAGCACTGAGTAGGCATGTACAGATCGCTTCTGGGACCCAAAAATATCGAATTTTCGGGTGTTTTGAACCTGAATTTGAGATATAGACGGATACAGAAGATGCATGCACATATCGACTTTGGGCACATAAAATATCGATTTTGAGCATGTTTTGGGCCTGTATTTTGAAAAAACTATAACACGGAGTAGGCATGTACAGATCGCTTCGGGGACCCAAAAATATCGAATTTTCGGGTGTTTTGAGCCTGAATTTGAGATATAAACGGGTACAGAAGATGCATGCACATTTCGACTTTTTGCACCTAAAATATCGATTTTGAGCATGTTTTGGGTCTGTATCTTGAAAACATTCTAGCAAGAAGTAGGCATGTACAGATTGCTTCTGGGACCCAAAAATATCGAGTTTTCGAGTGTTTTGAACCTGAATTTGGGATATCGACGGGTACAGAAGATACATACACATATTGACTTTGGGCAGCTAAAATATAGATTTTCAGCATGTTTTAGACCTGTATTTTGAAAATACTCTAACACGGAGTATGCATGTACACATTGCTTTTGGGACCCAAAAATATTGTATATTCGGGTGTTTTGAGTCTGAATTTGAGATATAAACGGGTACAGAAGATGCATGCACATATCGACTTTGGGCACCCAAAATATCGATTTTGAGCATGTTTTGGGCCTGTATTTTTAAAATACTCTAACACTGAGTATACACGTACAGATCGCTTCAGGAACCCAAATAAATCGAATTTTAGGGTGTTCTGAGCATGAATTTGAGATATAAACGGGTACAGAAGATGCATGCACATATCGACTTTGGCACCCAAAATATCGATTTTCAGTATGTTTTCGGCGTATAATTTGAAAATATTCTAGCAGTGAGTAGGCATGTACAGATCGCTTCGGGGACCCAAAAATATCGATTTTTCGGGGTTTTTGAGCCAAAATTTGGGATATAACCTGGTACAGAGGATGCATGCACATATCGACTTTTTGCACCTAAAATATCGATTTTGAGCATGTTTTGGGTCTGTATCTTGAGAAAATTCTAGCAAGGAGTAGGCATGTACAGATCGCTTCTGGGACCCAAAAATACCGAATTTTCTGGTGTTTTGAACCTGAATTTGGGATATAGACGGGTACAGAAGATGCATACACATATTGACTTTGGGCACCTAATATATAGATTTTCAGCATGTTTTGGGCCTGTATTTTGAAAATACATTAACACGGAGTAGGCATGTACAGCTCGCTTCTGGGACCCAAAAATATTGAATTTTCGGGTGTTTTGAGCCTGAATTTGAGATATAAACGGGTACAGAAGATGAATGCACATATCGAATTTGGACACCTAAAATATCGATTTATAGCATGTTTTAAGCCTGTATTTTAAAAACATTCTAGCACTGAGTAGGCATGTGCAGATTGCTTAAGGGACCCAAAAATATCGAATTTTCGGAGTTTTAAGCCTGAATTTGAGATATAAACGGGTACAGAAGATGCATGCACATATCGACTTTTTGCACTTAAAATATCGATTTTGAGCATGTTTTTGATATGTATCTTGAAAACATTCTAGCAAGGTGTAGGCATGTACAGATCGCTTTTGGGACCCAAAAGTATCGAATTTTCTGGTGTTTTGAACTTGAATTAGGGATATACACGTGTCCAGAAGATGCATACACATATTGACTTTTGGCACATAAAATATCGATTTTCAGCATGTTTTGGGCCTGTATTTTAAAAACACTCTAACACGGAGTATGCAAGTACAGATCGCTTCTGGGACCCAAAAATATTGAATTTTCGGGTGTTTTGAGCCTGAATTTGAGATATAAACGGGTACAGAAGATGCATGCACATATCGACTTTAGGCACCTAAAATATCGATTTTTAGCATGTTTTGGGCCTGTATTTTAAAAATACCTTAACACGGAGTAGACATGTACAGATCGCTTCTGGAACCCAAATAAATCGAATTTTAGGGTGTTCTGCGCCTGAATTTGAGATATGAACGGGTACAGATGATGCATGCACATATCGACTTTGGGCACCTAAAATATCGGTTTTGAGCATGTTTTGGGCCTGTATTTTGAAAATGCTATAGCACGGTGTAGACATGTACAGATCGCTTATGGGACACAAAAATATCGATTTTTTTGGGTGTTTTGAGCCTGAATTTGAGATATAAACGGGTACAGAAGATGCATGCACATATCGACTTTGGCACCCAAAATAACGATTTTTAGAATATTTTCGGCGTATAATTTGAAAATATTCTAGCACTGAGTAGGCATGTAAAGATCGCTTTTGGGACCCAAAAATATCGAATTTTCTGGTGTTTTGAGCCTGAATTTGAGATATAAACGGGTACAGAAGATGCATGCACATATCGACTTTTTGCACATAAAATATCGATTTTGAGCATGTCTTGGGTTTGTATCTTAAAAAATTCTAGCAAGGAGTAGGCATGTACAGATCGCTTCTGGGACCCAAAAATATCGAATTTTCGGGTGTTTTGAACCTGAATTTGGGATATAGACGGATACAGAAGATGCATGCACATATCGACTTTGGGCACCTAAAATATCGATTTTGAGCATGTTTTGGGCCTGTATTTTGAAAAAAACTATAACACGGAGTAGGCATGTACAGATCGCTTCGGGGACCCAAAAATATCGAATTTTCGGGTGTTTTGAGCCTCAATTTGAGATATAAACGGGTACAGAAGATGCATGCACATTTCGACTTTTTGCACCTAATATATCGATTTTGAGCATGTTTTGGGTCTGTATCTTGAAAACATTCTAGCAAGAAGTAGGCATGTACAGATTGCTTCTGGGACCCAAAAATATCGAATTTTCGAGTGTTTTGAACCTGAATTTGGGATATCGACGGGTACAGAAGATACATACACATATTGACTTTTTGCACCTAATATATAGATTTTCAGCATGTTTTAGACCTGTATTTTGAAAATACTCTAACACGGAGTATGCATGTACACATTGCTTTTGGGACCCAAAAATATTGAATATTCGGGTGTTTTGAGTCTGAATTTGAGATATAAACGGGTACAGAAGATGCATGCACATATCGACTTTGGGCACCCAAAATATCGATTTTGAGCATGTTTTGGGCCTGTATTTTTAAAATACTCTAACACTGAGTAGACACATACAGATCGCTTCTGGAACCCAAATAAATCGAATTTTAGGGTGTTCTGAGCCTGAATTTGAGATATAAACGGGTACAAAAGATGCATGCACATATTGACTTTGGCACCCAAAATATCGATTTTTAGTATGTTTTCGGCGTATAATTTGAAAATATTCTAGCACTGAGTAGGCATGTACAGATCGCTTCTGGGACCCAAAAATATCGATTTTTCGGGGGTTTTGATCCAGAATTTGGGATATAACCTGGTACAGAGGATGCATGCACATATCGACTTTGGGCACCTAAAATATCGATTTTGAGCATGTTTTGGGTCTGTATCTTGAAAAAATTCTAGCAAGGAGTAGGCATGTACAGATCGCTTCTGGGACCCAAAAATACCGAAATTTCTGGTGTTTTGAACCTGAATTTGGGATATAGATGGGTACAGAAGATGCATACACATATTAACTTTGGGCACCTAAAATATCGATTTATAGCATGTTTTAAGCCTGTATTTTAAAAACATTCTAGCACTGAGTAGGCATGTGCAGATTGCTTAAGGGACCCAAAAATATCGAATTTTCGGAGTTTTAAGCCTGAATTTGAGATATAAACGGGTACAGAAGATGCATGCACATATCGACTTTTTGCACTTAAAATATCGATTTTGAACATGTTTTGGGTCTGTATCTTGAAAACATTCTAGCAAGGAGTAGGCATGTACAGATCGCTTTTGGGACCCAAAAGTATCGAATTTTCTGGTGTTTTGAACTTGAATTAGGGATATACACGTGTCCAGAAGATGCATACACATATTGACTTTGGGCACATAAAATATCGATTTTCAGCATGTTTTGGGCCTGTATTGTAAAAATACTCTAACACGGAGTATGCACGTACAGATCGCTTCTGGGACCCAAAAATATTGATTTTTCGGGTGTTTTGAGCCTGAATTTGAGATATAAACGGGTACAGAAGATGCATGCACATATCGACTTTAGGCACCTAAAATATCGATTTTTAGCATGTTTTGGGCCTGTATTCTAAAAATACTCTAACACGGAGTAGACATGTACAGATCGCTTCTGGAACCCAAATAAATCGAATTTTAGGGTGTTCTGAGCCTGAATTTGAGATATGAACGGGTACAGATGATGCATGCACATATCGACTTTGGGCACCTAAAATATCGGTTTTGAGCATGTTTTGGGCTTGTATTTTGAAAATGCTATAGCACGGTGTAGACATGTACAGATTGCTTCTGGGACACAAAAATATCGATTTTTTGGGTGTTTTGAGCCTGAATTTGAGATATAAACGGGTACAGAAGATGCATGCACATATCGACTTTTTGCACCTAAAATATCGATTTTGAGCATGTTTTGGGTTTGTATCTTGAAAAAATTCTAGCAAGGAGTAGGCAGGTACAGATCGCTTCTGGGACCCAAAAATATCGAATTTTCTGGTGGTTTGAGCCTGAATTTGAGATATAAACAGGTACAGAAGATGCATGCACATATCGACTTTTTGCACATAAAATATCGATTTTTAGCATGTTTTGAGCCTATATTTTGTAAACATTCTAGCACTGAGTATGCATGTACAGATCGCTTCTGGGACCCAAAAATATCGAATTTTCGGGGGTTTTGAGCCAGTATTTGGGATATAACCTGGTACAGAGGATGCATGCACATATCGACTTTTTGCACCTAAAATATCGATTTTTAGCATGTTTTGAGCCTATATTTTGTAAACATTCTAGCACTGAGTATGCATGTACAGATCGCTTAAGGGACCCAAAAATATGAAATTTTTGGGTGTTTTGAGCCTGAATTTGAGATATAAACGGGTACAGAAGATACATGCACATATCGACTTTGGCACCCAATATATCGATTTTTAGTATGTTTTCGGCGTATAATTTGAAAATATTCTAGCACTGAGTAGGCATGTACAGATCGCTTCTGGGACCCACAAATATCGAATTTTCGGGGGTTTTGAGCCAGAATTTGGGATATAACCGGGTACAGAGGATGCATGCACATATCGACTTTGGGCACATAAAATATCGATTTTGAGCATGTTTTGGGTCTGTATCTTGAAAAAATTCTAGCAAGGAGTAGGCATTTACAGATAGCTTCTGGGACCCAAAAATACCGAATTTTCTGGTGTTTTGAACCTGAATTTGGGTAATAGACGGGTACAGAAGATGCATGCACATATTGACTTTGGGCACCTAAAATATAGATTTTCAGCATGTTTTGGGCCTGTATTTTGAAAATACATAACACGGAGTAGGCATGTACAGATCGTTTCTGGGACCCAAAAATATCGAATTTTCTGGTGTTTTGAACCTGAATTAGGGATATACACGTGTACAGAAGATGCATACACATTTTGACTTTGGGCACATAAAATATCGATTTTTAGCATGTTTTGGCCATGTATTTTAAAAACACTCTAACACAGAGTGTGCACGTACAGATCGCTTCTGGGACCCAAAAATAATGAATTTTCGGGTGTTTTGAGCCTTAATTTGAGATATAAACGGGTACAGATGATGCATGCACATATCGACTTTGGGCACCTAAAATATCGATTTTTAGCATGTTTTGGGCCTGTATTTTAAAAATACTCTAACACGGAGTAGACATGTACAGATCGCTTTTGGGACCGAAAAATATCGAATTTTCGGGTGTTTTGAGCCTGAATTTGAGATATAAACGGGTACAGAAGATGCATGCACATATCGACTTTGGACACCTAAAATATCGATTAAAGCATGTTTTAAGCCTGTATTTTAAAAAAATTCTAGCACTGAGTAGGCATGTGAAGATTGCTTCTGGGACCCAAAAATATCGAATTTTCGGAGTTTTGAGCCTGAATTTGAGATATAAACGGGTACAGAAGATGCATGCACATATCGACTTTTTGCACTTAAAATATCGATTTTCAGCATGTTTTGGACCTGTATTTTAAAAACACTCTAACACGGAGTATGCACGTACAGATCGCTTCTGGGACCCAAAAATACCGAATTTTCTGGTATTTTGATTCTGAATTTGGGTAATAGACGGGTACAGAAGATGCATGCACATATTGACTTTGGGCACCTAAAATATCGATTTTCAGCATGTTCTGGGCCTTTATTTTGAAAATACAATAACACGGAGTAGGCATGTACAGATCGTTTCTGGGACCCAAAAATATCGAATTTTCTGGTGTTTTGAACCTGAATTAGGGATATACACGTGTACAGAAGATGCATACACATTTTGACTTTGGGCACATAAAATATCGATTTTTAGCATGTTTTGGCCCTGTATTTCAAAAACACTCTAACACGGAGTAGGCATGAAC
This sequence comes from Petrolisthes cinctipes, assembly GCA_033782935.1. Classification (NCBI taxonomy): domain Eukaryota; kingdom Metazoa; phylum Arthropoda; class Malacostraca; order Decapoda; family Porcellanidae; genus Petrolisthes; species Petrolisthes cinctipes. The sequence goes on along the minus strand of JAWQEG010000043.1, from coordinate 7,090,563 downwards.
AGATCGCTTCTGGGACCCAAAAATATTGAATTTTCGGGTGTTTTGAGCCTTAATTTGAGATATAAACGGGTACAGATGATGCATGCACATATCGACTTTGGACACCTAAAATATCGATTTATAGCATGTTTTAAGCCTGTATTTTAAAAACATTCTAGCACTGAGTAGGCATGTGAAGATTGCTTCTGGGACCCAAAAATATCGAATTTTCGGAGTTTTAAGCCTGAATTTGAGATATAAACGGGTACAGAAGATGCATGCACATATCGACTTTTTGCACTTAAAATATCGATTTTGAGCATGTTTTTGGTCTGTATCTTGAAAACATTCTAGCAAGGTGTAGGCATGTACAGATCGCTTTTGGGACCCAAAAGTATCGAATTTTCTGGTGTTTTGAACTTGAATTAGGGATATACACGTGTCCAGAAGATGCATACACATATTGACTTTTGGCACATAAAATATCGATTTTCAGCATGTTTTGGGCCTGTATTTTAAAAACACTCTAACACGGAGTATGCACGTACAGATCGCTTCTGGGACCCAAAAATATTGAATTTTCTGGTGTTTTGAGCCTGAATTTGAGATATAAACGGGTACAGAAGATGCATGCACATATCGACTTTAGGCACCTAAAATATCGATTTTTAGCATGTTTTGGGCCTGTATTTTAAAAATACTCTAACACGGAGTAGACATGTACAGATCGCTTCTGGAACCCAAATAAATCGAATTTTAGGGTGTTCTGAGCCTGAATTTGAGATATGAACGGGTATAGATGATGCATGCACATATCGACTTTGGGCACCTAAAATATCGATTTTGAGCATGTTTTGGCCCTGTATTTTGAAAATACTATAGCACGGTGTAGACATGTACAGATCGCTTCTGGGACACAAAAATATCGATTTTTTGGGTATTTTGAGCGTGAATTTGAGATATAAACGGGTACAGAATATGCATGCACATATCGACTTTGGCACCCAAAATAACGATTTTTAGAATATTTTCGGCGTATAATTTGAAAATAATCTAGCACTGAGTAGGCATGTACAGATCGCTTCTGGGACCCAAAAATATCGAATTTTCGGGTGTTTTGAACCTGAATTTGAGATATAGACGGATACAGAAGATGCATGCACATATCGACTTTGGGCACATAAAATATCGATTTTGAGCATGTTTTGGGCCTGTATTTTGAAAAAACTATAACACGGAGTAGGCATGTACAGATCGCTTCGGGGACCCAAAAATATCGAATTTTCGGGTGTTTTGAGCCTGAATTTGAGATATAAACGGGTACAGAAGATGCATGCACATTTCGACTTTTTGCACCTAAAATATCGATTTTGAGCATGTTTTGGGTCTGTATCTTGAAAACATTCTAGCAAGAAGTAGGCATGTACAGATTGCTTCTGGGACCCAAAAATATCGAGTTTTCGAGTGTTTTGAACCTGAATTTGGGATATCGACGGGTACAGAAGATACATACACATATTGACTTTGGGCAGCTAAAATATAGATTTTCAGCATGTTTTAGACCTGTATTTTGAAAATACTCTAACACGGAGTATGCATGTACACATTGCTTTTGGGACCCAAAAATATTGTATATTCGGGTGTTTTGAGTCTGAATTTGAGATATAAACGGGTACAGAAGATGCATGCACATATCGACTTTGGGCACCCAAAATATCGATTTTGAGCATGTTTTGGGCCTGTATTTTTAAAATACTCTAACACTGAGTATACACGTACAGATCGCTTCAGGAACCCAAATAAATCGAATTTTAGGGTGTTCTGAGCTTGAATTTGAGATATAAACGGGTACAGAAGATGCATGCACATATCGACTTTGGCACCCAAAATATCGATTTTCAGTATGTTTTCGGCGTATAATTTGAAAATATTCTAGCAGTGAGTAGGCATGTACAGATCGCTTCGGGGACCCAAAAATATCGATTTTTCGGGGTTTTTGAGCCAAAATTTGGGATATAACCTGGTACAGAGGATGCATGCACATATCGACTTTTTGCACCTAAAATATCGATTTTGAGCATGTTTTGGGTCTGTATCTTGAGAAAATTCTAGCAAGGAGTAGGCATGTACAGATCGCTTCTGGGACCCAAAAATACCGAATTTTCTGGTGTTTTGAACCTGAATTTGGGATATAGACGGGTACAGAAGATGCATACACATATTGACTTTGGGCACCTAATATATAGATTTTCAGCATGTTTTGGGCCTGTATTTTGAAAATACATTAACACGGAGTAGGCATGTACAGCTCGCTTCTGGGACCCAAAAATATTGAATTTTCGGGTGTTTTGAGCCTGAATTTGAGATATAAACGGGTACAGAAGATGAATGCACATATCGAATTTGGACACCTAAAATATCGATTTATAGCATGTTTTAAGCCTGTATTTTAAAAACATTCTAGCACTGAGTAGGCATGTGCAGATTGCTTAAGGGACCCAAAAATATCGAATTTTCGGAGTTTTAAGCCTGAATTTGAGATATAAACGGGTACAGAAGATGCATGCACATATCGACTTTTTGCACTTAAAATATCGATTTTGAGCATGTTTTTGATCTGTATCTTGAAAACATTCTAGCAAGGTGTAGGCATGTACAGATCGCTTTTGGGACCCAAAAGTATCGAATTTTCTGGTGTTTTGAACTTGAATTAGGGATATACACGTGTCCAGAAGATGCATACACATATTGACTTTTGGCACATAAAATATCGATTTTCAGCATGTTTTGGGCCTGTATTTTAAAAACACTCTAACACGGAGTATGCAAGTACAGATCGCTTCTGGGACCCAAAAATATTGAATTTTCGGGTGTTTTGAGCCTGAATTTGAGATATAAACGGGTACAGAAGATGCATGCACATATCGACTTTAGGCACCTAAAATATCGATTTTTAGCATGTTTTGGGCCTGTAATTTAAAAATACCTTAACACGGAGTAGACATGTACAGATCGCTTCTGGAACCCAAATAAATCGAATTTTAGGGTGTTCTGCGCCTGAATTTGAGATATGAACGGGTACAGATGATGCATGCACATATCGACTTTGGGCACCTAAAATATCGGTTTTGAGCATGTTTTGGGCCTGTATTTTGAAAATGCTATAGCACGGTGTAGACATGTACAGATCGCTTATGGGACACAAAAATATCGATTTTTTTGGGTGTTTTGAGCCTGAATTTGAGATATAAACGGGTACAGAAGATGCATGCACATATCGACTTTGGGCACCTAAAATATCGATTTTGAGCATGTTTTGGGTCTGTATCTTGAAAAAATTCTAGCAAGGAGTAGGCATGTACAGATCGCTTCTGGGACCCAAAAATACCGAAATTTCTGGTGTTTTGAACCTGAATTTGGGATATAGATGGGTACAGAAGATGCATACACATATTAACTTTGGGCACCTAAAATATCGATTTATAGCATGTTTTAAGCCTGTATTTTAAAAACATTCTAGCACTGAGTAGGCATGTGCAGATTGCTTAAGGGACCCAAAAATATCGAATTTTCGGAGTTTTAAGCCTGAATTTGAGATATAAACGGGTACAGAAGATGCATGCACATATCGACTTTTTGCACTTAAAATATCGATTTTGAACATGTTTTGGGTCTGTATCTTGAAAACATTCTAGCAAGGAGTAGGCATGTACAGATCGCTTTTGGGACCCAAAAGTATCGAATTTTCTGGTGTTTTGAACTTGAATTAGGGATATACACGTGTCCAGAAGATGCATACACATATTGACTTTGGGCACATAAAATATCGATTTTCAGCATGTTTTGGGCCTGTATTGTAAAAACACTCTAACACGGAGTATGCACGTACAGATCGCTTCTGGGACCCAAAAATATTGATTTTTCGGGTGTTTTGAGCCTGAATTTGAGATATAAACGGGTACAGAAGATGCATGCACATATCGACTTTAGGCACCTAAAATATCGATTTTTAGCATGTTTTGGGCCTGTATTCTAAAAATACTCTAACACGGAGTAGACATGTACAGATCGCTTCTGGAACCCAAATAAATCGAATTTTAGGGTGTTCTGAGCCTGAATTTGAGATATGAACGGGTACAGATGATGCATGCACATATCGACTTTGGGCACCTAAAATATCGGTTTTGAGCATGTTTTGGGCTTGTATTTTGAAAATGCTATAGCACGGTGTAGACATGTACAGATTGCTTCTGGGACACAAAAATATCGATTTTTTGGGTGTTTTGAGCCTGAATTTGAGATATAAACGGGTACAGAAGATGCATGCACATATCGACTTTTTGCACCTAAAATATCGATTTTGAGCATGTTTTGGGTTTGTATCTTGAAAAAATTCTAGCAAGGAGTAGGCAGGTACAGATCGCTTCTGGGACCCAAAAATATCGAATTTTCTGGTGGTTTGAGCCTGAATTTGAGATATAAACAGGTACAGAAGATGCATGCACATATCGACTTTTTGCACTTAAAATATCGATTTTTAGTATGTTTTCGGCGTATAATTTGAAAATATTCTAGCACTGAGTAGGCATGTACAGATCGCTTCTGGGACCCAAAAATATCGAATTTTCGGGGGTTTTGAGCCAGTATTTGGGATATAACCTGGTACAGAGGATGCATGCACATATCGACTTTTTGCACCTAAAATATCGATTTTTAGCATGTTTTGAGCCTATATTTTGTAAACATTCTAGCACTGAGTATGCATGTACAGATCGCTTAAGGGACCCAAAAATATGAAATTTTTGGGTGTTTTGAGCCTGAATTTGAGATATAAACGGGTACAGAAGATACATGCACATATCGACTTTGGCACCCAATATATCGATTTTTAGTATGTTTTCGGCGTATAATTTGAAAATATTCTAGCACTGAGTAGGCATGTACAGATCGCTTCTGGGACCCACAAATATCGAATTTTCGGGGGTTTTGAGCCAGAATTTGGGATATAACCGGGTACAGAGGATGCATGCACATATCGACTTTGGGCACATAAAATATCGATTTTGAGCATGTTTTGGGTCTGTATCTTGAAAAAATTCTAGCAAGGAGTAGGCATTTACAGATAGCTTCTGGGACCCAAAAATACCGAATTTTCTGGTGTTTTGAACCTGAATTTGGGTAATAGACGGGTACAGAAGATGCATGCACATATTGACTTTGGGCACCTAAAATATAGATTTTCAGCATGTTTTGGGCCTGTATTTTGAAAATACATAACACGGAGTAGGCATGTACAGATCGTTTCTGGGACCTAAAAATATCGAATTTTCTGGTGTTTTGAACCTGAATTAGGGATATACACGTGTACAGAAGATGCATACACATTTTGACTTTGGGCACATAAAATATCGATTTTTAGCATGTTTTGGCCATGTATTTTAAAAACACTCTAACACAGAGTGTGCACGTACAGATCGCTTCTGGGACCCAAAAATAATGAATTTTCGGGTGTTTTGAGCCTTAATTTGAGATATAAACGGGTACAGATGATGCATGCACATATCGACTTTGGGCACCTAAAATATCGATTTTTAGCATGTTTTGGGCCTGTATTTTAAAAATACTCTAACACGGAGTAGACATGTACAGATCGCTTTTGGGACCGAAAAATATCGAATTTTCGGGTGTTTTGAGCCTGAATTTGAGATATAAACGGGTACAGAAGATGCATGCACATATCGACTTTGGACACCTAAAATATCGATTAAAGCATGTTTTAAGCCTGTATTTTAAAAAAATTCTAGCACTGAGTAGGCATGTGAAGATTGCTTCTGGGACCCAAAAATATCGAATTTTCGGAGTTTTGAGCCTGAATTTGAGATATAAACGGGTACAGAAGATGCATGCACATATCGACTTTTTGCACTTAAAATATCGATTTTCAGCATGTTTTGGACCTGTATTTTAAAAACACTCTAACACGGAGTATGCACGTACAGATCGCTTCTGGGACCCAAAAATACCGAATTTTCTGGTATTTTGATTCTGAATTTGGGTAATAGACGGGTACAGAAGATGCATGCACATATTGACTTTGGGCACCTAAAATATCGATTTTCAGCATGTTCTGGGCCTTTATTTTGAAAATACATTAACACGGAGTAGGCATGTACAGATCGTTTCTGGGACCCAAAAATATCGAATTTTCTGGTGTTTTGAACCTGAATTAGGGATATACACGTGTACAGAAGATGCATACACATTTTGACTTTGGGCACATAAAATATCGATTTTTAGCATGTTTTGGCCCTGTATTTCAAAAACACTCTAACACGGAGTAGGCATGAACAGATCGCTTCTGGGACCCAAAAATATTGAATTTTCGGGTGTTTTGAGCCTTAATTTGAGATATAAACGGGTACAGATGATGCATGCACATATCGACTTTGGACACCTAAAATATCGATTTATAGCATGTTTTAAGCCTGTATTTTAAAAACATTCTAGCACTGAGTAGGCATGTGAAGATTGCTTCTGGGACCCAAAAATATCGAATTTTCGGAGTTTTAAGCCTGAATTTGAGATATAAACGGGTACAGAAGATGCATGCACATATCGACTTTTTGCACTTAAAATATCGATTTTGAGCATGTTTTTGGTCTGTATCTTGAAAACATTCTAGCAAGGTGTAGGCATGTACAGATCGCTTTTGGGACCCAAAAGTATCGAATTTTCTGGTGTTTTGAACTTGAATTAGGGATATACACGTGTCCAGAAGATGCATACACATATTGACTTTTGGCACATAAAATATCGATTTTCAGCATGTTTCGGGCCTGTATTTTAAAAACACTCTAACACGGAGTATGCACGTACAGATCGCTTCTGGGACCCAAAAATATTGAATTTTCTGGTGTTTTGAGCCTGAATTTGAGATATAAACGGGTACAGAAGATGCATGCACATATCGACTTTAGGCACCTAAAATATCGATTTTTAGCATGTTTTGGGCCTGTATTTTAAAAATACTCTAACACGGAGTAGACATGTACAGATCGCTTCTGGAACCCAAATAAATCGAATTTTAGGGTGTTCTGAGCCTGAATTTGAGATATGAACGGGTATAGATGATGCATGCACATATCGACTTTGGGCACCTAAAATATCGGTTTTGAGCATGTTTTGGGCCTGTATTTTGAAAATGCTATAGCACGGTGTAGACATGTACAGATCGCTTCTGGGACACAAAAATATCGATTTCTTGGGTGTTTTGAGCCTGAATTTGAGATATAAACGGGTACAGAAGATGCATGCACATATCGACTTTGGCACCCAAAATAACGATTTTTAGGATATTTTCGGCGTATAATTTGAAAATATTCTAGCACTGAGTAGGCATGTACAGATCGCTTTTGGGACCCAAAAATATCGAATTTTCTGGTGTGTTGAGCCTGAATTTGAGATATAAACTTGTACAGAAGATGCATGCACATATCGACTTTTTGCACATAAAATATCGATTTTGAGCATGTCTTGGGTTTGTATCTTAAAAAATTCTAGCAAGGAGTAGGCATGTACAGATCGCTTCTAGGACCCAAAAATATCGAATTTTCGGGTGTTTTGAACCTGAATTTTGGATATAGACGGATACAGAAGATGCATGCACATATCGACATTCGGCACCTAAAATATCGATTTTGAGCATGTTTTGGACCTGTATTTTGAAAAAAACTATAACACGGAGTAGGCATGTACAGATCGCTTCGGGGACCCAAAAATATCGAATTTTCGGGTGTTTTGAGCCTGAATTTGAGATATAAACGGGAACAGAAGATGCATGCACATTTCGACTTTTTGCACCTAATATATCGATTTTGAGCATGTTTTGGGTCTGTATCTTGAAAACATTCTAGCAAGAAGTAGGCATGTACAGATTGCTTCTGGGACCCAAAAATATCGAATTTTCGAGTGTTTTGAACCTGAATTTGGGATATCGACGGGTACAGAAGATACATACACATATTGACTTTTTGCACCTAATATATAGATTTTCAGCATGTTTTAGACCTGTATTTTGAAAATAC